>JAKIMF020000005.1:282500-882500 GCA_022605425.2 Hamiltosporidium tvaerminnensis | reverse complement strand
ATATACCATTCAATACACATTTATTGGCAAGTCGAAGGAAAGTAGGAACACCTGTAATTAGATGACTGGTTTTCAATTTATATATTTATAAGCGAAACCATCAAAGCTTGGCATAGAATATATTTTATTTTTCAAAGGCACCTGATAAACAATGGTCCATTTAGTATTTAATACATAAAAATATCTAGGTTAAAAAAATTTTTGGTTTAAATCATTTTCGAACTTTTATATATTTTCGTCTAACTCCTTAAGCATTATCTGTTCCTCTTTGATCCGACAATTCATCTATGTTTATGCCGGTTTCTTCAACATGGTTTCTCCTTCTGAAATAGTTGGTGTATTATTTTTTGTTTTAAGACTATCTTCCTGGATATTAGCATGTTTTAAAGGGGGTATTTGTTCCTCATGCATTTCGGCCCCTTTTAATAAAAAATATTGCCGCTCTTTACCTTTTTGAAACACGTAAATCCTCTTCTTCTATCAGAAGACACTGTTCCGACCTTCTTCTTGAGTACAATCGATTGAATGTATTTTCCTCTAGATTAATGAGCATTTTTAGTTTTTTTAGGTTTGAATCATGATATTTTGCTACAATACCAACTCAGGTAATCACAGAAGAGATTATTCTAACACTAAATTATAAATAAGACCTAACTCATTTGCTAATAGGTCATACTTCCTAGGCTTCCGTGTTCTAACTATTTGAAGTGAATCTTGAAAAGTGATTCCACTTCAATGAGTGTTATCTTATTCTTCATCTTATTTAAAAAATATGTCGGGTCTATTATTCCGAGTTTCGAATTCAGGTTTTATTCTGGTGTACACTCTTATCTTTGCATACTCGTTTTCAAGAATTTCTTGAACTGAGTGACTATTTATTCGTTTTGAAGACTTTAATTTATAATCATTTAGAAGACGAAATTCCAGGCATCTAACCAATTCATTATACCGTCTATTATAGTAATGACCAAGCCTTTTTTACATCGAGATTCTAAAGGACCTCCTGTATACCAAAATTTCTGCAGTGTTGGCCCACGCCTTCTGATCTCCATAATACATTTCTATCCTAGATATAGCAGATCACTCCTTCAGCTCGTAGCCTAATATTTTTTTCTTTGGCTATCTAGAAGATTCACCGAGACTTATAAGCACGTTTTTTCCTGCATTATATAACTTATTGTTAAGTTTTCGCTTTTTTATTTCGAATATAATTTTGTAAGTTGAGCTTCCTCTAAGTCTTCTTAGAAACCTCTTACAACTTGTATTTAACTTTTAAGAAGCCTTTTATTAGTGCAAGATGGGTGTTATTGGTATTTTCCACATTAAGAATTGGCGCTCATCATGTCTATATTTCTTTATCTTTTTCTAGAATCTATAAATATATTTCAAAATAGAAATCTACTATTTTTTATATGGAAAGTTAATGCATAATAATGAATTTACAAGATAGAAACTAAAGAAAACCCTGATCTAATAATTTAAGTATCTTTTAATCAATCATGTATTATCTATAAAAAAATATATAACTTTGGACAATGTTACTTTACATGTGAATTTTAATATCATATAATTAGATTTCTATTATGTCCTCAATAAACATAAAATCAGTTATTACATTATAAAAGAAAAGAATCAAACCTAAGAATATGTTAAGGTATTTTATACATTTTCAAGAGCTTCTCTTTTAATATATTAATTAAAAACTTAGAATATTTGCGGCTAAGCTGTTTCACTATTTTTATATGCAAAAAATTTAATATTAATAAGTTAAAATCATAATTTTTTTTGATTTTTTTATTTGGAATTATAAGATGGAAATATCAGGGGTTTCTAGTAGCCTCAACATCTATTTAATTTAATTAAAGCGTGTTATAATCCACCCAAATCTTCTGATATTTTATTGACACAGAAACTTGTATATGAAATATCCTACCGAAGTCATAAATAAAAAAATTTCTTTCCTTGAATTTTTTGTTAATTTTGAAATTTTTTTTTTGGAATTACATGAAAATAATGGTTTTCGGTGAATTTAAAAAATTTTAAAATACACAATCATGGCAGATTATACATGTTTTATAAAAAAAATGGACTGTTCTAGCCAAAAAAAATATTAAAAAATTATATACTTACTCATTTACTTTTTTATCTTTCGGTGTCGAAGATGAAAGAATAAAAATTCACATTTATTTATTTTAAGTTGTTTTTGGGACTCGAGAGGATACGGAATTGGCTTATAGATCCAGTTAAGAATTTATTAATTAACTCAGAACATTAAAAAATTTTAATTCGACCCAATTTTAAACTAATTTCAAAGTCAATAACCAAATTTTAAATTTAATCATTATATTTGGTATAATAAGATTTCTTTGTGTAAATTACGTAAAATTTTATCTTCTTATCTATTCCCAGATAGAACATAAATGGTTAATTTATGACGTCTTTAATTATCATACTCTAAATTCTAAGATAAACATACTAGAATAATCTGAATTTATTTTTGAAAAATAATTCTATCTAATTTTAAAACTAATATACTTTAATTAAATTCATTTCAATGTATATAGAATTTTTTGCAAATTATATTTATTATTAAATAGACATGTAATTGTTTTATCACATATTTGGATTGACATCAAGGAAAACAGAAAAACCACAAACATATAGTTATTTGCTTACTAAAGCAAGAATCAAAAAAACAATTCGTTGCTCATATTAGAAAATAATGATCTAACAAAAAAAATCATAAAATAGAAAAATAGCAAAAATAGTCCAACGAGATGTAATTATAGTTAATTTTTATTTTATTGAAATTATTTATAAAAAATAAAAATAATTTCTATTATTTCAAAGTAAAATATTTTATTTTCTGAATATTTCTGAAAAAATAATGAATTTAGGAAATGTAACTAATCGAATAAATATTTTTTTTAATTTAATCTTTATTATTATTAGAATACTTAAATCAATGATTTCTCACTAAATTATACAATTATTATTTCTTTTGTAGGAAATTTTCAAGTCTTTTTTGTTTAAGATCGAACGGTCCAATGTCTTTTAAATCGTTTGTTCCGATTCCAAGTGATTCAAGAACATTCAGCTTTTTAAGTATTTTAGGCCAGACATATTCGTCAATCGTGTTTTTTCCAATCAAATAATGTATATCGACGCTATCCTTTTGTCCTATTCTATGAATTCGATCTTCTGCTTGCAACATCGTACCAGGATTCCAGTATAATTCAGAAAATACAACCGCCTTTCCTTCTGTAAGTGTCAATCCACTTGCACATGCTGTTAGTCCTAATAATGCTACCGTTATATTTGCATTATTTTGATATTTGTTGACTAATTGTTGCCTGTGATTAACAGGTGTTTTGCCGTCTATTCTAATAAAATTTATACCTGTCTCTTCAAGAAATTTAGATATTTGTTCTATCATAAATCCATGATGAGCAAAAACTACAAATTTTATTTGTTTTTCTATTAAACACGATAAATATTCTATAACTTTGTTTGCTTTGAGTTTCCCTGCTTCACAATATAAAGTCATAATATTATCACTTACTTCAGTCAGATTTTCGTCAAGATTTTTTTTGTTTTCATTTAAAATTTTATTTAAAGAAGTTGAATCTTTATTTTCGGTTTTCGAATCATCCAAATTGAGAATTACATGTCTTCTGAATTTATTTGGTAATTCATTTAAAACGCAGTCTTTAGTTCTTCGAAGCATGAAGGTTTTATTTAGCAAATAATTTAATTCTTCCAAATTACTTGAACCTTTGTAATCATACCAATGCCCAACCTTTCTTCCATTGCAATATCTTTTACCGTATTCATAGAATTTAGGAAATATAAATTTATCAATTGCAGAAATAATTGAAAATAGTTCGAGTGGTCTACTCATAGCAGGTGTACCTGATAATAAAATTGATCTTGTCGAGTTTTGAATTATAGGAAGTAAATTTACAGTTCTTTTAGACTGCTGACTTTTCAAATAATGACACTCATCAACAATTATAACTTGATGTTTAAGTTTTAAAATTAAATCGGAGTTCTTGGAAGCTTGATCATAACTTATAATGCTTATTTTTTCTCCAAAATCAGACATTTTTCTAATAATTGTACTTTCCATTTTTAAAAAAGTATTTATAGATTCTGCCCAATTATAAAGAAGTGAAGCTGGGGCAATAATTAAGAGTGGCCATTCAAGTTTATAATAATATGCTATAGCTAATGCCTGTATTGTCTTACCTAAACCCATATCATCGGCTAATAAAATTTTTCCTTTTCTGTTCAAAGCAAAATTTACGCCCTGCATTTGGAATGGTAGTAAATAACTATAAATACCATTTTTTAAATCATAAAATTCATTTTTTATATTTTTTTTGAGAACGTTTAGGACGCCTTTAGGAATTTCTTCGTATAAAATTTTATTTTGCTTTAATTTTATACAAAAATCTTCGTATATTTCTATATTAATTTTCCAAGAATTCGTTTCTAATATATAAGTCGATTTTTTATTTGGAAAAGAAGTTAGAATAGTGGAAATAATTTTATTAGAGGGTTTAACTTCTATAGATCCATCTTCTTTAAGTTTCATTTTTACAGGCTTATTTACTACCGGAATAGATGGCATCGGGAAGGGTAAGCAAGTCTTTAATTGTTAAATTGGGTTTACTTCTTTACGTTTCGCAGAATATTTTTAATAATACAACGCATATCTGTTTTATATGTGAAGATAATTGTCTAGATGATATATTTATATTATAAACATTGTTTTCGGATTTTTTAGAAGATTATTTGAGCATTTGTAATGGCTTATGATTTTTTATTCGGTTATTACAAGTTTTTTCGCAATAAACGATCTACATTGTTAATTAAAATTATCTTAACTTTGATTTCTTCGTTAATTCTTATAAATATTTTATACCTTTTTAAATAAACGAGCCTTCTAAAATTTTTGTTTCGGCTTTTTTCTTGCACAATAACTTTTACAAAAATTTTCAAGAAAAATAAAAAAAGATTTTTTAAATATTTTTACCGCTGAAATGACAAAATTTCTTCCTGGTGAAAAAATGCCAACAATAGAAGGTTATATAAATGGTCATGGTTCTTATCAAGAGAATAATGGTTTATATTCATCTTTGTATGGTAACTTGGTTGTAATTGATAAGTTAATGACTGTTCAGCCTGTTATTGATTTTAGATACAATCCAGAAGTTGGAGATGTTATTATAGGACGAATTACGATGATTGGAAATAAAAAATGGAAAGTTGAAATGAATTCAAAGGCTGAATCAACATTACAATTATCTGCTATAAATCTTCCGGGTTCGGTTCAAAGGAGAAAAATGTATTCCGATGAAATGAAAATGCGAGAATATTTTGATATAAATGATATTTTAGTTGCTGAAGTACAAAAAATCAATAAATCAGGAAATATCTCATTACATACAAGAAATGAAAAATATAAAAAATTAACCAATGGATTGGTATTAGAAGTACCTGCAATGCTGGTTACAAGATATAAAACACAATTTCTTAAAATAGAAAGCATAGAAATAATTATCGGGGTAAATGGATTCATATGGATCGGATCTGATGATTTAAATTACAAAAATATGAAAAAAATACTTATAATTGCAAATTTTATAAAAAATATTGCAAATCAAAATAAAGTAATAACAGATACTGAATTACTAAAACAATATTGAAGTATATTCAAGTATGTAAAAATAAATTTTAATTTTATAATTTACAATTTTTTGTCTTGCCTTTCGCGACTTTATTCAAATAGATTTCTTGAGAATTAATATTTTTTAATAAAAACTCCATTTTTTAGCCATCGAAAAATGTTTTTTTTATTATTTTAGAACCGGAAATCCTCTTATTGACAAGAAACAAAAAAATAAACTAAAGATCTATCTATTCTTATAAAATTACTCGTTTTTCTTATATTCACACAGAAAAGTCAAAACTTAGAATTTTTTGTATTTCAGAAGCATCATAAACTCGAAATTAACTACTGATTATATAATTATCTCGTGGGAATAAATTTTCGTTTCGTAATTTAAATTTAATGAATTCTGATTTCAATTTATAACTAAATTTAGGAATTATTCTACCTTTAATATTTACCAAAGTTAACTGCGTATATGTTTTAATTTCATATTGTTTATATTCCTTTGATTATTCTTTTATTCATCTCAATCTTAATTCTATTTTTATTAAAAAATATATGTGCCTGTCTATTCTATTCATTTATTCAACTATATTTTAACCGAGAAATACTCCTTGTAAATGCTTAAATAATATTTTTTTAAATTAATAAATATATATTATATAATTGTTCTCGATTAAATTCAAAGAATCATAAATATATTTCGAATAATTTTTTATTCTTAATCTAAGTATTATAAACTAAATTGATTAGAATCCGATATTATTAATAATGAAAATAGCATGCCCTTTAAATTTTTCTAACGAATATTTAATTCTACTAAATATTTAGAATATTTTTTTAGTAGATTTATAGGGTCTTCTTTTTTAAAAATTCTACGCCAAGCCTACAAATTATATTTTTATTTTAAATACTTTGTGAAAATTTGAATAAATTCATATAGAAATTAGAAAACGTAATTAAAAATATATTAAGCCTTTTAAACATGTAAATTAAAGCAAGATAATAGTAATTATAGTATCTTTATACATTATTTCATCAAATCTATAGATTCTCATACGTCAAATTATGTTACATAGTGATTAATTTTTTAACTTGAATTTCTATTCTTAAAAAAGCTTTGAAGTATTTTTAATTAATTTTTGCTTTTAGTTTAAATTAATTCAAAATCTTATAGCATATAATTGATTGTTTATTACGATTTAATATAATTAATAATTTATTTAAAACATTTTGACGACAAAATGAAAATATTTTTTGAAAAATTTATAGAACCTTGGCAAAAGGCTATACCTTTAAATCTAAAAATACGAGACTTTAAATCTAAACTAAATACAAAAAAATATAAAACCACGAGTTTCGATGCCAGTAGAGTTGCATAGATCAAAATTGCATTTAAATTCAAATTGAATTTTTTCAAATGTATGATACTTAAAATCCAACAAAGATAAATAAGAATCAAAGACTCTTTGAAAAAATTGGATCTGCTTTAATATAAAATTTGTAAACCTAAACGCGTTTTTAAATGAAACGAAAAATTATTTTGTTGCTAAACGTCACATTTTGCAAAAAAAAGGCATATTTTTTATATTTTTTCAATGAGATTACGCGATTCAGTTTCAAAATAGATAAATGCTCTCTCTTCCCCGAAAAAATATCTATTGAGATAACCTAAGTCCTAAATCTTAAAGATTCACACTTCAAAGTGTGAAAAATACATTTAATCAACGAGTCAGTTGCTCGGTGTTCGTTGATATTGTTTCATGGGTGCTATTGCATGTCGATCTTCACTTTGGGTTTCACAAGACCAGCATCATTCCCAGATATTCAATATTTTGCGAACCTCATAGAATGCTAGCTAGAATATCTCGGAGACTTCATGGAGTCATACTAGACGGTTTAATGTCATACTGACAAATATCACCCACTATTTGATCTCCTTCCTTTTTAAAAGGGGTTTGTTTTTGTATCTGTCAGACACCAAATTTTCTTTCCAGGTAAGCAAAGCTAGTTTTCCATTATTTTAGTTAACAATTATCCACAGGTTTAGTCGTGTTTCCTAAATGACTACATAAACAAACTACAAACCTCCTATTAGAAAAACTTTAACTGTTTTGTAGATTATATTTTACTTAAACAAAATCCTAGAAAAAAATGAGAACTGACTTTGATTATCACTGAATCAAAAATCAAAACAATGACTTACATCCCAGTCTGATTTTATCATTACCAAGCAGAATATTTTTAATTTTGTCATTCTTTTTACACAACTTTAATTTAAAAAAATTAGAAATAAAAATGGTTTTGAAACAGTTTGATCCTCGAAATGATTATTTCAACTAAAAATTGATATAAAAATTCTATAATTTACAACACTAGAGATAACTCTTTGTAGAAATATTAAGTTGAAAATGCCCTTCCTTTGATAAAATTAATATTCGCATATCTTACTCTAATTTTTTTTCCTATTGGCTTATTTGACCTACCAATCAGCTGAAATAAAAAATAAACATTTTATTTTTTTTAATCTAATTGATATTTTGCTGGTAATTTTTAAACAAACTGAAAAGAGAAAATATTTGTTTAAATTACAAATCATTACCTATCTTAAATTATAAACTACGTAAGCAGTAAAATTTGAAAATAAAGCTTGTCAAAACTTTTAATCGTAAAAACTTTATTTAAAAGTATCACATCTTTTTAAAATAGTGGCAAGTGTTATATCTGTTTTCATGACATTAAAGCAGTTCTAGGTTTAACATAAATAACCGCTACCGCAACACTCCATCGGTACCCCCTGTGATACCTACATCCCAAAGCCTTTCATCTACCAAGTGTGTAAAACCCGATTAATAGGCGAGGCAGTTGCCCGGAGTTCGTTAATGTCCGTTGCATGGAGTGTGATTAAAGGCCGAAGCTCCCTTCCGAGACTATGCAAAGCTCTTGGCTAAACAACAATAAAATTAAATTATTAATTTCAAAACTCATCTGAATATTCTTGCTCCTCGATAAGTTTTTTACTGCCAATTTTTCTTATTCTATTACTTACATTCATATAAATATCCCCAGAACAATTGTCTAAAAGATTTAATACAACTGTTGTTACAAATTCAGAATATTTATTTGTATTATTGAACTTGGAAAAATACATAGAAAATTTCTTACCTTCATTTAAAAGAAATTCATATGATGGTTTAGAATTGTTCACATTTAAATTTAAATCTTTGATATTTTTAAGTAAATAATTGTTTGTATTATTTAGATTTGAAGTTCTTCTAAATTTTATTTTCTTATTTTTTTCTAGTTTACGATTCATAAATTTATTTTTTTAAATTAAAGGGGGTATTGTAAAAATATTTTGTATGTTACGATTATTCAATCCAAAACTATATAGACAACTCCATTTTAGCAAATCAAGTTAATAAATTTCTGAATGTGGAAATTTATCATTTAATTGTGGTTTCAAATATTTTTTGTCTAGATTTTGATCGCAATATATTTTTGAGTGAATCTACAAAAACTTCGTAATTCTGTATTATTTTAATAAGAAAATTCTGTCGATTTTAACTACACATAGCCTAAATTTAGAGTTGAATGGCTATTAACGAATAAAAACCATAACAAGCCTGATAGTGTAACCAACAATAGTTTAGTCTTTGTTTTTTTATTAAAGTTTTAGATAATCAATTTAACACCATTCTCAGACCAAGTAAATAACTAAAATTAAACAGTCTTAATCTTCTATATAAAGTATCACAAGAAAAAACGCATTTAAAGTTGTAATATGAAGAAAATCAGTTTTTCCTGTACAACAATCTTTGTTATCTTGGCAAGTAAATAATTAATTAAAGACAATTAAAATCTTTGTTTTTCCAATCCGGATTCAAAATGTAATGCAGATTCATTCATCCATCCTTGGCACTACAGCCCTGTGCGAGCCTTGGCCTCCCTTAGTAATATCGCCTACTGGTCTTTTTCCAGTGGGTTTGTTTACATATCGGGTTTCGTAACAAGGTAGTTTAAAGGGGGAGTTGTTAGCCCTACACCGAATCCCAACATGAAGGATCAGTCCTTTTTAGTCGCCTCTTACGACAAGCAGAGAATAATCCAAGTCAATTCTGCTCCCGGCATGGTGGGGAAAATGTATTGTAGATTATACAACAAAATCGTTTTAAATTGTGTCATTTTGTATCGAAATATTTGATGACTTGCCTTTAATGTTACTTATAGATGCTTATATTGATGTCCAAATCAATATTTAATGTCTTTATATCTACTACTCGTAAATGAATATAAATTCAAGTCTTCAAAACGAATAAAAATCTATTATTAAATAGTTTTCATGAAATAAGTAGAATATGAAGACATATAATTGAATTTTGAAATTTCGATTTATATTTATTTGTCCTGTACTAGCTATTAAACATGTAGAAGACGAACCTAAGCACTACTGTGGTCAGCCCTTTGGGAAGAAATGAGTCAAAAAAGCCCCTTTTTACTAAAAAAATTTTTCCAAACTTGTATGAGACAACCACCTATCCGAGCTGTATTAAAGCAAATTAAATAAGTTGTTAAATTTATAAAAAAAAAATTAAAACGCGATGTGTGGATTAATCTTCTAAACTTCGCTATCTGTTCTTAATTTCTCGATCTTTTTATTTAAGATTACATATTCTCATCAAACTGTACACTTATATTTTTTAAAGTCAATCATATATGCATCTATAGCCATCTTGATCGTCTCAATAAAATCTAAGGTTTGTTATTCGTATTATTTTCCTCTTCTTTTTTAATTGCTTAATCTTTTTTCTTGAGTATTGATTATTATTTTCTGTTAGATTGTATCAGTTTTTATAGCAAAAAGTTTTCGTTTATTTTGAGTTTATTAATCTGAGATTTTCTTTAACTTAAAAAACCGTTTTTCTTATACGGCACGATGAATTTGTCAGTAAAAATAAATCATAATACTTAATATTTCCATGGAAAATACTACACTACTTTAATATAAAATTCGACCGAGTAACCAGGCAATAATTGTTTTGTGCGAATATTATTGAGTATATAAATAAAATGCAAAGACAGACGACAGAAAGTACTTCTTCTATCAAATAATCGATTATGTATCATAAAAAAACTCCAAATTATTATCTGAGAAACGTAAATTAATTAAATATACTTTAAAACAGTAGAATAAAAATATTGTTGTTATTCTTATGATTTAGTACAATCTAGAGAAGATGTTTAATATTATTCAATACAAATTTTTTTCTAAGTTAACCAATCGTTTTAAATATGGCAATTTCTACGACTGCACACTCTTGTTGGCTGTGCAAGAGCTATTAACGAATCATATAAAACATATTATTAATCGGAATACTATTGTGGAGCCTTAATTTCTTCGAACCGATTTACCATTTTGTCGCCATCTTCGTAAAAACCTCGATTATGTAATAAATATCAAATTAAATATATCAGCTTGTATCAATAAGAGTTATTATTTAAATTATTAATTTGGTAAAGAACAAGAATCTCTAAAAACCGTTTCTATTTCTCAAATAAGGCAAACCTTATAAAATTTAGATTGGAATTATTCGGTTAAATATAATTAAAGTTAATTTTTCTAAATAGGACAGAATAAATAAAAAAAGAATAAAATATTTGATTTAAAATAAAGCTGAGTAATAGTTTTAAAAGTGTATTTTATAAATTATTGATTATTAAACAAGATTAGACAAATAATAAATACCGATAAAAGTCGCAAAATCATATTCTTTAAATCCAAATAAGTACACACGCGACACATACACTCTTAAAGATACAACTTACTATTTAAAAGATTATATAGAAATATTTATATGATTTATACTTTCTTTTAATTCGAAGACAATATATTTGAACAAAAGGCTTCAATTTAAAATACAAAAAGACATTTCAACATAAAAACTCAAATGAAAATCTAAATATTCCCTTCTATAGACTATGTCTCTAAATAATGATAAATAATAAATTATATATTATTTAGTAAAACAATTATAGATTTTTTTATATAATGCTGTATCCATATATATTTTAATTTTTATATTTAATAAGTTATTTAAGCTTTTCAAATCAAATTTTTTATTTCAAAGTAAGTATCAGAATTAAAACTTGTAACTTATTATTAAATAATTCAAAACCATTTTTATCGTTAAACGTCAAATAATTCAAATCACAAAGACCGATCTTAATTTTTTTCTAAAAAAATAGTTAAATATTTTTTTTTCTAAATTTAATAATTCTTAAAATCTCTTACTTTTTTTCTGTCTTTAGAGCTGTAGCTCTTTGGAGTTATTTAGTCAATTTTCTGTAGTTTTTTACGTTGTGTAAAAAATTCTAAAATTATATTTTATACATTTTTCTTGTTTTCATAAAGTTATTCTTGTTTTTATAAGTTATTCTTGTTTTTATACATTTTTTCTTATTTTTATACATTTTTTCATTCCATACTTTTTTCTTTCCAAACTCTTTTCTTTTTACAGTTATCAAATATAAATTTTTTTTTCTGACATTTCTATCAAATAAAAAAATTTTAAAATATTTTTTTTTCTTCTTTAATCCGTTATTTAATAAAAATCGATTTAATTAAAAATTTATTACAAAAAATATCACCCATTATGCACAGTCCACAGACATGTAAGATATGCTTTCTTCCATCCATGCAGAACAAACCATTATTTCATCCTTGTAAATGTTCAGGAACACAAAAATACGTACATGAAAGTTGTTTAATACAGTGGTTTGCAACAAAGAGTCAAACGCCGATATCCTGTGAAATATGCCAATACAAATATAGGTATAAGGCTTCTGCACAATATTTTCCTTCCTCTATATTCAGATTTCTAATTTTATCAGTTTTTTGGATTTTTAATATTTTTTTATCTTCTTTTACCATAAAAGAAATATTTTTGTCGTCTTATACTCATATTTTAACATCTGAATCTACATTTTTATATATTTTTAAACAAATATGTTCAGATAAATACAAAATAGATTTCAAATATTTAGAAAGAAATGAAAATACATCCGAGTTTGTTCTAAATACGTTACCCGGTATTTTTATCACAGTTATTTCTTACCTTCTTTTCCTTTTTTACCATAGAATATCCAAATGCTACACAAAATATGTTCTTGATAGATTGTATCCACCAGTTTTAAATACAGAATATGCAATGAAAAAGATAAGAATTTTACAAGAAAATAAACAAGGTTCGTGTTTAGAAGGTGCTGTAAGTCTCTGTAGTAACGATAATTCTATTACGGATATTTTTAATGATATAGCATTTAATGAATCATTATATTCTAAAGATGGTGATTTTTCAGGTTTAAATAAAATTGGAGCTGAAGATTCTGATAAAATTTCTAGTATTTTTTCAGAAACAAAAAATAGAAATGCACGAGACAAAATCATGGTTTCTAGAAAAGAAGATGAATTTAAAAGAAATATTTTTGATTCAAAAATACTTGAAACTGATTCTAATGACATATCTAAACACGAGTGTTTAGAAAATGAAGTTATACAAGATGATAAAATCTTTGAAACAGCCTATATTCACCCAAGTCCCTTAAAAAATAAAAATGAATTCAAACCACAAATATCAAATCATGAAGAAATTGTTTTTGAAAATAACGAAGAAATAGAAAGCAATACTTCAGAAGTTTCAACAAATACACGTGTTAATGAAAAGGAATTTGGATTTGGTGTTTATCCTTTCATATCTTTAATTTTTAATGTTTCTATTTTATTAGTATTTATATTTCCAATTCTTAAGATAAATAATATTTTAGAATCTTTCATTAGAAGTATTTCAACGAGAATTTTACTTTCTATTTTTATAAGCAATTCAATCATTTATTTTGTTTTACGATTTTTATATTTTAAAATTTTTAAAGAAGAAAATTCTTATAAAAATATTTTGAAAATATCAAGTTTATGTGTAAAAGTAGGAAATTTTTATTTTCTAGAGAAAATTTTTATGCCGTATGTTTTATTCGGTGTGTTTTATTGGTTTAAAAATGTGGGGAAAAAAGAAACTTTTTTTGTTTATAATTTAGTTTTGGGTCATTTTATGGCCAGTACAACCAATAGGGTGTTATTAATCTGTACAAATATTTCTGAGAGCAATTTTTATGGTTTTTTGTTTAAATCACTTGATGATTGTGTTTTAACTTTAAGTTATGTGAAAGGAGTTGGTAGAATTTTATCTTTTATGTTTTTCAATTGTATTTTGTGTGGTATATTTGGATTTATTTTAAGATTTTATTTTGTAGACAATTATTTATCTTTGATTGGAATCTTAATTCTGTTGAGATCGAAAAAAAAACATTTTTTTTATGCAGTGAAATACTTATATAGATTTTTTGTTTATGCGTTTGGGAACAAATATAATTTAAAGAAAAAAAACGGGAAATTTAATTTACTTTTTCAGATTTCTGTTGCTGCTTTGTGTTATTTGGTATGTTTTTCTGGATTTATATTTGTAGGAAGTAAAGGCGGTGGCATAATTTTTAAAAAATGTGAAAAAATTACGATTTTTTTTGAAGAATCATTTTTAAAAAATAAAAACCATAATTTCCTCAACCTAAATTCACAAAAAACAAAAATATCAAATATACCAGTTAATACATCAGATAATACATCAGTTAATACATCAGTTCATACATCAGTTCATACATCAGATAATATACCAGTTAATACATCAGTTCATACGTCAGATAATACATCAGATAACCAAGTAAAAAGTCAAAAGAATTACCGATTAAATAATTCAATGACCAAAGAATGTAACAATAAAGCTGAAAGATCTTCTAACAAAAAACCAATATTAGATCAAAAGATTACAAATGAAGTTTTAAATAACAGATATCCCGATAAAGAAAAAAATTCTTTGGTTTTTTTATTTTTAGGAATCTATTGTTTTATGTGGACAATATCCTTAATAAAATTACTCATATTTTATAAAGGAATTCTACATATTATAAGAAAAGCATACTGTTTTTTAAGTAACGTTGGAACATTTATATGTTCATACATTTTGTTATGTCTTATTCTGTGTTGTCTATTTGACAGAATTATAATGGTCAGTAGAGTTTTTGTTATTTGGATGATTGTTTATATTTTCATTTATCGATTTGATTTTGTTAAGTGGTGGTGGATGTTAGCAGTTTTTTTTGATTGGTATTTATTTTTGAGTGTTTTTGGTATTTTAATAATTTTATGTTTAAAAAAAAGAGATGTTAAAAAAATATTGGAATATGAAGAATAATATGCTTATTTAATAAAGTTTATTCTATAAAAAGTGGGTTTTCTCTTTCAAAGATATATTTATAGTATTTTTATAATTGTTCGTTCTTTATAAAATCAGGTTTCTATTTCTTTTTATGGAATTCAATTTATAATTGTATAAAGTTCGCCTGATTGGAATAGTATAATTGTATAAAGTCTGCGTAATTGGAATATTAATTGTATAAAGTTTACCATATTTAAATATTATAATTGTATAAAGTTAACCATATTTAAATATTTGGATTTAAAATTATTTTTTCAAATTTTTGAAGAGATTATTTTTAAATTTTATTTTTTTAGTATTTTTTAAAGTCTGAGTAAAATCTTAAATCTAAAATTAAATGTTCAAAGTTTGGATTAGATAATATTAATAGAAACAAAAGAGGAGAATATAAATATCTTATTTTTTGTTTTTACTGCAGTTTTTGTTTGATTTTAAATTTTTTTTGGTGAAAATGATGATTTTTTTTTGAAATTGTTATTGTCAGTTACCAATTTTTTAATTTCATTTCTCATATGAAGAATAGTATAAAAGATTGAAATAAAAATTAGAAAAAATAGCAAATGAAGTAAAAATCTAAAATTTATTTAACGAATATTTTCAAAGATTTAAAAAGTAGAAAAAATAACAAATGAAGTAAAAATCTAAAATTTATTTAAAAAATATTTTCAAAGATTTAAAAATTAGAAAAAAAACAAATGAAGTAAAAATCTAAAATTTATTTAACGAATATTTTCAAAGATTTAAAAATTAGAAAAAATAACAAATGAAGTAAAAATCTACAACTAAACTTTACTATCATATCTATATACTCTATTATCTATAAATTGACTAAATAATATTGGAAAAAAATTATAACGTTTTTCTTAATGAATAGTTAATTTATACAGTAAATAATTTTTTCGTATATTTCACGTTTTTTTAAATTACTTTAAATGTAAACCTACGTATACTTACATATATTCTTTTCCTCTATTATAGAAATAAATAATAGATTCATCTTTTTTTATACACTTGAAATCAACATTTTTTGCAGGTAATTTGACAGAGAAAAGAGTCTGGGTTTTTATAGTTTATTGTAGTATTTAAAAACATTTTATAAATATAGATTTGAATCTAGTATATTCTTTAATAAAAATTAATATTAATATTTATTTTACTTCTACTGATTTATGTTGTTTTTATTCTAATTGATACTTGATTTTTTCTAATTTCCATAGTATTAATCTGGTAGATATTATATCATATCAGCATCTAGCTAATATTTCGTTCAAATGTGTAGATAAGCTTTAAGTTTTTTCAAATGATACAGTATAGTAAGTATGTCAAAAAAACCCTTAAGTTTTAATGCAAACATTTATATAGAAAGTCATATTTTAACTTTTTTAATGCGTATAATATGATTATATTTTAAAGATATAGCTTAGAGTCATTTTTAAGAATATTGTGTATATACAACAAAGAGATGAAATTCTCAAAAGTATAGTCAGAAAAAAAATATGAACACTTCTATTTAATATTATGTATGCCATCCACGTGCACGTAGGCAGTTAACACAAGTATTTCATACACATTAAGTTCATGTAAAAAAGCAGTAGGAATTTCATTCTAAATTTCGATTTATTTTTGCTTTACCACATTCTTATTTTTAAAAGTAATTACTTAATTATTTTTGCATATAATCCCATAAATGTTCTATTGGGTTTAAATCCTATTTTGGACTAGCACATGAAGTATTTGAATTTCTTTTCTTTCAAAAATTACTTTAACAACCTTTGATGTATTTTTAGGATCATTATCTTGCTAGATATACTCGAACAAACCCATATTTTGGCAGATGATTCTAAATTGTTAGTAAGAATAATATAGATTGAAATCGATTAATAGTAGTAGCTCAAACCAAATTTTCGAACACTTGAAATACATGCTCAATGTATAATATTTCCTTCTTTTGCTTAACTGTAGAGATCAATATTTAAGCTTTAGGCGTTCTCATTGGCCTGCATACATAAACCTTACCATATGAATTGAACAAGTTTAAGTTGCATTTATTACTAAATATTGTTCGTTTCTAATCGTCATCTGAAATCGATAAAAAAAAATTTAATTTAACAACCATAATTTTTTTGTGAAACAATAGTTTTTGAGCAAAAGTAACGGGCGTAGATACCAAATTTATTACAATTATTTCTTAGATTATAGTGTGTACCATTATAATTACACAAAGTATTTAATTTTGTAATGATTTATATGGACTAATTTTAGGATTTTTTTTCTTCTTAAATAGAAATTTTATTGGACATGGTAATATCTATAAAATGTAGTTCAGATCTATTATTATGATTTGTATTATCCTTATTTATACATGTTGTAAAGTATCATGAACTGTAGGCATTTCTATTTGGGGCAATTCAGCAATTTTTTCTTATTGAATAACCTTTAAGCTTAAATCACCATATCATCTTTTTTTTCGGCCGATTGAATATGAACTCATTTAAGATTAATTACAAACACAAAAGAAATAATAACTTGATCTATTACAAAAAATATTTAATAATCTTTAGCTCTCCGGATTTTCTTTTGGTCTTTTAAATATATATACTTACAAATATATAATTATAACTATAAACGAGCTTACCAAAGAACAATATAAGTATAGAATATTGTAACTCATATTTACTACAAAAATATTTAAAATTCCTTTTGAAAATTTATGAAAATTTAGGATTATTTAATTATCCGAGATTTTATAGAGATATTGTATATAGATTTCATTTGTTTTCTGATTGTGAAGAGTCGAAGAAAATCTGTGATAATAGTTAATTGCCTTTCTTTGTAAAATTGCTTAAATTGTTTAATAGATCAAATATAAATGATATTTCTTACTTCAAAATATCATTTTATGCTTAGTGTTCAATTCATTTTCACTATATTTGATCTAAATATTTTTTAAATAATAAACTTTTTCATTTGAAAGCTTAAATCTATATTCTAACATAAAAAAGAAGAGGAACAAAATACAATGTTATTATATTGAGTCTATTCATAATATGAAAATCTATTATTTTAAACGAAAGTAAAAAATACAATAATGTTCTAATAATCTTATTGTTTATAATTCTGTAAAATCTATATATGCTTGTATTTATGTGAATTTTTTCTTTATAACAAATTCTTACGCTTTAAATATTTATATTTAAATAATTGTTGGTTTAATTTTCATTTTAGGTGGATTGGGTATTTTATCGATGAAAGGGAAAAACAAAAACGATTTCTGGTTTTTACAAATATTTAAAATTTTAGAGTAAATAATACTTTGAAATTTCTTAGATTTAAATTAAATAGGTTTCTTAGAGTATCTTCAACATATATTTATCTATAAGCATCTTTATTGATGAAATAGAAAAGTTATAAATAATTTTGAAGTGGGATGGCATTGTCAATGTCTTATTAGATGTTTTTATGATTTTGAAAGGTTTTTTTTAATTTTTAACTGTTGATTATCTTGATTATTTTTATTTTCAGATAAAAAACGATATGAAACGTTTTGAGAATTTAAAAATAAAAATGAGAACTTTAAAATATTTAAAAATTTTTAAATAAAAGAAATTGATAAATGTAAGTTGATATCAATCATAAACTAACAAAGGAACACGAATAATTATTGAATATTTCCATCAAAATCCCTACCGTATTAATATCCAGATTATAATCTTTTAAAACCAATTCGAATCTGAATTCCGGATTTTCGAAATTAAACTTGATCAAATCTTCCTCGCGAACATCAATAAATTTATTGCATGTAATTTTTACTTGTAGCAAATTATGAAAGTCGGCTAGACTTAATATATCATCAAAATTTATATTCGTTTCTAGTTCAACTGTTAAAATACTTAAATTATTCTTTGCCATGGTCAAGCTCAAAATATCACAATAATAAGACAGAGGACGATTACTAGAAATTTTAAAATGAAAAATCTTAAGCTTTTTACAATACAAAATTCTTTTAAAGTCACAAAATCTTAAAACCACATTAGAAATATCCAAAGAAATTAAAGAATTTGTCAAATTATTAGATAAAATATATCTAAACAATCCTTTTTCTATTATTGTGTTCATCAAATTAAGACTTTTCAAATTTATAAATCTAGGAATAAAAGTATAATTATGAGTGGTTATATTATTTCGAGATAAATCCAAATCAGTTAATGAATTGAAAATTCTTAGATCATTTATGTAATTCATGTGTAGAGGAAGGCTAGAAGAGAGCTTGAGTCGTTTTAAATTCTTAAAATAATCAACAAGATTTAAAAAATAGCTTGGAAGAATGTTATCACTTAGATCAAGATATTTAACGGAATTTATAAGTGCAACGGCTCGAAAAAAATAAATTACTTCATTAAAAGCATTTGAAAAACACAAACTTAAAGAATTCGCCGAAACTTTCATCAATAAACATTTTAAACTGTCGTTTGGAATATAATGATTGATTTCTAAACAATCAAATTTTTTGTATGAATATTTCAACGAAGAAAAAGAATCTTCAGGTAAAAATTCAAAACAACTAATATTCATGTTTTCAAGGTTAGAGGAGAAACATAAGAACTGAACAAACAACATAGGAAGTTTAGATGATGAAATGTCCAACATTCTTAAATTTTTAGCTATTTCGTAAACATATCTTTTATTCAAATTGAAGGGAAAAACACTGCCATCATTCAAAGTACAATTACTCAAAATCAAAACTTTAATTTTTGAATGAAGTATTAAATATATATCATCTGGTCTAAGTTTAAAGTCTCTCAATTTTAAAACGTTTAGTCTCAAGATTATTTCTGATAAGTCTGTAATTTTGGACCCAGCAGCAATATTACAGTATGAAATTTCCAAAAATGTAATTCTACTTCTGTTTAACAGTGGTTTGATTAGATCAAAACAAATATCAACATTTACAAATCTTAAATATGTTATTCTTCTTTGATTCACATCGCTTAAATTCAAGAAAAAATCTGAAGATACAACTTTTAACGTATTTTGAGTTTTTATTGGTCCATCAAAATTTACAAAACCACAGATATTATGGAATTTTATTGGATTAAAAGAATATTCCGTATCATCAATATAATAACCAGCGATTTTGGTAACGAACAATAGCCAATCAAAAATGTGCACATTAATACGCAATGAACAGATGAGTAATTCTAGAGAGGTCACAGATATTTTCAAAACAAGTCTACGAACCTCTTCTGTATATCTAAAACATTGATCGATGTGTTGATTCCTTTTTTTAAATACAGAAAGCGTCGAAATATCGGGAATTAAACATGCACCTAAATAATTGTTTAAAACACCAAAAAAATACATAAATGGTCTTTTCCGTCTTTTTTCACAAAAATATCTCAATCTGTAATTTTTAACATCGTTTATAATATCGAAGGAACTAGCTTTCATCAAGCCGTTTTTGTATAAATTAGAATAAAATTTATTCAGAAATACACTGCTAATAGGATCCAAAAGATCCAAAAGCTTAAGAAATTTGTAAAACAATTCATATGACAAATTATGTGCGGAAATGGTCGAATCAAACGACAAATATGTAACAAATATGTTAAATAATTGATACGAAACACTTAAAGGACCTTTGAATAAAAATGGCTTACGAGATTTTTGGACCAAATAGTCATCTAATATACGAAATTTTATCTTCCAATCATCCACATAATTTACTTCAAAGATATGCAAAGGTTCGTGATTAAGAAAAGATAAACCCCGTGTACAAATAAAAAATGCAGGATATATCTTATTCTCTTGAAAGAAATGTTTTCCATAGCAAAAACAAAATTTCTCCATACTATTTGAACGAGACATCCAATATTCTACAGCAGCAAGATCTTGTTTACTGATTGCATTTCTCCAATTCATATCAATCAATGCAAATTTTATTCGACCATTGTTGGATCTACTTGTACAATTTACCGCTTTCAAAAAACCAAAAAAATATAAAAGCGCAATCCATCTCGAATAAGCTATCATCCAAATTATTTTTCTTAAACACCTCATTTCTATATTTTCTTCATGATTTAAAGAACAAATTCTTCGAAAGCAAATAGAAATATACATGGATATATATTTGTTTTTGTTTTTGATAATTGTTAATCTTAGATAATAAACTAAATTAATTTACTCATTTTTATGGTTTACAAAAAGATCAAAAAAGTATGAATCTAAGAAGAATAGTGCAGTTTAAATTTTATTTAAGATATATAATTTATTTATTTTTAATATCTATTTTAACTTACTTTTTCGTATATCTTAATTGTTTTTTTTGTGTTAATAAATTATCACTAGTTTTCTATTAACATCTTCTATCTATAATTTGAGTCGTATATCTTGATTGTTTTTTTTCTGGTTAATAAATTATCATTGGTTTTTCTATCAACATCTTCTATCTATAATTTGTGGTATGTTTACGAAATTGGTGTTCTAGCTATCATAATGTTATTTTAAAACTTTCCAAAATCTTTTTCATTTTTATGTCATATTTTTAGAAATTAACGATATTTTTTGTTAATTTGGCGCTTTTAATATCAACTCCTAAAATAATTTTTTGAAAATGCGAATATTAAATAAGATATAAATCGCATTGGTAGTAAATGAAATATCCTCTCATACGAACAGTTTACCCATTTAAGACACAATACGAAAATAACAGTAAAAATAAAAAGAAAAAAACAATAAAAATAAGAAGAAGAAATATTTAAAAAGGAAAAAAAATAAAAAGAAGTAATAATAATGAGAAAGCCAACAATAGAAAAAAACAATAAAATCAAGAAATATAAATACTAAAAATTAGCATTTAATTTTTACCCCTAGTTACTTTTTTTTACATATAGCTCTTTATTCTTGGAATTTTTTCATTAAGACTCTAGCAGTGTCAGAACCAAGCTTCTCTGAAATAAACAACTTCCTTCTTTCTGAAAGACATTCATTTTGTTTCTTTTGTCAATTTATTATTATCAAAGAATTTCAAATAAACACCCGTCTCCTAGATTAAATGCGATAAGGTTGTAATGAACATCAGTTTCTTAATCTTTTCGAAATATAAGCGTCTCTATGCCCATATCATTTATTTCCTCAATAATAATACTTGCTTGCGGATTCACCCAACCATAACCGGTATAAGGCTCAGTTTCTAATAAATTCTAAAGTATATTTAATGAGTAATTATTTTTCTATAATTCGGTTACTTCTTCTTATTTTGTTGTACTTACTGCTTAAGGAAATATATTTATACACGTTTGCCCTCTAAATGCCTACACCCGTAACATATTTATTAGCCTACTCCATGATGTATTGAATTCAAACACAAATTTATCAAGAATTTTAACCCAGTTTTTTTAGATACAAAATAATGATTTTGCATTCTCCTTACCCCTGTGCAAGTAACTCTTTGTATTTAACCTTAGTTTTAGAAACGTATTGTTTCTTCTGTTACAAACCTAACGTTATGCTAACTTAGAAAGTCTGCAATACCAGAATTTATGAATTCTCTACTCCTATCACTTTGTAAAATATTCAGTGCGCCTTTACCTTTATATTTAAATATTTTCTTTAAGACAGATATAATACCCTCAGCTGTGTTATTTTTCAATGCAAATAAAAAAAGAAATTTGTAAATAGCATTCTAAAATATTTACCATCCACCCACATCCGTTATTTTTATTAGCATAATTTCTTAGATCAACACAATATTTGCACGATATGCCGTGATATTTTGATTATAAATTTATAGATTGAAAAAATGGTTGATGTCTCATGTAAGTTAAACATTTCGAGGAAATTCGTTTATTCTTTCGGCTTTAAACCCTATGAATCGAGTTTTAAAGTTTTAATACCTCGGTTTATTCCTTAGTAATTAGATAAATGAAGTGCATCAAATATAGCATGTGATTTTTCAAAATTTTCTTCAGCGACTGCCTCTTTATAAATGTTTCTGTTCATTAACTCGTATTTCTTTGTTTTTTTAAAAAAAATTATTTTTCTCTTGAAAAGATAATACAGAAGATGCATTACTTCTATTCGCTATATAATAGTAGCATTTTTTTTCTAACATAGTAAAAATAACCTTCAGGGATTTTGTTCTTAGTCAGATTTCTGTCCAAAAACTATATAAACAAGAAATATTAAATTCCTATTGAAATTTCAGCAGAAAGTATTTAGAATATGGATTTTTAAATCAAAAAAAAACAATTTTTATTTTCATAGGGTATAAAAAAAACCATTCTTTGGTTCCATATTTCGGTAAACTCAACATATGGGTTCGAAATTAATTATTTTACTGAATATAAAAATTACCTAATTATGTAATTTATTTTACTTAATATTAAGTAAATTATGCATATTATTTTACTTTATATTAAGTAAAAAAATTAGATAATTAGTTCTTTTTATTTTAGTTTTTTTTATTTAATAAAATTCTGTGTTAACAAATTTTTCTCTTTTCTAAATAATTCTTTCCACCATTTCAACCACTTCTATTTCTTCCTCCAACTCAAACTCTTCATTTGTATTAGTTGTTGGTTCCTTTGCTGTGGTTATGCCATCCAAAATAAGGTGTAAAATATTTTTTGTATTTTCCGTTTTAACATCATCTTCCTCGTTGTCTACTTGCTTTAATGGGGGTATTGGTTGTTTATGTATCTTAGCTCCTAAAATAACACTTAATGATGCTCTCTCCCAGCTCTCCTCGGCATTTGGTCCAGACTCAAGTCCTCTTCGTCAATCAAAAGAAATTGTTTCGACTGTCTTCTTGAGTACTATGGATTGTATATATGCCTCTGCATTAATGGGTATTTCTAGTCTTTTAAGATGAGATTTATGGTATTTTGTCACAATACCGTCCCAGGTCATCACATAAGGAATTATCTCTACACTGCATTTATAAATAAGACCTAACTCATTTGCTAATAGGTCATACTTCCTAAGCTTCTCTGTTTCAAATATTTGAAGAGAGTCTTGGGATGTGATTCCTACTTCAATGAGGGTTATCCTATTCTTTCTCTTGTCTAAAATAAATATATCTGGTCTGTTACACCGAATATTGAAATCAGTTTTTATTCTGGTGTCCACTCTTAGCTCTGCATATTCGTTATCAAGAATTTCTTGAACTTAGTGGCTTCTAATTCGTTTCGAAGACTTAAACTTATATTTAATCATTTATTCAGCAAGAGTAAATGTATACATCGTACCACTTCATTATGTCGTCTATTCTCTATATTAAATAAATAAATTATATAATTATTTTTCTTTATACTAAGTAAATAAAAATATAATTGATTTTTTAATTAAAGATGACATCTTATTGATTTTTTTTCTAAATTTACATTGCAGTATTTTTTGATTAAAAAAACAAATAAATTTAATTAAAATATATTTAGAATTAAATTTATTATTAATTAAAACATTAAAATATTCTTTTAAATCTTTTTATTTTTAATTTATTACTTCTCAAAATTTATTTTTGGTTATTACTTTATTAAAACTTCAGTAGAAGAAAATGCATAAAAATCGTAAAACTATTTTAACTCATAATTTTATTAAATAAAATATAAATTTATTATTGAATTAAAACTCTATATTTGTAATTTATATTTTAATTCTTTATAAAATATTGAAAAATACATTTTTAATTTTACTTCTTAAATAAAATTAAATATCTTCTATCATTTATACTCATACGTGGAGGGAGGATAACCACATAAAAAACTTTCTGCTTGGCAATGAGTGTGTGAAACTGGTGTGAAGATCATTGTTTGGATTTTTGGTGGGAATACAACCACACTACATCTTCGGTTATTCCATGGGAGTTGTTATGAGGAGAAGAGGTCTAAGAAATGGAGAAACTTTTTCTACAAATTTATTTGTAGTTTTTTATGTAACCAGATTGCTGACCGCAGCTGAACATGTAGGTAATTGCCATGTAAAAGCATGGAAACCTAGCCTTGCTCACTCGGGTTAGAAGACTTAGCGCCTGGGAGATATAAAAATAAAACCCATTAAAAGCCAGGAAAGCTAAGTAGCAGGTTATACCTGTTGGTATGACATTGCACTGTCTAGGTGGACCCCATGTAAATCTCTGAAATATATCTTAGCTAGAAGTTTATTGGGTTCAGAAAGTGTAGAGTAAGTGGGAATGCTGCAAAGTCTTGGGGGAGCCCAGGGGGGGCTTCGGCCTTCGATCACACTCCATGCACGGACATTAACGAACTCCGGGCAACTGCCTCGCCTATTATTTAGGTTCTACACACCTGGTAGATGAAAGGCTTTGGGACGTAGGTATCGCAGGGGTTACCGATGGAGTGTTGGGGTAGCAGTCATTTATGTTAAACCTAGAACTGCGTAAATGTCATGAAAACAAATATAACACTTGCCACTATTTTAAAAAGATGTGATACTTTTAAATAAAGATCATTTATACTCATAAATTTACAATTTTTTATTTTAAATTACAAATCAATTGAATTCTAAGTGATAAAAACCATATTTTTTTATTTAATAAAATTCTGGGTTAAAATATTTTTACCATTTTTATATGTTTCTTCTACCTCTTTAACCTCTAAATCACTTTTGTCTATTCTTCCAAATCCGACTCTTCACTTATGTTATTGGTCGGTTCCTCTAAAGTGGTTCCTCCTTGTAAAATAAAGGGTGCTTTATTTTTTGGTTTAAAATTTTTTGCCTCATCTTCCTCGCTTTTCTCTTCTTTTAAAGAGGGTGTTGTTCCTCGTGCATCTCTGATCTCATAATAACACCCATTGACGCTCTCTCCCAGCTCTCTTCGGCATTTAGTTCTGATTCAAGTCCTCTTCGTCGATCAAAGGAAATTGTTTCGACTGTTTTCTTATGTACTATAGACTGAATGTATGCTTCTACATTCATGGGTATTTCTAGTCTTTTAAGATGAGATTTATGGTATTTTGTCACAATACCGTCCCAGGTCATCACATAAGGGATTATCTCAACACTACACTTATAAATAAGACCCAACTCATTGGCTAACAGGTCATACTTCCTAAGTTTTTCAGTTTCAACTATTTGAAGTGAATCTTGGGAAGTGATTCCTACTTGAATAAGTGTTATCATATTCTTCTTCTTATCTAAAATAAATATGTCGGGTCTGTTATTCCAAATTTTAACATCAGTTTTTATTCTGGAGTTCACTCTTATCTCTGCATACTCATTATCAAGAATTTCTTGAACTGAGTGACTCCTAATTCGTTTTGAAGACCTAAATTTATATCTATTTAAGAAAAGTAAGTGTAGGTATCTAACCACTTCATTATGCCGTCTAGTGTAATCATGGCCTAGCATTTTTTCACATCTAGTTGCTAGATGATCTACAGTCTTACCAGACTTCCCGCAATGTTGACACACACCATCTGCTCCCCAGAATACATTTCTATCCTGGATATAGCAGAAGACAGCTTCATTTCGTGGCCTAATATTTATTCTCTTTAACCATCTTAAAGAGTCACTAACACTCACAAGCTCATTTTTTCTTGCATTATATAACTTTATATGGAGTTTTCGTTTTTCTATTTCGTTATATAGTTTTGCAAGTTGAGCTTCTTCTAAACTTTTCTTAGTGACTTCTTCTACCAACCTGTACTTTATTTTTAAGAAGCCTTTTATTAGTGCAAGATAGGTTTTATTATTATTCTCCACCATGAGGATTGCTGCTCGTCTAGTTGTTATTTCTTTACTTTTTTCCAGACAATCCAAGAGTTGCAGAAGCATATGTTCGCTTCGCAACTCAACACTATGTAGGCCTCTTCCAAGTTCTGTTCTAGGAAGGTATAAACGCTCTTTACATCCTGGGCGGAGATGTATTTTATTCTTCACCAACACCGCACGCACTGTATTATCTAACTTAGAGAAGTCAGCCGGTTCAAGTAGAAGTACTCCTATGTGATAGTTGATTAACGATATCGCATGTTGATTGATTGCAGAAAATAATTTTTTTGCATTTAATCTAGCGTGACAAAGTCTTTCAACTCTAGATATAAGTTTGCTCTGTACTTCTTCAAATGAGCTAGGTGTTGATATTCCTCTGCTATCTTCTATTATTCCTAAATATTTGTAAACACTAACACCTTCTAGAAGAGTAGCAGTATCTTCAGAACACGTATCATTTGTGAATGACTTCTCTTTGTTAATCTCTAAGCCAATCACCTCTAAAAATTCCTTTGCCTCGCCTGTCATAGCACTCAATGTGGAGCTATCTTTTGCAAGGAGCTTAAGATCATCAATAAACAAGAGATGATTAGTAGAATAGGATTCTGTATCTGTTTGTACTGTCACTTTTGTGTATTTTTCATTAAGCGTTCGGCTTAATGGATCCATACACAACACAAATAACAAAGGTGACAAACTATCTCCTTGTAGAATCCCTCTATCAATCTTCTTGCTCATGATTTTTTCAGGCCCTACTGATATATCAATTTTCCATTTAGATATAATTACCTGAATAAATTTCAGGATCCAATCAGGTAAATTAAGGTTTTCTATGAATTGAGTTAAATAAGTATGATCTATTAAATCATAAGCTTTTTTAACATCAATCCATGTTGCCTTAAGATTATTTCTATACTCTTTATTTAAGGCAATATTCAGTAGAGCCTGCTCTTTCGCACCCTGCACACCTCTTACCGCCCCTAATTGGTTCTCTGCAAGCAACCCTCGCCTTTCCACTTCAATTTGAACGACTTTCGTCACACACTTTGTCGTTAACTTATAGAGGTTGGACATACAAGTGATTGGCCTGTAGTCAGAGCCTCTTCGTGGACTTCCTTTGGGTATCAAATAGGTAAGCCCGCAGTAAAACCAATCAGCTTGTGTTGTTCCTTCTAAACATATAACTTTCACAATATCATAAATATATTTGTGAAGAGTTGTAAGTTTCTTAATGAAAAAATTGTAAATACCATCAATTCCAGCAGCTTTCGAATTAGGGAGCCAATTAATGATATTTACAAATTCATCAAGTGAAGGAAACGTGGTCGGATGATTATCTGATACAAATGGAATCAAATAATCATCATACGTGACTGTGTCATTATTTTTGTTCCACATTGTAGACCAAAAACTCACAATTTCATCACGACTAACCACATGCTCGGATTCCACACGCTCGGATAACCCACGATAAAATCGACCTCGGAAAAGCTCAAACATACGATTCTCTTTTCGGAATTGCTTCCTACTTTCATGCATCGTAATTTTTTTCTCGTAAACGTTCAAAGACTCATTCTTTTTAACTAAAGCCTCAGAAAGATCAGTTACGCTGCTCAAGTTTAAATTAAACACTCGCATGATTTTCTTAAGGCTCTTCGTTTCCGAAGTGGAGAGCTTTTCCTGCTTACGGGCCTTCTCGAGAAGATCTTTGAAGAGTACTAACTTAGAAATTTTACTTTCTATGTTTTCCTTCCAAGCGGATCTAGGCTTTTCTTTGCTTGTTGCCTCGTCATAGCATACCTGCGCAGCTTGCATGATATACGCGGCTTCCGTAATTGACTCAGGTACATGAGCTCCTGCATATTCACCGACTACTCGATTAATGAGATCCAGAACTTTACTATCAACCAATTCATTTGGATGTTTTCTAGTTCGGACCACCACTTTTCCAATTTCGTTTTCCGAGATTTCTTTGATTTTACTCAAGAATTTATCTCTCAGGTTTATGTACTCCGTGGTGTCGGTCAAGGTGCATGTATCAGCAAGACAAGTGGCGATTCTACGTCGCTCTCCATTCTCTTCTGATTTTACTTCCTTTCCCATCTCACTTTGTGCCAATTTTTTTAACACTTCGAGAGTTTCAGTGCAGCCGAATTTCTCATTATAGTACCTGTGAAGCTCTGTCCAGCCATTTCTTGGCATTCTTTCAAACCTTGTCTGTACGGCAAAAAAAAACAATTCGAGGCCATTCCTTCGAGTCGGCTGTTACGGAGTCGAATATCGTCCGCAATGCCATTAGCCTGTTACCTTCCGGAATAGCTAGAGCACAGGGGATTGTCATGTCGTACGATGGCTCGCACGCAGAGACTTCAACCGAAGAGGGAACTGATGTATTAGGTGAAGGTAAGGTGTCAAGCCCACTATTTTGCATTTTACTGCATGTTTGGCTTGGTGGTGGAGGTGTTATTGTTGTCTAGGAGGAGGAAGGTAGGGAAATCGCCGGTGGGTGTAGCTTACATTTTTGTACCTCACTATCACTCTTCTTTAACTCATCAGCGTCGTTTGCAGCCTTTATTTTGGTATTTTTCGATATTTCGCTGCTAACATTTTTCTTTCTACCCATTGATAGTAATAAGAAAGAATTTATAAATTTATAAAAATAAAATTGAAATTTTATAAAAATAAATAAAACAAGAATTTATTCTTAAACTTTTTACTTTTTCGATTTTTTACTTGAACTTGTTGGTGTGTTAGAAACAGCAGCAGATTTTCTTTTTTTCTTAATTTTATTTTTATCTTCTGAACTGGTTTCTCTTTGTTGTTTTTTGTCACTTTTTTCATATTTTTTTGAATTCAATTTATTTACTTCGGACTTTTTTATATTTTTATTTGTTTCAGTGCTACTATTAAAACTTGATCTTCTTGGTTTCCTGGTTAAGGAAGAAGATTCGGTAGATGAAGTTTTAGATTTTGATGTTTCTTCCTCTTTAGAACTTTTATGTTTTCCATGTCGGTTTTTCTTTGAAGATTTATCATTTTTACTGCTTTTTCTCTGTTCTTTTTCCTTTATAAAATCCTTTTCTTCACTTTCCTTAGAATTATTTTTACTGCTTTTTCTCTGTTCTTTTTCCTTTATCAAATCCTTTTCTTCACTTTCCTTAGAATTATTTTTACTGCTTTTTCTCTGTTCTTTTTCCTTTATTAAATCATTTCCTTCACTTTCTTTAGAAGAATATTTCTTTTCTTCAAGTTCATAAAAATTTTTGTCTTTTGTTTCTTCTTTTTTGAATTTACTTTCTTCGTTTTTTTCTGATTCTTTATGTTTTTCACCAGAAGAATCTTTTTTATGGGAAGGTCTTCCTCTTTTCCTAGGACTGATCGCGTTTTCTACTGAAATATCCTTTTTCTTCAAAATTTCTTCTGAATTGGGAATATTGTTTTCCGTCGATTTACCTTCATTTTCAATTTTCTTGTCATCTAAATTTTCTGCTTTTTTTTCTCCTTTTGGTTTTCTACCTCGTTTCCCTTTTTTCTTTATAATTTCCCCTTCTTTATTTTCTTCTTTGTTTTCTACTTTATTATGATTCTTTGGTTTTCTACCCCTTTTACCCTTCGTTTTTATTACACCTTCTTCTTCAATTTTCTTTTCTTCTTTATTTTTAGGTTTTCTACCTCGTTTACCTTTTACTTTTATAACTTCATCTTCCGGTTTTCTTTCTTTAGGTTTTCTTCCTCTTTTTCTTTTTACTTCGGGTTTTTCAACATTGGATTCTTGCTTTTCAATTTTATTTTTTTCTTGTTCACTCTCCTCAGATTTATTCTTTAATTCACCTTCTTTTTCTTCAAATACTTCCAAAGTTGATTTAGGCCCTTCTTCTTTATACTCCAATTCCTTTTCTACTTCTTCAACATCATTTTTCATTGGAATTTCTTCTATTATTGGTTCTGTGATAATATCTTTTGTAATTTTTGAATCATCCTCTTCTAATATTTCATCTCCTTCTTCTTTTTTAATTCTTTTAATTCTCAAATCAGGTATTTTTTCATCCCCGTCGCTTAATCTTTTGGTTATTAAATTTGAACCTTCTAAGGATTCGCTTTCCAAAATTTCAATGGACGGTTGCAGTTGAAATATCTTGTTTGATTCCATGCTTTCACGATCTTTCAAACTCCTTTCAATTTCAACTTTGTCCCTGACTTCTTCTTCCAACACATCTTTGGCATTTTTTAAAATATTTTTTTCAAGGACAGCCGCGTGTAAATCGATATGCGGATGTTTCACCATTTCAGGACTTACAGGAATATTTACAGATCCTTCTGTAATCTTTTCAACGTTTGATTTGATTTCTTCATCAACTCTTTTCGCTTCACGATCTATTGCTTCTTCTAATCCAAAAAATGTTTTTGTCTCCGTTTCAACGATCTCTTCAATTACTTCTTTTGTCACTTCTTTAGTTCCATTATTTATTGTTTCTGTAACTGTTTCTCTCTTAATCGTTACAATTCCATCTGAATTTTCTTCATTTATTGCGTTGTTTAAAATATTCAGTTCATCAGATTTAGAAAATATTCCGGGAATTTTACTGACATTTTTTTCATTTTTTAAATCCGAATTTGAATCTAAAATTTCACTTTTCGTTAGAAATGTTTCTAAAATTATGTCTTTTTTTTCCAAAAATTCATCCACTGTTTTTTCCAAAGGACTTTCTAGAATTCCAATTTCTTTATTTAAATCATTTTTTATTTCACTACTCAAACCATCAACCATCCTTTCCACAGGACTTTCCAAAACTCCAATTTCTTTATTCAAATCATTTTTTATTTCACTACTCAAGCCATCTTCTGTTTGAGCAAGAAAAGATTCTTCATGATTTAATTTTGGTTGTGAAACATCAAGAAAATCCGAACTCGTTTGTTTAACATTTCTTACAGGCGGTTGCAAATACAAATTATAATCCGAAGTGGTAGTAGATTGATCGTACGAAGGTGTTAAAACAGATGGATGCGGTTCAACAGATCTACGTGGTTTTTGTGGTGAAGGATTAAATTTAAGAGGTGACGGTGAAAAGAACGGAGTATCAACTAAATTAGACAAAGTACTCTTATCACCAACCCCATCATCATTTGTTTCATCGATTTGTACCGAGAAATGCGTATCTTTAATACTAATTTTATCATTGAAATTAAAAGAAGTTATAGTGTTTGTAGAAACAGGAAAATCATTAATTTTTACGTCCGATCCATACGCTAACAGTGTCTTATTCTTAAGATTCATTTCCAAATGCTTATTTTCTATTCCATTTTGTTGAACACGTAAGTCATTGTTCAGTGCACGTCCTAGTGTCACACAATCCTTAGAAGTATAGATTTGTGTTTTTGGTTTGTTAGTTTCTGATAGCTGAACAATAGAATACCTTTGTTTCATTTATGGGGTTTAAGAAATTAAAAAATTATAAAAAAAAACTGAGAATTAATTCTTAAAAAAAAGAATACAAATTTTCAGGTTTAAATATTTTTTTAATTACAAGTAAATTAAATAAAATATTGGTTTTATAAGTTTTTTTACTTTGTAAGATTCTTAATTTTAATAGTTATTTATTATTTAAGATTCATAATTTTAATATTTATTTATTATTTAAGATTCATAATTTTAATAGTTATTTATTATTCTAATAGTTTTTTATTCCAATAATTTTTACATCGTATAAGATTTTTTAATCAAATAATATTTTTTATCGTGTAAGATTTTGTACTTTGATAGTTTTTTACTTTAATAAATTTTTATTCAAATAATTTTTTATTTAAATAATTTTTTTTATCGTATGAGATTTTTAGTCAAAGAATTTTTTATATCGTCTAAGATTCTTAATTTTATGAGTTTCTTATTTATTTCTTTTCTGTTATTTGTAATTTTGTCTTATTTTGAATTTTTTTTAATTTTTTTAATTGTTATTTGTTGAAAAATATTTTTTAGTCTCCTTCTCTTTGTATTTATATAAGTAATTGTTAAGTCTATTAAACCCTTCCTTCTAAAAGGTTTTGGGTTTTGATCATACACTTTTTACTTTTTATAATACTCTTTGTTTTTATACATCCTTTTTATTTCCATACTTCATTTTCTGTTAATGTACAGTTATTCTTATGCATCTCCTGTATCACTTCCTTCCCTTTATTTCGCATTCATCTACTCTTAGGATTGTTTAGAATAAATTAATTGTAATGTTATATATGAACATAATCGAAGCAAAAAAATATTTTTTTCTTTATTTTTTTTAGCAGATTTCTGTTTCTGCTTTTGAAAGTATTATAAAGCTTAAAAGTTATTTTAAAAAACATATACTGGTAATTGACATTGTAAAAAACTGTAAAAATACATTTAAAGATTTCAACTTCTTCTTTTTTTCTAAGTTATAGTTTATATCATAGTAAAATATATAGAAACTAAAACATTGTAGATTTAAGTTATAAAACTACAAAGGAAAATGTAATTACCAGTAATACTTTTAAAAACTGGATAATATACAAGAATAAGTAGAAATTGAGAGATTATGGATAATAAACAATATTGCTGGATTCTTAATGTAATTGATACATACACAAAAACTGTCCAGTATTTCTGATTATTAACAAACTAATAGGTCAGTAATAGATGGTCAGAATTTTTTGTTTGTTAAAACAGTATCAGGTAGTAATAAAATTCGAAATTGTGGAAATTTAAAATAAATTTCTTGAACGGTTCATGGATTTTTTAAGTATCGGTCTATACAAAGAAATCTATGGCATGTAAAACCGAAACCCAAACCTTACGTATTAATTCGCTTTATAAATATGGTAGAGATTAAACTACATCAACGATGAGATAATGAAAATTTAAAAATGTTTGCTTTTTTCATTAATATTATTGATATGTCATAACACATAAAAGAAACACGCTTACGCAATTCCTCGGATCAATAAGTTTGAAAACTCCATCTTTTTTAGGTATAATAACCTAAAATGAGCTAAATAAGATTTTGCCTTCTATTGAAGTATTTTCTGCTGCTGTTATTTGAAAAGATGTAAAATTATTCGATAAGGCTTGCATGTTGCCCAGGTAGCGAATGACAAATCAATTGCGCCACTAGCACCAGTAATATTAAGAATACCTAACTATATCGAGGCATGAGAGACTATTCTACTTGATAAAATACATATCAACATTATAAAAAAAATTTGGTGAACAAAATTGATTCGGCTGCTAAATTTTTTTTAGTTTAGAAATCAAATCTTACTGAATACACTTTAACTCAAATAAAGAGTATTACGCTCTCATTTTGACTCTTTTGAATTTATTCAATTTTTAATGTGATTCTATTCATTAAAAGCAACATTTTTCAGTAAAAAATGTTAAATGCATATTAAAACAGTTTACAATGCCATACTAAGGCGTATTGAAATTATTTTTTTCTAAAAAAAAATGTTTTCACTTTTTATAATTGTTGAACTATTAGTCTAAAATTACGACAAATTAATTAGACGAAGCACGAACCAAATAATCAAGCATTTTTTAATTATCGATTTTGATTTACTTAACAAATAAAATAACCTTTTTTAAGAATCTGTGGGTTTAAAAGAAGACTGTTTGAGAAATAAAAAGTAATCAAAATAACGGGATTGAAATATATATAAAGAATTTAGAGGGTGTGTATAAAAAATGACAAATGTTAAATGACCATCGACATTAAAAACCAAGTAAAATTAGAGTAATTATAGATTTTAAGAATAAACGGCATTTAAAAATTAATTTTTTATTTTTTAAGTTTTTTTGAAATTAAATTTACTTCGAACAAAGAATAGCTACATTATTTCTTAGCTAATATATTTTCGAAGACCAAAAAATACTATTTTATATGTATTGTTAGTATCTGTATAAATCTATAAACCTATCTTTTCATTTTTAGTCTTGTACCAAATTCTTCAAAAATTTCAGATTTTGAAATCATAATATTTGCAATTTCAATTTTTTGGATTGAAATGAAAGCTTTTGCCACGATTGCAACTTTGATTTGCGACGCTATGCGTTCAATAGTGAGGTTTTCAAGAGACTTAAGATTTGATATAAAAACCAAGTCGCAATAATCTATTTCTATATCATAAATCGCAAGTTCTTTAAGTTTATAAGTATTGTTTAAATTGAAAAGTTGCGAAAGTTTTAGATCTGAAAATTTGCAATTACAAGAAAACCTCAGGTAAAGAAGATCTGTAAATTTTTCTAAAGAATGCTCGTCTTTTTTACCCAACTTAGCTCCACTAAAGTATAATTTTTGAAGAAAATTAAAATTCCTATTTGCAAAAATGTTATGAATTGTACCTTCTGTACATTTATAAGCCAACTCGAATTCTTCAAGAACTGGAAAATCTGGAAAAGAAAATAAATCAACTCCCAAATTACTTAAATCGGAATACTTCAATAAAGTTAAATTCATTAACTTCAAATTTAAATATCCAGAACCCCATACAAATGGAGATGAATTTTTTCCCGGCGAAGAGATTTCCAGTTTTCTCAGACCAACCATTTGGTTCAAGAATTGAACAAAATTATGCTGATTATCTACCGAAGAATTCGTAAATATTATATTCTCGATTTTTGTATTATTATCGATGTTAGTTACCTTGTTAGGAAGCAACACTGTAGCCCTAAAAAATCTTAGCTCTTTTAAAGAAGTGAATAATAGAATTTTTGAGAGAAAAATATTATCAATTTTCGTAAGAGTAAATTTCATGCTCACTATATCGCGGCATATTTCATATTCACCTAAGCTAAAATTTGTGAGATTAGCACACATAAAATATACTTGGATTTGGTTTATTTTTTTTAAATTTACCGTCGTGAAGCTATATGTCGAAAATTTGCTAGATAATTCCATAGATATATATGCTTGGAATGGAGCTTCTAGGTGTTTGTATTCTTCTATTTTTGTTTTTGCTAAATGAATTTTGATATCAAGTTTTTTACGCCAGTCATCAAAAGAAATTTGTTTGTCTAAAGGCAAAATATTTAAATTTTTCTCATACTTGTACATTTCATCTATAATCTCGGAAAAAATAGGGCAAATGGATAAATAAAATTCAGAAACACTAAAATATGATGCAGAACCTTCGTTTTTTCCAATATAATTTAATCTTTCGGTAGCAAGTGTTTTTAAAAACGAAATTTGATCTTTGGTTAAAAAATCTGAGTACAAAATACTCAATGTTTTTAAACTTTTTGATTTTAAAACTTGGTAGAGTTTTTTGATCAAGTCGTCTGTAAATGCACAACTTAATAATAAAATGTCTGTACACGTTCTGAAAAGGGATAAGGTAAACAAATCGTTGTGTTTTTTTTCATAAAAAATATTGAATAGAACCATACTTCTAAATACATGAATTTCAAAGAAAAAGTCAAGTATTTTTAAAAAAAATTTAGACTTCTTGTGTATAGCTAAGATTTCTTTCAGGGTAAATTCATTAATGAATAAATAATCTTCATTTATATATATTATATCATTCTGAAAGCCTAATAACGTTAAAACATCAAATTTATCAGTTTTTATACTTGAAAGCGTTTCTTCGCTAACTCTATACAGTTTTAACAACTCCACGAGTGCTATTCTTGAAACACAAGAAGTATACTCATATTTGTTTCTCGTAGATGTTTTTGAATACCAATTTTCCATCGCAATCGGATTAAAAACTACAGAAACCCATAAAATCCTAATAAACCGTTTAAAATATTTGTCGTGTTTAAAATTAAATATATTCATAATGGTGAATATTAATCTATAGTTATATTCATTTAAAATATCAATGAATGAGGGAAAACTCATTACTATATTATAAAAATATGTAAATTCGTCGTAACTTAACAGACTATTGTTTATATAAATGTTATACGTTTGACCGTCTAAAATTTCTTCTTCATTAGAAAACTTTAAGTTAAAAGTAACTAAATCGATTAAAAATGTTTTCGGGTATTCCGTGCTCAATTTAGCAAGAAATATTTGATAATTTTTATCTGGTGTGTCTTGGAAAATGCCGGATTTGCTATTTTCTAAAAAATTCTTTTTCAATGTGCTCTCTTTATTCTCATAAAAATGTATTGCAACAGTCTGTTGAGCAACTGTTATATTTAATGTTAGTAAAATGATTAACATCAAGCTGTGGGAATGCAAAGTTTTATTTGCTACTCTTAGAAATATATTTATTATCATAATATAACTAGGGTGTGTTATGTTTACTTTATTACATTGATTCAGCATCATAGGTAATTAAGCTTATGATAAAAATATATTTATTGGAATATTTAATTAATTTTTATCTATATTTTTCGTCAGATATTCAAATTCTTAAACTGATTTATCTTAATTAATCATAACAATCAAAATATATAAGATTAAAATATATAAAGCTTTTTAGACTTTCTTATCTAAATTTAAAAACGATAAAAATGTTAGAAAAATCTGGTTTCTATTTCAATGAATAATATTTGCGTATTTGGCGCAAAAAAGCACTATATTTTGCAATAATCTTAAATCTTGTAAGTAATACTTTATTACAAATTTAAATCTTTATTTTAAAACGAATAAGATATTTTTTATAGAAAAAAAATAAAATTCAATAAATCAAATATATACAGACTATTTTTACATTATAAATCCGAAAAACAAAGAAATTTAGATGTAAAATGAAGTACAAAGCCAAATATGTATTCAAACAGATATTATAGCCAAAGAAATGCAAATATTTACTAGCTGTGTTCTTAGTCATCTTAGATATCTTTTAAATATATTACAAGAAAATTAATTTATAGATTTACATAGCATCGGATTACTGCGTCTTAACCCTGTTAAATATTCCAGAATTTAATCTTTCTGGCTTCAAATTAAAAAAAATCATACAATATGAACTCCATGTGCAAGAATATTTCTTTCTTAAATCCGTCTAATTATATTATTTGCTGTATATCTTTGACAAAAGACTTTTAGCAGGAATTTAGATACTGGTATTTATAAGCACAGAAAAAATTCGAAGAAAATACGAAAGGAAGTCACGATATAGTATTAGAGATAATTATTGAGACTCTTCACTTTTGTTACTATTGAGTCTATTTGAGTTTTAGAAGCAGTAAAATACCAACTAAAATCTAGTATGGCTAAAAGAAAAGAAAAACAGGATTACTACTTTTTTCATATACTTGCTCTATGGGATAAACTGGGTTTAACACGTAAAAAATAAGATGCAGAGATAAATAAAGAAATCTAGAAGAATAGAATCGAAAAAGCGAAACTTTGAGTTGAAACGTATTAAGCTTTTTAATTAATTTAAACACTTTGTACAGACTAATTCAACGGGAGATAAGCATTTAATACTTACACGTTTAAATTATTTTAATTGTCACATGTGTCATAAAAGATGTGCCGGTAGTTTATTTTCAGATAAAGCTTTAGAAAGTCTGAAATTTGTTGTCGATAGAAAATCTAGAAAAAACTTTAATTTCATAATGTTTATAGAAATCTTGTCAGAATACTTGGATATAAAAACATATTTTTGTTATAGAAAACCATATGAATTCAGTTTAGGAAAATTCTTAACAGCCCATGCAAAATAAAAATCAAATACATTTATTAAATAAATAAGTCGTATAAATGTATTTTTAAAATCGCATGATGTAGTGAATCAAAGAGCCTTTTGTAAAAAAAATCATATTTTTGCAATAATACAAGCTATATGTTATTTAAGACACCTAAGCAAATACCAAGTACGGGTATGTGAGCGAACAGACGACAACTTTTAAAACTTAAATTTACCGTTTAGTATAAATGCAATAACCATTTCATGTATAACAATATTTTGATACTTTTAAATCGAATATTTTGTATGTAATTTCATACTTTACAATATTAATTATTTAAACTGGTGCTTAAATGAAATATAGGGAAATTTAAATTTTAATTATTTTTTATCCAAAAAACGCAATGATATACACAAAAATCTTTAAGATATCTTTGAATTGATATATTATATGGAACATTAAAAGAAGATTGAAAATACAAATTGTACAAACAATTAAGCCCAAAAATTATATATAAAAGATTTTCAGACTACAGACAGATCATGATCAAGCTAAAAATTTATATTTTGAAATTCGGTCATACACATTTGGCTCTTTTGAAAAAAATGTTTGTGTTTATAAGAAAATTGACTGCATTGTGAAAAAAATGTAAATCTCTTCTAAAGAGCGCTCTATCATCGGCATTAAACAATAATAGACTTAAGAACCAAATAAACAGATATCTTAAATTTCTTATTCAATAGATCTTGCATTTTGTGAAATTTAAGGGAAATTCGAATTTTCATTTTTAAATCACAAATTTCTTTATATAACGATTTCAAAACAAAAACAGGGATATTAAGGTTCTGGAAAACAGAAATATATATATAGAAGAAGAATGTAAAACAATATTTAGCCAATAAATTTACCTTTATTTTAGATCATTTAAGCCTAGATTGCGTTTTTAATGGGAAATATATAAAAATAACAAGATACGAATAAATGGTTTCTACAATCGAAACGAATTTTTCTTGAAAGGTTGAGTTTATTCCAAAGTTCAATGAAAATTAGCCACCCAATCGAAACTATAAAATCATTCTTATTAGAAAAAAAATTTGAAATTCGTAAAAAATCGTTACAAGATAACTTTTAATAAACTTGTTACCGTTTTAAAACTCATGAGCATTGTTTGGTGGATAATGATAGAATATTTTGAAGAAATAAAGATAATTTGTAGTTCAGGTAGTTAAAACTAGATTTTATTTAGAAGTGAAAAAAAGGACACAATAAATTCAAAAATTTACGCTTATTTCATATGGTATCTTTTTTTTACGAACACATAGAAGTATATCGAGTTAAACGACTGATTTTTTATTCCAAATGAACGATACAAGTAATTCTGACAGAGATAAGAAATATTTTTATTTGGCATATAATAGTGTATTTTATATTCAGATCTTAAACCAGAAGAGTCTTTATGATATCTAAGGGCCAAATACAAAGAATTTAAGACTATTGAATTTTTCAAGAAAAATTTAAAAAAAATATTCTTGTAAATACTCGATTCTAAATATTTAGAATATAAATCAACTCATTTTTTCCTTGCCTAGAACTGTTACTAAGTAAAATATAAAATAAAAAAACTTGAAAATAGAGTATAAATTAAGGTTACCTGCAAATTTTTATTAAAAATTGAAAACTGCATTCTACAAAACAAAATCTTAAATAATAATTTAATAATTATTACACTTTATAACTTTAGAAAAACAAGATATAAAATCCGGAGAAGGAATTTACCATTATATGAGGAATCTAAATGTGATTTGTAAAAAGAAAGAGGCATTCAATAGTTTGAAATAACAGAAACATTGATAAAACATTTGGTGCGCAGATCAAAAGACACAAAGAAATGAAAATATTAGATTCATTCCTATTTACCTCGGTGAATATATCTTCTTTGTTAAAAAAACATAGATCTGTGTCTATCACGCAAAATAGTAATCATTCTATTGGAGAAATCTCCGAATTTGAGTAGTGGAAATTTTACAGATTTCACTTTTATAATCGATTTTATTTTAGAATATTAGATTAGATATATTTGTTTTGTATCAGAAATTATATTGGATTATAATATGAAATTTCGATTTCTTCATCGAATTATTAAGTTGGAATACTCAAAATAGAAAAACAAAGAAATTGTGCTTTTTGGCAAATATACGAGTATTGCTATTAAGTTTAAATGTTGTGGATTATCTCATATATGATATTTCGGAAATTGGTATCAAATGCCATTGAATTTATTGGTAATCGAGACTATAAGCCTAACAATGACATATATGGCAAGCAAATGAGAAGAAAACAGTCGAAAATATATTTAATTCACAATTAATCAATTTAAATCACAATATTTCTAATGTAAATAATGGCAAAATTTTAGACATTTCAACCAAAGCTACACATTAAATTATATCAGCAACTTCGCATATACAACCGAGAAAAAATAGATTGAGTACAAAACTAGGAACTTTAAGATTCATTGCATATAAACTATTCAAAGTAAAGAATATAATAAAGTAAAATTTACAAATAAGATGCCTACAGTGAAAATAAAAACGTATTTAAATAAATAATAGTGCAGACTTTCAAGAATAATCATACAATAACTATTTTTTTGGAACCGAAAAATCTTAAACTGAATTAAAACACCTATTTAAAACGCCTATTTTAATTTAGAAGTTGATGGCGAAATTTAATATGCTTAAATTTAGTTCCAAACATTTCCATTATATTTTTTTTGGAAACAAAATTTTCGTATATCTCAATTTCTTGAAATAACGAAAATGTTTTCAAGAAATACAAAACATTGGTTTTGATTGTTAGATTTTTAATATATATTTTCTTGAGAAATTTTAGTTTCGAAATAAAAAGTAAATCCTTATCAGTAAATTCAATATTTGGAAGCTTTAGTTCAATTAATGGATAGAAGCTGTTCGAATCAAAAAGTTCAAAAAATGAAATTTTCAAAACCCTACATTCATTGGAAAATTTTAGATATTGAAGATTCCTACATTTTTCTAGTGCTGATCTATCTCTTTCACCAACAGATACACCGTTTATATTTAACATCAAAACACAGATGAAATTTTTGTTGTGCAATATTTCTTTAAGCGTACCTTCTGGATAATTTGAGCTCAATTCAGAACCAAACTCAAAAACTGAGAGACAACAAAAGCATGAAAAATTCAAAAGATTATAATTTGAACTTTCGCTATCATGATATTTTAAATAGTTTAACTTATCTAAATGCAAATGGAATCCTTCAGAAATAGAAATAAATGGGTTCAAAAATTTTTTCGAAAAACTAATATCTAATGCTTTCAAGCCGATCATTTTGTTTATTAATTCTACAAAAATATTTTGGTGAGATACTGAAGAATTTTCAAAAATAAGACACTGGATATTTTGGTTTTCATTTAAGCTTATCTTAGTATTTGAAAAAATGATACTAGATTTAAAAAACTTTAGATTCTCTAAGAAGGGAAACGATAGAATTTTCGATAAAAAATTGAAATAGACTTTTGATCTATCGAACTGAATATCTACTATATTTTCGATAATTTCTTTATCCTTAATATTAAAGTCCTTGATATCAGTATCGGTAAAGGTAATATATATATTTTTTAAAGCTTTAAAATTTATTATTACGAATTCCAAAGTCAAATATACAATTGAATATTGTATAAAAATATAAGTTTGAAGTGGAAAACCAGGTTTATGATATTTTTCCACTTTACTTTGGTCTGCATATATTTGGAGATCTTTTGTTTTGCAAAAATCATAACAAGAAACTATTTTATCATGAATAAAAATATTCGGATTGTTTTCTTTGGTGAAAAACTCCTTAACCACGTTCAAAAGAACATCAAAACCGGGCGATGTTGGCTCATTAACGCTGAATTGAAATATAGATTCCCATTTATCCACAACATAGTTTATAATTTTGAAATTTTGTGTTTTCAACCATGAAATTTCATCTTCTATTGTAAACTTAGAATATATTATATTTACTGCTTTCAAACAGTCTGAATTAAAGACTTGATAGGTTTTTTGAATCAAAATATCTAGATTTGAACAAAAAAGCAAAACTAATGATTCGTTATATTTGAAAAAAGACAAATTAAATATATACCCATGTTCCTTTTTGAACGTTATATTATATAGAAACAAGTTTTTGAACTTATGAACACTGAAAAAGGTATCTAAGAGTTCCTGAAAAAATTTTGATTTTTTAGATCTTTTTAAAATTTCGTTGATAATACTAGGCTCAATATATAGATATTCATCAGTTGCATTCATAAAATCATATTTAAAACTTACTGTCCAGTTTAAAAGATACGAAGTGTCTTCAATTTTTTCTAATGTTTCTCTACGAACTCTATATAGTTTTAACAACTCCACGAGTGCTATCTTTGAAACACAAGAAGGATACTCATATTTGTTTCTCGTAGATGTTTTTGAATACCATTTTTCTATCGCAATCGGATTAAAAACTACAGAAACCCATAAAAGCCTAATGAACCGTTTAAAATATTTATCATGTTTAAACTTGAATATATTCATAATGGTGAAAATTAATCTATAGTTATATTCATTTAAAATATCAATGAATGAGGGAAAACTCACTACTATATTATAAAAATATGTAAATTCGTCGTAACTTAACAGACTATTGTTTATATAAATGTGATACGTTTTACCGTCTAAAATTTCTTCTTCATTAGAAAACTTTAAGTAAAAAGTAACTAAATCGATTAAAAATGTTTTCTGGTATTCCGTGCTCAATTCAGCGGAAAATATTTGATATTTTTTATATGGTGTGGCTTGGAAAATGCCGGATTGGCTATTTTCTAAAAAATTTTCTTTCAAAGTGCTGTCGGTATTCTCATAAAAATGTATTGCAACAGTCTTTTGTGCCAATACTGTGTTAAAAAACTGTATGATGAAGAATATAATGGCATATAATTTCATATACACATTAGATTTTTTGAAAACTTTAATATATATCGTCATTTTCTGGGAAATATTCTGTTAATTTTATATAAATTATATTTCCATGACAAATATTAAATGATAAAAATATATGTAAATCTGATTAAAAAAACATTTATTCTTTAGAATATTCTTATTCGAATTTAACAAATATAAAAATGTAACATCATAAATTTAATTTTTCCTATTCTAGCTAAAAAAAGTTTTGATTCAATATAATAAAATATTTTATTTGAATTATAAAAACTGATTTTGTTTTATATTCTGATTAATCTATTACTTTTATCTCAGAATTTGCATCCTAGTAAATAACAATCTAAATATTAAACTCTTTTTATTTTCTCCCATCTTCCTCTTTGGCGATTATACTGAACCTATAAAATTATTGGTAAAATATTCTATGTATTTATTTACTTACCAAGCCCCAATTCGGATACTTTTAATATAAATACGACTGGAATGTCTTAATGTCCCTTGCATCACACCTTATGGTCTTTTTTTCGGCTTCAATATTTAGTAAAATTTCCAGTTTCTTTTTCAAACAGAGAATTAAATAATTCCTTATATATTGGTATTTCATAATTAAAACAAAATAATCGAAACAAATAATAGCCAATCTCTGATTTTTATAACTTTTCATTTTTGCAAGCATTATTTTCATATATATTCTTAAGTACTCAATGATTCTAATAATTTAAAAATATGTTTGATATTAAATCAGAAAACACTTAATAGATTTTATTTATTTATTCAAGAATAACACATCTTTTTAAATACTGGCAAGTGTTATATTTGTTTTCGTGACATTAACGCAGTTCTAGGTTTAACATAAATAACTGCTACCGCAACACTCTATCAGTACCTCCTACGATACCTAAATCTCAGAACCTTTCATCTACCAGGTGTATATAACTTAATTACTAGGCGAAGGAGTTGACCAGAGTTCGTTAATGTTCGTTGCATAAAGTGTGATCGAAGGCCGAAACCCACACTAAACTCCCTGAGGCTATGCAACATCTCACTTCTCTACACTTTCTGAACCCAATAAACTTCTAGCTAAGATATATTTCAGAGATTTACATGGGGTCCACCTAGACAGTGCAATGTCATACCAACAGTTATAACCTGCTACTTAGCTCTCCCGGCTTTTAATGGTTTTTTTGTTTATATCTCCCAGGCACTAAGTCTTCTAACCCGAGGGAACAAGATTAGGTTTCCATGCTTTTACATGGTAATTGCCCAATACTTTAACCATGATATTGTCTGGTTAGTTAAAAAATAGATTTGTAAAAAAGTTTCGCCATTTTATAGACTTTTTCCTCCTCATACAAACTCCCACGGAACAACAAAAAATGGGTTCTGGTTCCATTCTCACAAAAAATAAACCTAATAATTCATACATCAATACACCTATTCTTTGCTAAGTGTATAGTTTTTTATTTGGTGATCATCCCTCAACTTATTTTTCAAAAAAATAAATTTTGATTTGCGAAGAAATTATTTTTAAGATTTTACTCACATTGTTACAAGATGTAAAATCTTTAAAATGAACATTAAAAAAAAAACCAATTTTAATCAAAAAAATGGTTGAAAATAATTTCGAAATTAAATTTCTTATGTAACTGTAAATATTAGAAAAACAACCCAAATGTACACGATTAAATTTAAGAAAATAACAAAGAATTTATTAATTAGTCAACGCAGAAAAAGAAATAAAATTTAAAAAATAATTTTCTTTAAAAAAAGTAGAATTCATTCCTTATTTTAATTAGATGAAATTGGAAATAAATTTTAAAAATATTAGAAACTTAATGAGATTTAAAAGAAAACAAAAAAATTAATTAAATATTCCCAGACTTTAATTTTCCGCTTTTATTGAAGCCAATTTTTCATCAATTTTTTTCTTTCTCTCATCAAGCGAAATCTTAGGTTTGATAAATCTTTTGAATTCAGAATAATCAAAACCATTGGATTTCTTTGGTTTTTCTGGATTTTCATTAATTTTAGAAAAAGCTGCTTCATAGATTCCTTCAATTGCAGAAGGATCAATTCCTTTTTTAATGTAACCAGAAAACTGTTTCTTATATTTTTCCGGATCACTTTCCCTAAGGCTTATCATATATTCTGAAACATTTTTTCCAAATATTCTGTTTCTCAATGATTCTGCATCAAAATCTTCTGGATTCTCTTCATCATAACCATAAAATTTAGAAGGTCGATGAGGTATAGAAATACCCCCATCAGATGCTCCTTTCATTGCTGCAAATACTCTTGCACCTTTGGTAGACCTTGCCAATCCAATATCTAAATAACACACATATGCTCTTGGACCATCTTCTTTATTTTCCACAACTTCATATTCCCCATCAATATCTCCTTTTCCATAAGAATCTTCAAGTTTCAATAATTTTAAAGCTCTTCGTGCACATAAAAGACCAGTAGCGTAAGAAGCAGAATAATTGGTTAATCCAAATTCAATTCCATACTTCTTAAGTTCTGTTGAATCTGCAGATGCAACAAGCCTGTCTCCTTCAACATACGCCTTAAAAATCTGACATATAACTTTTGTATTCGTTATTCTGACAACGAATCTGGATTTTGCATTACTGTATTTGTTAAGATCTTGTCTTATTAAATTTAATCGGTGTCTGTAATGTGTCTTTCCTTCTCTGCGTCTTCTAAACTTTACTTGATATCTCATGTAATAAGATTTTTTTTGTGTATGATCGGTCTAAAAATTAATTTTGTGTCTTCATTTCACTTACCATTTTATGGGTGAAATATTTTTATTTTTTTTATAAAAATATAGAAATTCAAAAATTAGAAAAAAAAATCCGAAAAATATTTATGGCTTACAAAAAAAATATAAAATTTGTATTTTTGTCAAATGTAATCCAAGAAGACTCTTTTGGTTTAAACTTTTTATATAAAAACTAGAAAAAAAATAGAAATTTAATCATTTATTATTTTACTTGATAGATTCATATAAATTTTCTAATAAGTTTTTAATTTTTTTGTTTACCGAATGTAAACCCAATAATTGTGTTTAAACAATAATTTTGTAGAATTTTTGATCTTATTTATCAATATTGAATTTTCTAAGCTATTTATCATTAATTTTCATTATAACGTGAAATGTTTATGTTTTGGCTTTAAAGAATAAGAATTTCTAAGATATTTACGATTTATTGAATTAGAAGTAAAATAAAAATTAATTTTTTAAAAAATAGGCATATATAGTGTTGAGTGCGAGGTGAACAAGTATTTTGATACTGTTGGATTGTCTGCAAATATAAAAAAAATATCAACTCGAAAAGCAGTAATCTTTGAAATTGAGAATACAACTATCTTGCACCAATAAAAAGTTTGTTTAAAGTAAATACGGTTTCGAAGAAGAATTTAATAAATAGAATTTAGAAGAAGCTTAAATCGCAAACTATCTAACGAAATAAATAGGTTGGGATTACTTAAAGTTATATAATGCAAGAAATAATTAGCTTTTGTGTGTTATTGACCCATCAAGATGTTAAAGAATGGGGGATTGAAGGCCAGAAATTTAAAATATTTTTCTGCTATATCCAGGATTAAAATGTATAATTTGAATTAAAAAGAATGTGTCAACACTGCAATAAGTCTGATAAAAGTGTATTGCATTTAGAAATTTGAATTGATTAAATGCTCAGCCATGACTATACCAGGCGGCTTACGAATTGGTTAAATACATAACTTTCTCATTTTAAATCAATAAAATTCAAAATTTTAAAACTAATTAAGATTCACTTAGGTTAAGAAATTCTTGGATATGTATGCAAAACCAAGAGGAGATATTTTAGTAAAAACCAATATCGAATATCAAAACTATTTTTCTAATATATGTGTCTTAGATTAGAATAAAAAGTGTGGACCACAAAAAAAGGAATCACTTCTCAAGACTTACTTCAAATAGTTGAAACAGAAACCAATGAATTATAGCCTATTATAAAATAAAGGGAGTCTTATTTATAAGTGTAGTATTGAGATAATTCCTTATGCGATAACTTGGGATAGTATTGTGAAGAAGTACCATAATATATGTTAAGATACTTCACTACCTATGATCCTAGAATAAAAATTATGCAGATATTGCTCGAAAAAACGATCAATACAATTTTTCGACTGATGAAAAGGATTTGATTTAGGACTAAATACCAAAGAGAGCTGGTGAATATGTCAATAAGTGTATCAAAAGAACTATGATTCATGAAGAATCAACAATTTAAAAAAGCGAAGAAGGAGGAAGATGGGGGCAATAACTATTTGCAAAAACCCTTTTAATTTTCATTTTAGATAACATACATTAGTTGAGAATTTGGCAATAAATCAAAACAATGAGGATAATTAAAAAGAAACAAAGAAATGCGGTAAAAATTGGTTTTTGAAATAGATAATATGAATGCAATTTTTTTTAAACGTATAATTTACTTAAATAAGATTTAAAAAAAATTATTTATCAAATTCCATTTCCAAATAATTTTTTATATTTTCTGATTTATTTTTACCCAAAATATTTTCAATTTTGGAATTAAAAAATACATTTAAATTCACATCAAATCCTATTATTTTAGAAGCGTCTGTTTTATTTATTTTAGGAAAATAACATAAAAAAGTTTCGTAAATTTCTTTTTGATTCGTTTCTTTTTTTCTTAAAATATCCAAAGATCTTTTTTCATTTATATCAAATGCTTGAATGTATCTGGCACATTCTTCATTAGAAAATGCTATTATCAATATGAAATTATTTGTATCTGCTATTTGAAATAACTCTTCTATTTTTAATTCGTAATTTACTGTGTCTGCGTGTAGTAATAATATTTTTCGGTTTTTTGTTGAAGTTTTTATTCTTTTATAGATATATTCTGGTTTTACACAGTGAAATTTCAAGGAAAGAAAAATTATTGATGCATTTGCTGTTTCATAATCGGTCTTTATATTTTCCCCGAAGCAAAATGTCGATTTTGATAGAAAATTTAAAATATTATTTCCTTTTTGATTTGTATTGACCGTAATCATTAAAAGAAGCCCCTTTAGAAATATGATCGTTTAAAAAATATTTTTGTCACGGGCCAATAAACCCCCATGTCCAATAGAACCCCTTTATATTCTACATACTCCCGTTATTTCTAATATATTTATAAAACTCACTTTATTTCTAATAATTTTATAGAACCCCCATTATTTTCTATTTATTACTTCTAAAGCTCCTATTTTCGAAAAATAAAAATGATTTTATTTCTAAACTTAATGGGGTCAATTTAAAAAACTGCCTTCATGATTTTAAAGTTGAATTTCCCGCAAAAAAAAAATTAAAATTTTGATAAAAAAAAATTAAAAATATCAGGTCAACATTAAATTAATAAAAAATTTCGTATTATGATTGCTAAGTAGACCAAATTTAATTAAATATGTTTTATTACGTCACAGAAAACCTTTTTATGTCATCATCTTTGTTTTTTACTTCAATCATGTTATTCCTAAAAGGAAATGAAACTTTAAAAATTGAATTATTGTAAAAAATTCAAACAAAATGCTCTTTTGTCTTTTAATTTATTTCAGAGTCTTTTTTATTAGCCTTTGCCTCCAATAAACAAATATCTCGAGATGCTATTTGATTTGTTGCTTTCTACAATTCTTCCTCTATAATTTTTAAAAATTACCAACATACGAGAAAATTTAGAATCGTTTTTGTAATAATCAGATAGTATAGTATTATGGTATTATAGTATTATGGTATTATGGTATTATGGTATTTACCGGCCTATTCTATTGTTCATGCGATTTCTAGGCTCCACCGTCTTTTTCCGCCTTTTCATCGAATAGAACTGTACCGAAATATACTTAAATCAAAAAATATCGTATCTTTTTCGGTTTCAGTATTATGCTTCCAGAAAATGAATTATTAGAGCCTATGTCTGATTAAATGCATAAATTAAAAATTTTTTTTATGAATTATGTATTGTTTTGTTAAATGTATAAACAACATCTTTAGAATTCTCAATCGATCTTTTAAAACCAGTTTCATGCAATCCAATTACCAGCTATCTTTTTACGATCTGATTAATAAGCTTGACATTGGAATACGAAATGCAAAGCGTTCTATATATAGCTTTAATACTTAGACAAGCCAATAGCAGGCCAAAAAAAATTCTACAAATATCAGCTGTTTTCATATTTCTCAACAACAAAATGATAAAGTGGAAAAAGAAAAATTAAATGAATCTTTTACTAAATGTGAAGTCTTGTTAAATATTTTACAGCGTAAAACAGTTTCACTATATGTGTTTATTATGGTAATACAGAAATATTAACCATATTAAAGGTTATCTCAAAGATCTATACAATCCTATATAGTATCTGTTTTTAAAAATAGCTGTTAGAACTTTCTTTTCTTACAAATTAGAATTCTAACAGATTATTTACGATGCACATACACTTGAGAATTCATAAATTTAAAACATTATGGAAAAGAATAGGAAAAAGTTTAAACTTCAAATCAATTTTCTAATATGTTGTTTATTTTATTACAGTGTCTACAAGTTTAAATACATATTGGCTTTACAAACATTGATTGAAACAAAAAAGTAAAATTATAACTGAAAAAAAGAAAATAAATTGTATTCATAATTAACACATTCTAACTCTTCTATAAGAATATGTTAAAAAGAATGGATAAAAAATATTGGTAATGAATGTGAAATCAGAAGATGTAAGTAATAGCAATAATAAATAGGTTATAAAAATAAAATGGCCATACAAAATATAAAGAGGCTTATCCACCATAAAGTGTATATAGGAAATAACGTGAGTTTTATTGGACATGCAGAGGTTTATTAGTCGTGACACTTTTTAATATTAAATTTTCAGCTAAAAATTGTATTTATTTTACTCAAACATATTTCAATAGAAACATATACTTTTTTATATCTTCTTTAAGCAAAATTAGTAATAATATGAAAAAAATTTTGGAATTATTTTTTCTAAAAAACTAAGAATCATCGTTGCTATAATCGGATTATTTCACGACCGTGATGACCTAATCAAAATATATAAATAGTTGGGAAATGTAAGAGATTAATAATAGTGGTTCAATCAAGAACATGACTTTTTTGAAATGTTCATAAATCTTACGCAACTAATAAAAATGTTTAGAAGTTGAAAATGAAACACCTGAAAACTTCTCTATTTCAACAAAACATTTGAACTAAATATTGTAAAAATGTATGTTGATTAGAGTAATTTATATGAAAAATATTTTTACTTTCTTTTTAAAATTAAAACTAATGAAGTATAATTTAATGTAATATTTTTTCTTTAATTTTTTATAAGATTTTACTTCTCAAATGAATAATTTAAAGAAAATTTGATTTTCCTGCACTGTATTGTGCAATTTATAAATTCATTAAAAATGATGGAACGCAATAATTATTTATTTCATAGTCATATGAATTTTTATACCTGATTAATTAAAAGATTGTCAATAAAACAACTAGGAAGTTTTAAATCCATCGAACTGCCTAAAAATAGATCAGGATACCTACAAAAATGTTTTTATAAGCAAAAAAAATAAAAATCTTAAAGTTTATGAAAAGTCAAGTTACCGCGAAAAAGTAGATCGTAAACCTAATTGAGTAGACAGGGAATAATAAGCTAAAGCTATAAAAATTCAAAATTTAAAGCCCTATAAGCAATAATAATACTAAAAAATACTTTAGTTAAAATTTACTGTGATTTCATAAACTTATTGCCAAGAGGCCCCTATAAATGTGGTTACGAAATTCTAAAAAATACGCGAGTAAGCAGACTAATAAAGTTTAAAACTCTGTATTAGTATTGGAAAACTATAATTAGATAATGAAGTTTGAGAGACATAACAACATGCTTGGCTTTATTATTTTGTTAAATGATAAATTAGATCCGTTTATACTTTCTCAATGGCTAATGTAACAATAATGCCTATTTTATTTACTCCAACTGAGAAATTTATAAGAATATATCTGAGAAAAGTAATAACTTTAAAAATTTAAATTAAATATCTTAAACTTTATTTTAGCAAACGTCATACAATTATACTAAGAATTATTCACTAATAATTGAAAATGAATAATTTTGAAACATTTCTTTTAGAATCTCTATGGTATACATATCAAGATTATAATGTCTCAAACACAATTCCAGCCTAAATTCCGGATTAAAAAAGTCAAATTTAATCAGATTTTCTTCGCCCACAAGGAGAAATGCATTACAGATGATTTTTACTTCGGATAAATTTGATAAACCATTTAAACTTACAAGATCATCAATGCTAATATTCCTATCTATTTCCACATTTAATACATTTAGACTTTTCTTTATTGCAGTTAAAACCAAAATATCACAATAGTAGGATAGAGAACGATCATTTGCAACTTTAAAATACAAATATTTGAGTTTTTTACAAGGTAAAAACCTTTTGAAATCAGAGAACTCCAAATGTACACCAGAAAGATCCAAAGAAACCAATGAAGCGATTAACTCAACAGTAAGCATTTTTGTAAATAATCCCTTTTCTATTTTAGATTCTGAAATGTTAAGAGATCTTAAACTTGTAAAACAAGCAATAAATTCAAAATTAGTCGAGGTTATATTATTTCTTGATACATCTAAATCGCTCAATGTGGCAAAAAATCGATAATTCGATGGACTATAAATGCTCAAAGGAAGACTAGCTGAAAGATTGAGCCTCTTAAGGTTTTTAAAATTATCTATTATGGCCAGAAAATCAACGGTTAACGAATTATCACTTAGATCTAACGTTTTTACAGAATTATTGAAATAGCCTGTATTGAAAAAAGATATTATATCATTAAAGATAAACGACTCACATAAACTTAAAGAGTACACAGAATATTCCATAAGTAAATTCTTCAAATAGTCACTTGGGATATATTTATCAATTTGTAGGCAATTCCATTTTCTTTTTAAACCTATCATAGAAGAAGAAGAATTTGCGGGAAGAAATTCAAAGCAACTAATATTTAAATTTTCGAGGTTAAAAGAATGCAACAGCAGTTGCATAAGATCTGATGGTAATTTAGATGATGAAACATTCAATGTTTGTAAATAATGGATTATTTCATATTCAAAATCTGGGCTTTTATTCGGTGTCCATACTGTATCTTTACAAATTGTACACGTGTCTAAAACTAAAATTCTAACTTTTGATCTAAGTATTCTATCCACATCATCTGGTTTCATTTCCACGCCACGCAATTTAAAAATATTCTGTTCTGTCATTTTTAGAAGAGATTCTGTAATTTTGTGGCATTCATCGACCGAACAATATGCCACCTCGAAATAGGACACATTATTTTCCTTGAAAATATTTTGAATTTTATCAAAACAAAAATCAACATTTATAAATCTCAAATGTGCTATTCTTCTTTTATTAACATCGCTTAGATCGAGGAGAAATGTCGAGGATACCGCTTTTAACGAATTTGGAGATTTTTTTGGTACATTTATTTTAATAAAACCACAGACATTTGGGCATTTTATTGGGTTAAATGAACATTCAGTATTATCAAAATAGAAACCAGAAATTTTTGTGATTGACAAAAGCCAATTAAAAATTGCCATGTTAAAACTCGGTGTTGCCATTAGTAATTCCAATGAGTCAGCAGATATTTTTAATACAAGATTCTGTATCTCTTCTGTATATCTAAAACACTGATCAATACACTGATTTCTTTTTCGAAATATTGAAACTACAGAAATATTAGGAATAAAACATGCATCTAAAGAGGGATTTAAAACTCCAAAAAAATACATGAATGCTTCTTGTGGTCTTGTTTGGTTAAAATATCGAGTTCTGTAATTATGAGCATCATTCACAATATCTGCAAAAACAATAGAGTTCATTAATCCATTCCTGTATAAGCTTGAATAAAATTTATTCAGACTTTCACTACTAATAGGTCTTAGCAGATCTAAAATTTTGATAAGTTTGTAAAATACTTCATATGATAAATTCTCAGACAGAACAACTGGATCGCATGACATATAACCTGCAAAAATGCTAAATAAAGGATATGGAACATCAAATGAACCATGAAATAAAAACGGCGTATTCGAATTTTCATATATATGGTCGTTTAAGACACGAAATTTTATTTTCCAATCATTTATGTAATCCACTTTAAATATATGCAATGGTTCATGATTAAAAAAGGAAAAGGCATGTGGGCAAACAAAGAATTCCGGATAAATCCTATTTTCAGCAAAAAAGTGTCTTCCAGAACAAAAGCGAAACTGATCCATTTCATTCGAACGATACACCCAATATTCTGCTGTGGTAAGAATATCATCGGCAATATTTTTCCTCAAATTCATGTTTATTAACCCAAACTCAATTGTACCATCCTTCGATTGACTAGCGCAATTTACTTCCTTGGGAATAATAACCCAAGATAGAACAGCAAGTACACCCAAATATGTAATGAACCACTTTTGAATTTTCAAGCACAGTATTTCTATATTTTTTACAAAAAAACTAGCTAAAAAAAGTTGCAGGCGCACTAAAGAATACATGGAGTAACTTTTTTTTCGCAAAAAATAGTTTTCTAATGTTTTTAATCTATATTATATCAGACCTGATTAATTCTTTGTTGAAATATATTTTATAAACAGAAAATTGCTATCTTAAAGATCCAATTAGAATCAAAATATTTCTAGAACATTGGTTCTCGCCTTCATCTATCGTCTTTAATCATTAGATTTAATATATCATTTAAAGAAATAAATTAAAATCTGAGAAAATGCGGTAAACGAACTACACAACCTGAAACTGTCGAGTGTAAGATGACCACTGTCATCTGTTTTTACCTATATCCATTTAACTTTACAAAAAATTACGTTTCTTCAATACAAGAAAATTCCGAAAATCGATTATCTGGAAATTCGTGATAAACTGGATTAAAGAAACATTTAAATGCAAAATATCTACTCAATATATTTATTTTAGACAAGATTGAACATAACAAAACTCTCATTTAATTAGGAAATGCCTCCTAGGAGTCACTTCTAAATGTTGAAACAGAAAAAATTGGGATCAAAAACTTATGTACCAATTATTTGGGTCTTATTTATAGCCTTGGTTTTGAGATATTCGGAAAACTGATAGCTTAGTATTATATTGTGACAAAATACCATGAGATTATCTTAAAAAGCTGCAAATACTAAAAAGTTGGAGCAAAAATTTAATCATTCGTGCACAAAAAGACAGTATTAATAATTTTGTTTGATAAAACCGTAAAAATGAGTCAGAACTATATTCCGGAAGATTTAGTAAGATCATACATGGGCGTTAAAGAAGAGCTGAAATGAACTAGGAATCAACCAAATTTATGTTTCAAGCAAAATACAAATAAAATGATGGTTTTAAACCTGTAAAAACAAATACTAACTCTTCCTTTTGTAGTTCAAGCAACTACTTTGAAGAAACTGGAAATAAACAAACTTTAGATTCTGATTTCGAAGAGAACATATATTATTACAAATGGTTTTAAAACAAATTAATAGCGAGGAAAATGTTTTTAATTCAGAATTTGAAAAAAATAGTATTTTGACTGAATTCTAAAATATATCATTGCCGAAGTTCTCACATATAATCATACGTTTTATGTTTCTGATTTCGATTATAAACCGTATTTTCTCTTTATAAAACAGAAGCGTCATATTATTTTCATATTTGGTTATGTTTTACTTGTAAAATACAAAAAAGAAACTAATAATTTGTGAAAATTGTTCTTCAAACCTCTATTTTATATAATTTTCAATTTTGCATTCTTTAAAAATAAAATTCTATTTATTTTAAGGCTTGCTTCGTAGTAACGTTTAATTAACCGCAAAAGGAATCATATTCAAAAGTAAAAAGAATACGGATTTTAAATGCTACAAATATGTAACGAGTTCCGCAGCTAGTCTTACCCACGGAAAAAAGTAGAAGAGGAATAAACACAACCCTAAAACATCGCCCTTAGAACCATATTATTAAAATATGGTAAAATAAATGAAATACTCAAAATAATTCATTAAAACATCAAAAAAATAAGATTTCTAGTTATACTTGAACCTAGATGATGTGTATCCTTCTCTGAAAATCTAGAAAGAACAAATATATTCGATGGATCAGAGAAATATAAAATATATCATCCGTCTAAATAGAATCAGTAAAAAATATTTAATAAAAACGGAGAAAATATAGAGTTCTTCTGCGGTAAACCGAATAATATTCGGTAAAGGCTCTTTACATTAAAAATAATTTACTAAATAACGCTTTAAGTATATCTCAGATCAAAGATTGTGTTATCCAGAAGAAAGATGACGTTTCATAATACAACTTTAATTAAATCTACACTTAAACCAAGTATCTGATGAAAAATGGTTGGATTTTTGTATACACTAAAATTCTTTAAGGGAAAACATCGCAATATAATATAAAAGGGTTCGTATGTTATTTTAATGGTAATGTGATGAAGGAAAGTAAGCAAAAACACGCTTTAAATAGAGATGGCCTTTCATTTTTCAATTCAAAATTGATAGAATCGGTAATCGATTTTGATTTATAAATAAATGAAGGTTTTACCTGGTATTTTCCACGAAAAAGCAAACAAAATATGTGACAATAACCCATCGGCACAGTATAGTTCCAGAAATTCGATCAAAGTCTCATCATTTCACATGTATCTGATTTCATAATTATGCGAAACTTAAGAGTTGCTGCATATGATTAATCAATATTTGGTTATGATGAAGTATAGGTAAAGCATAGTGGCTTTAAACGATTTAGAAAATCTTTAATGCCATAACATGCTTCCGATATGTTTCATGATATAACTGCCAGAAAACGCTGGACAAATATCAAAACAAAATTGTATAATATGAACAAGTTTTATATTAATCGAAATATACATACTTTGACTAGAATAATGTAATAAATATCTAAACCGCTACATAAGCTCGTCGGACTTAAAAACTTTGAAAACAAACCTTCTGTATTAACCGAATACAAAGATACAGCAAATCTCATAATTTGAGCCATAATAAAAGTTTTCAAAAGTTATATGACATTTAATCCACAAGAGCTCGGCACAGAAAATTTATAACAACTATATTTTATGGCGAAAAAGGAAAAAAGGAGACCCAGAAGTCAGGTAAATGGAAAAATAGCTGCATATAAAAACACACGACGGATTTATAATTTATTAAGAATCCCCACGAGAAAGTTAGATTTAAAATCGGTGATAGAACGTTGATATGTGACATTTTTTACGAAATTTAAGGAAATGTATGAAAGCTGAACAAATATTTTTAAAAGCTTTTAAGTAACATTAGATTCTATAATTCAAAAGAAAATGAAATTGGAATATCTTAATTTCGGATGTAGGAATAATGAAATTGATAGAAAGAAACCATGGGTTACTTAACTTTATATAAAATAATAAGTGTCAATACAAGCTCAAAAAACCATGAGCATTAATGATTAAATTATAGGAGAAATTATAAAATATAGTGGTAATAATTTAATAGAAAAGAGACAAAAATCGGTTCAAATAATTTAGATAAAAATACATACCCAACTATTGATATATGTTCAATCTTTATTGTCGAAAAAACATATTTGTATTTAATGTACTAAATAATTGGAATATTTTTATTCAATATAGTTTACAATTTATATCAAGGAAGTTGTTAATGAATTATGGATCGACACAGAAAATATAATTAAAGACGATCAATATGAATTTCACAAGCAAGTTGAATTCAGACTAAAAATTTATGATAGAATGATCTTGGAATAATTATATGAATGCTGTTTTGAACATCATATATAGAGAATCAAAGACGATTTTGCAGTATCGTAAATTTTGAAGGCATATTTAAGGCAGCTGCAACTATGAAATTGCCTAAGAGTTCATATAAATGACAAATATGACTTGAAATAACTTAAAAACAAAGTTATTACTAAAAATATACTTTAAATACGATGAGAATATGCCTTAGCTAGAAACAAGAAGACACATTATCAGGTGTATTGCAACTTACTTTAAAGATAAAAACCGTAAGTACAAATCATAAGAAGAATATATGATATTTGATGAAAAAATCAGATATATACAGTATTCTAAAAAATTAGGTAATATATATAAAAAAATATAGAACCGATATTATTTTCGTGCGAAAGAAAACTCTTTAAATGCATATAAAAAGCTACAAATAAGACTAAAAAAGCAGATAAAAATGACATTGTTCCAAATTAATCGAATTTTCATCAAAACCGACTCATGAAGATAATAAAAAGACTCAAATAATAAATTTTTGTAACTTTTATAAACAAAAACATATTCCGATGTGTAAATTAAAGAGAAAAAGAACGTAATAAAAGAATTACTTTGCACTGTGATGCAAAATTAATTCAAATTAGAAAGTTAAAAATATTAAATTAACATAATCTAGTTGTAAAACTATAATCGAGGTATCATTTACGACGAAATGAGATTAACCACCTTTTAAAACCTTAAAAAGAGACCCGAATTATATATAATCCTAAAATTTTAAGTAATTGTAGAAAATAAGAAAATAAGAAAATATCGAACGATTATGTATCATATAGTGAGCAAATTCGGTAACTTGGTTTAAAAAAGAGAGTAATATGATCGAAACATATGCTATGAATGTCTTTGAATATCAAAGCCAAGCAACTTGACACCTATGAATCTTATATATAGAATGAAAATGTAACCATGATAAAAAATGGATGAATACTGCGGAACAGAATTTGAGAATGTTAATTTCCGCAAAATTAAACAAAGATAAAAGGTAAAAACAAAAAAAACAATCTCTGGATAATTAGAGCTCTTCAAGAGCCGTGCGCCAGTTACAGAAGCACAATAGAACCCCGAAGTTATTATTACAATATAACTAGAATTTTGAAAACGTGCCGATTTTCCCTAAAAACCTAATATTGCATATATTTACAGACCAGATGCTCTTATTTCTCTTTAAAAAACTTAAGAAATTGCGCTTACAACTGCGATCTAAAATTTAAATTGGTTTCAGATAGTTTTAATCATAAAATTTTAGGAATATAACAAAAGACAACTATATGGGCTTTATTATTCCTCACCATGTCAGGAGCAAAATTGGCTTGAAGTATTCCTTGCTTATTGTAAGAAGCGGCTAAAATGAACCGGTCTTCCTGTTTAAGGTTGCGCGTAGGACTAACAATCCACCATTTAAAACCACCTTGTTACGAAATTCAAAAATTCAACGAGCCCAGTAGAAATAGACCAGTGTTCGACATCAATTGAGGAGGCTAAAGCTTATTCAGGGATGTAGTGCCGAGGATTAATAAATTAAAAGGTTTTATCAATGTATGTAGTATCATAAGAATTTTGTATGTAAAACTAAGAAGACTTTGCTAGCATGATCACACTGAAAGAAACCTGTCTAATGCCCTTATACACATAAATTACTCAAATTATTTTTTAGACTAAATTTGGCTTTTAACATGCATCAAAAAACAAATAAAATCAAAGAAGAGCCTCAAGACGTAATAATCTCAATATAACACAATAATAAATATATTAGCATCAAATAAAAATTTGAAGCTTAAGAAATTTTCGAATAAACAATTTTATTATTTTAGTTGAATTCAATGAAATTTAGAAAGAGAGGTAAAAATGAAAGCAAAAAGGCTCAGAAAAATGGAAATAATCAGCAGAAAGGGTTACTTTTTTCAGTACTCGTTTATCTTTCGGTATTGAGAACGAAAAAATTAACTCGTGAAATTTGTTTCTTTGAATCTGTTGTAGCTCAAGATTATCGAGGATTAGCTTATGTATCCGGTGTAAAACCTTATAATATATTTTTTTGGGATAAAAATACGTTTCGTTTTTCTCGATTAAATTAAATCAAAAAGCACACGTTCCGATAAAATAAACTATCGAAATGTATTAATATGAATATAACAAATAAATTAAAATTCTACGCAATTTTTAATTACGAGTGTATACGCCTTTCCTGCCGAATAAAAAATTTTATTATTTTTTTATTAAAATTATCTTTGTGTGATCGAGACTGTTACACAGCTCTTTAAGTGCACATATGAAAGCTTCCTGCATATTTTTTTCCAAAAATACCTAATTTTAACTTACGATTTTTCCTATAAAAAAGTTTTAAATAGTAAATTGTTATATCATCGAAGTATGTTCATACCTGAGTGATAAATTTGCAGATTTGTTACTTTTTAATCTTTATATTCATCACCTTAAAAAAAAGAAATTAAATGTTTTCTTTGTAGATTTAAATTTATTTAGTGGTTAATTTGCAGCACCAATTTTGATTTTTCTGAGACATTTCTTTAAAAACAGTATCATTAGATACGATTTTAGAATGAAGACGTGTTCCAAAATATTTAAATCTAGAAAAATTATTCTTTCCGAAACATATTTTCTCTACATTTTACTATTATAAAAATTTAGCAAGTATCAGTTTCCTTGATATAATAAAACCGAGAATACCGGTCTTGTACCAAGTGACGAATTCCAATCTTGGTTCTTGCACTTTTAATCCTTCTCAAAACAGGACTTGTGTTGAATGATAATTTGATTTTGTGAAGAAAAACTTATCTATATTAAAACTTTTTAATGAACTGCTTGTATTTACCATTAGGAGAACAAGTTTTAATAGAAAATTAGTAAATCTATACAAGCAATTATTTCAAGAAACATATTTTTCATAATTTTTATCAAAAAAACTCATAACAAACAATTATTCGAAATAATACGATTTATTTTCAGCTGACTCTCAAACGATTTTTGTAGTAATCATTCTTGAAAAACTCCTGAATCGATATGAGCTACATATATCGGCTTAATATTTAAAATGCTTGAACTTTTTTATTTAAACAAAATATATACCTAGAATCAGGTTTTATTCTATCAAGTAAAGTTATAGCTGTGTTTCTTATCATATGTGTTTTTGCTACATTCAACTTTTAAATTCATTTTTTAATTCCTATTTGATACCAGAATTAAACCACTTGTGCAATTTTTGATTCTTGTTTATGCCACTTTCATATAAATATCACACTATCTCTAACCGAATAATATTTTCTTTACGAGTTGTATATAGATTTAAGTTAAATTATTTTATAATATTCGCGGGCTTTATTCTTTAAATATTTAGATGCTATTCTACTGGCGTATATTTTAAATTGAGGAATTTTACAATTTTTTTGGTTTGGAAATTTGGTTTACGAAAAATTTTCGTAGTTTGAGGTCGCTTTTGGTTTTTGAATCCTAATGTTTTTATCGTACATTTTTTCTTCGTGGAAAACTCTTGTAACGCTCATAATGTTCTGAAATAATATAAAAATTTATTTAGGAACGAAGCTAGCAGAAAATTTATGAATAAATAAGCTATGAGATAAGAAGAAACATTAAGAATCTAAATATATTACTTTTAACTTTATTTAAATAAACTCATTGTCAGTTCTTTAGGATAAATGCGGGCTAACAATTGAAATTGAACAATTTTCAAACATTTCATCTAAAATGTTCAGGGTATCGATATCAAGATTATAATATTTTAAACACAACTCAAGCCTAAAATTTGAAATTTTTGGATCGAATCTTATAAAATTCTTTTCGCCTGTTTTAATAAATGTAGAACATGTAATTTTAACTTCCGACAAATTTGAAAATCCAGCTAAACTCACTAGATCGTCAAAACAAACACCACCTTTAATTTCCACTTTCAAAACATTTAAATTTAATTTCGCAGAAGTTAACTCTAAATAATCACAATAATAAGATAAAGGATGATCATTTGAAATTTGAAAATATAAAATTTTAAGTTTCTTGCAACAAACAATTTTTTTAAAATCCAAAAAACACAAATCAACACCCGAAAGATCTAAAGAAATCAAATTGGCACACATATCTTTGGTCATTATTTTCTTTAATAATTTATTTTCTAGTTTACAGTTTGCAAGGCTCAGAGATTTTAAACTTTTAAATTTAGAAACGAAATCATAATTTGTAGCATTTATATCATTTCTTGATACATCTAAAGCCATCACCGTTTCAAACATTCCAAGATTTGGCAAACCAACTGTACTTGAAGGAAGACTAGCAGAAAGTTTAATTTTTTTCAGGTTTTTAAAATTATCTATCAAAGTCAAAAATTCTACCGGAAAAAGATTATCACTTAGATCAAGAAATTTTACCGAATCTATCAGATCTCCTATATTAAAAAAGAAAACTATATCACTAAAAATAAATGAATCGCATAGACTCAGAAAATTTGCGAAATATATCCTAGAAAACATCTCTAAATACTTATTTGGAATATATTTGTCGAGTTGCAAAGAATACCTATTTTTTCTTAAACCTATCGGGGAAAACGAAGAATTTGCAGGCAGAAATTCAAAACGACTAATATTTAAATTTTCGAGATTGAAAGAATGCAAAAGTATATGCATAAAATCTATGGGTAATTTCGATGCTGAAACATTCAATATTCGTAAATTTTTCATTATTTCATATACAAAATCCGGGCTTTCTTTTGCTATCCATACTGAATCGCTCACAAATATACATCCAACTAGAACCAAAATTTCAATTTTAGAAAAGATAATTCTATCTAAATCGTCTGGTCTTATTCACCCCATGTAATATGAAAACATTTAGTTCTGGCATTTGTTCCAATAGTTCCGTAATCTTATGACATTCATCAACTGAACAATATGAAACTTCAAAATAAGATATATTAGTTTTATATAAAAGTGTTTCGAATATATCAAAGCAAATATCAACATTTACAAATCTTAAATATTGCATTCTTCTTTGATTATCGTCGTTCAAGATTATAAAAAAATCTGAAGGTACCGTTTGTAAGGGATCTGAAGATTTTTTTGGTATTTCAGGATGCATAAAGCCACAAACATTTTTAAAGTTAATTGGATTAAAAGTAAATTCGGTATTATCAAAATAGAAACCAGAAATCTCGGTAACTGATAAGAGCCAATTAAAAATATGCGCATTTTCTGCTAAACTAGGCATGAGAAAATCTAAAGAACATGCGGATATTTTTAAAACAAGTCTATCAACTTCTCCTGTATACCTAAAACATTGGTCAATAGATTGATTCTTTTTCTTAAATATCGAAAGTGTAGAAATATTAGGAATCAAACACGCATCTAAAAAATCGTTTAAGACACCAAAAAAATACATAAAGGGCCTACGTCGTTTTTTTTCATTAAAAAAATGCAATCTGTAATTCTCAGGATCATTTATAATATCGACCGAAATAGAGTTCATTAAACCATCTTTGTACAACTTATAATAAAATTCACTCAGAAAATCACTACTTATGGGATCTAAAATATCTAATATTTTTATAAATTTGTAAAACAACTCATAAGATAAATCATTTGGTGAATCAAACGAATCGCATGTAAGATATTTAACAAAACTACTGAATAATTGATATGAAATGCCGAATGATGAACGATAGAAAAGGAATGGCTCATTCGAATTCTTAGATAAAAAATAATTTAGGACGCGAAATCTTACCTTCCAATCATCTCTGTAATTCACTTCTAAAATATGTAATGGTTTATGATAAAGAAATGATAGACCATGTGGACAAACGAAGAATTCAGGGTATATTCTATTATTTCTAAAAAAATGATTCCCGGGGCAAAAATCAAGTACACTCTTTTCATTCTGTCGTGCCAGCCAATATTTTGCAGCGGCAAGATCCTCTCTAGTGATTGCTTCTATCCAGTTCCAGTCAATCAGCGCAAATTTTATTCGTCCATTATTCGATAGAGTTGCAGAATGAACTGCGTTTAAAAAACAGAAACCATATAGATCTACAATCAAGCAACGAAACATCACCATGAACATCTTACTTCTTGAACTTTGTATTTCTATATTTCTAACGGGAAAAGTACTGCAAAAATGTCTAGATCGGAGGAAAAAATACATGGTTTGACATTTTTATTCTATTAAATAGTTTTTTTATTCTTTTTTATCTATAAAAAAATATTAAACGCGATTAATTAATTGATAAAACATGTATTTTTACCAAAACTTATTTGATTAGCGGAAAATTGCCTTTTTAAAGATCAAAATGGAATAATTATATTCATAAAAGATTATATTTTTAGTTTCAATCATATAATTTAATTTAGATAATTATATAAGCTCATTTAATGCATTTTTTAAAAATTACCGGCATTTTAGATGTAACTTTTTTTCTAATTTTGTTTAATCGAGTCATAATTTCTTTATGATGTTAATTAAGATTTGATTTTTTTCCAAAAAAAATGTAAGAAATGAAGTAGTAACATAAATACTTTGTTTTGTTTTATTGTTTATGTTTCTAGAAGAATTATTGGCACTCCAAGAAGAATAGCTTATTTTTAAATCACTGTTTTCGATTTATAGATTTTATCATAAAAAAACTAGTTGCTGCTTTATGTTTTTCTTTTTCAATTAGTTCATTATTATATGTTGTAAAATTATTTGAATATTCCTATGTTATGGTTTTATAGAATATGCATCTATAGTGGCATAGAAACCTATAATTTGCTAGCACAAATATTTTAAAGTACATACAAACTCTAAGCAATTTTATTTATTCTGCATGTTTTTAATTTGAAATTCAAAAATACTAATAGTTATTTTAAAATGCCGTATATACCTATATAGGCTCATAAAATTGTTTTGTTACCTAAAAATATTATCTTAATTCGGGTTTCGAATAATAAAACATTTTAACTTCATTTTAACACATGCTTTGATTCTATATAAAATGCTAAAAAATTCTAAATACATTTAATATTAAAAATTTATCTTTATAGGTATTGAGTAAGCTAAATATACGAACATACCTATTTTTTTATAGTTTTGATAGTCGTTTCGAATTTTATAAACAGGATTTTTATGTTTAAGAGGGCTTCCAAAAGAATTTATTCTGATATACATCTTTACAATAATGATATTATTCGACTGCGAATATAGAAAATCTTCATGACATAAGGCCAGATATTCTCTTTTTTCTAACAATTATCTCGAGTTGTTTTTGCCTTTAAATTTTCTAGTTTCTGAGCACTGTGCATGTTTTTTTCTCTTCTCGAGATATAGTATTGTAGAATAGACATTCTTGGATAATCATATATTGTTTTTCTGCTTCATAAATTTTAAGCTTAATATTTTTTAACGACAGAATAATAACTAATTTTTTTTATTTAAACTTTAAAATGTTCCTTCAAAGACTATTTTTTTTCTTTTGAATATAATTACTGAATTTAAACTTGCATTTTACTTGTAATCAATAATCCCGGCTTTCAAATGTGAATCATTTCGAAAAAATGTATTTAAATTTGAAATCCACAATAATCCAAAAATGTTTGGAGTTTTAGTTTCTACAGCTTGCTAAATATCCCTAAAAGGGTGGGTGATTTGGATTTGTTTCTTTGAATTTCACATGGTAATATCTTTTTCAAAGAATTTTTTATGAATCTTTTATTCGCTCCCATAAAAAATGACTCAATGATCTTTTAAAGTTAAGATCGTTTCTCATCTGACTCTCATTCGTTTCAAAATCTAAAAATCGAAAATTCTTTGTATATAAATATTTCTACACTAAAAATTATTTACTTCGATTTTTTTGGTTACGTTTAGAGTGTTTATAAAGGTAGTTGATTATTCTAAAGACATATGTACACTTTAGTTTGCTTTATGAAAATATAAATATTTCAATTGTATATTTTAAAGGGACTAAAACCACCAAAAAAACTTTCTCTTTGGCAATGAGTATTTGAAACTGGTGTGAAGTTTATTTTTAAATTGTCGGTAGGAATAAAGAAAAATATTTTCTTGTCTACAGGATTTGTATAAGGAGGGAAAGTCTACGAAATGGCGAAACTTTTCTACAAATTTATTTTGTAGTTTTTAATCTAACTAGATTGAATAACGCGTCTGAATTTGTAAGTAATCACCATTTAAAGGCATCAAACTAGCCTTGCTCACTCGAATTAGAAGACTCAGCGCTTCAAAGCTATAGAAAATTAAACTATTTAAAGTAGGGTGAGTTAAGTAGCGGATTAAACTGTTCATATGGCATACACTATCTAAGTGAACACCATGTAAGTCACTGAAATATATTAGCTAGAAGTTATTGGGTCCGAAAGTGTAGAGTAAAAGAAATTCTGCATAGTCTCAAAGAAGCTCAGGGTGGTTTCCGACTGCGATCCCACACTATGCAACAAACATTAACGAATCCGGACAACTATCTCACCTATTAATTGGGTTCTGCACATATTTATGGAGAAAGGCTTTGAGATGTAGGTATCCCAAGAATTAATGATGAAGTGTTGGGGTAGCAGTTATTTATCTTAAGCCTAGAGCCGCATTTTTATCATAAAAACAAAAATAACTCCTGCTATTGTCTAAAAAAAAATGATATTTTTTATAATAGAGTAAATTATTATACAAACAATCAAATACTTTAAGACGAATCTAATCTACAGTATAATTCATACGAAAATCATTGGTATAGTTTAAGCTAAATTGATATAAATAAATTAGACTAAGAAAAAATCTATCATGTTTCAATATGATATGAACCGTGTGCGTTTAGATATTTGTTTCAAATTTTATTTTGTAATTTTTTGGGCTTTTAAGTACAAAATATAACGACCAGTTATAATATTATAGTATTATGGTGTATTGGCAAAATTAAATTAATAAAATTCAAATAATTCAAATAATTTGGATTTTGAATAAATTGAACCCATTTAACAACTTTTATTGCCTCTTGTCTGGCGCAATATTCTGTAAAAATATTTTATATGGCCTTCTAATAAGAATTTTGCCATACCCATATAATATTAGCAGATAATTTTCGCCTGTTCTTATTTCTTCAAAAATATTTTTGCAAATTTAAACTCCAACTTAAAAATATATGATATACAGGCCCTTTTGTTGAATTATGATTTCTGTTGAGTTTTATTTCGCCACCACGTGTTATGTAGTATAAAATCTTCAGTTCAAGATGAATCGCCAAATTTAAGATTTTTACAGCATCCAAAAATATTTGCAATGAATAGGTAAGTAATCTATTCGAAATTTCTACATTAGATTAATTCCAGCAGCTTCCCAAATGTAAGAAAATAAAAAAAAATCATACTAATGAACTCTCATCAAGTAATAGAAACATATTTTTATAGTATTTAATGAAATATCCGGAATTTATATTGAGTTATTTCTGAATATTGATTTATCAATTATTAACCCAAGGTTCGCGATTTAAACACAGCTGTAATATATTTGAAGGTATGCGCGCCGAAGCTAAATACTAATTAACTTTTTTAAAAAAGCCGTTCATTTAATTCTCTTTTAAGACTGTTTTAAGTTTCTTGTCTTCGACTTCTATTTGGTAAATATAACAGCTTAACTTCTAATATATAATTGATGTGAATGATTTAATTGTTTAATTTAAACTAAGTTCCCTTGTTTATATTTTGTTGCCTCGGTTTAACAGAATCGAATTTCTGGTTCCGAACATCCTTGGGGAATACGTGAAAAATTATAAGATGCGATAATACTTTCTATGTATTTCTTCTCCAAATTTAGATTTTGGCATACTTACTTTTCATAACATATTATGATGCCTATGTGACATGCACAATGCTCTTATCGCTACATGATACACTACGAACAATATACTTTCTATATATTCGATTAATTACGTCCAGAATTTTTTATTTATAATCCACTTTGGATTTTCAATTTAGAATTACGATTTTCCCATTTTTTACACAAATATTTTAATTAGTTCAAATATCTTTTCCAATATGCCTATAAAAATTTTTGGGAGTATAAATTTGCACAGAAAGAATATGTTGTTAAGCTTAGGGTAATTAATATTTCAATTAAAATTTTCGGTCTTTAGCATTGTATGGCAAGTTTTTTCATGCAGTGAGTGTATTACAGGGGATGAAAACTTTCTTTATGATATCTTTAAATTTAAATTTTTTCTTTTGTAATATACTTTTTTTAGCTATTTTGAAAAATATATAAAAATAAATTTAGCATCAAGCATACAAAATTGTTCTTTCATAGATCGTGTTCAATCTGTTAAAGTTTTTGAAAGAATTTAAGGTGATTTTTGCCTGAAGAATTTGCGTTCAGATATTTAAAATCCATAAAGGGTTTTTAAAAATAAAAAATGCAAAGATTTAACGAACATGTTACATTTTATTTTTCAGCTTTCTCTAGCAGCATGCATTTAATATATATTGAGAGATAATTGGTTTTTTATATCGATTTTTTAGTTATTAACCATTTGATTTCTAGTTTTAAACTGCTAAATATATCTATAGCTTTCAATTTTATTTGCTATATAATGTAGAACCAAATAGGGATCAGCTATCTTATAAGTTAAATAAAATCCAAATATTAATTCTCTATAGATAAAGATTCGAAAAAAAACATCTTATCTCTCTTTTTTTCGAACTATATCGATTTTTAAAAACCTTTTCCGGAAAATAAATTAATATTTTGTGTAATTTTTAAAAATAAATTTACCTTTAAACATTTTAGAGATATTATTTGCAAATTTTATATAAATTCTGGAATACTGATTTTACAAATTTCATTTTTAATTAATTAAGGCAAAAAAACTTCTGCTCATATAAATACGGTATTATAAATACTTAGGAATAACAAAACAAATATGGCAAATAAAAGCCCACCAGCGCCTATTTAACTATGCAAAAATTCCTGTATCAAGAGTCAAAGGATTTATCCTTGAATAATGACAGGATTTTTATTTATATGATAAAAGGTTCGTTATTTGTGAAAATTAATACTTTAATATATTTTATCAGGAACGACAGATGTACTTAAGTAAATTCTTAATTTATATTTAATTACTAATCAAAATATGGATCTTATGCAGGTGTTTAAATATCTTTTTATTACAGGAAATAAAACTTGAAAAATACTAACGCATTTTTGAGTATAGAGGCCCAATTATATATTTTCAAAGCCTTTGTTTTTCGTAAAAAAGTAAAAATATAAATTTTAAGAAAGGGTTTTCAATAATTTACGAAATAGGATTTAACTTGCACGGATGAATTTTTTTTTTGGAATATTTAAGTTATGATCAGCGTTTATAAATAAAATTTCAGAAAGATTATAATACTGTCATGATGGGGCAAAATAAAAAACAGTCACAATCAAAGTTTACTGTGTTAGTACATATGGCGATTTTCTAAATTACCTAAGAATAGAAATTTGAAACCGAAAATGGGATTTTATTTTGCTTTCTAGAAAACAGAATCTACATTAAAAACATAAATGAATGTTGAATTTATGACTAAGTTTAGTGAATTATGCAAATATTTATTGTATACGCTTATATATTATAATAAAAAAAAACAAAATTTAAAACTCATATAATTTCTTAAAAAACATTTGGCTTTTCAGACGAACTTATGAATTAGTAGATCTACAAAATTTTTTAAAGATGTGTTTTAAATAAAATTACATCAGGATTACTAAAAAGATAGCGAATTTCAGAGTATTTGTTCCGATAAGTTAATTTATATAAGAATGTGAGGTATGTAACTCTCGAATAAAGTATAGTTGCCTCCTTGAGCTGTGTAAAATTTTTGAAACAGAAAAACCTAGGATTTCAATTTTCCGACAGATAAGTAAATGGCATTTAAATATCAAGTATCAATTTGATTCTTTCAAGAAATAAATCTAAAATGTTTACTAAACACCAGAAAGAAAATTCAAGAAATCAAGTATGAGTCAGAATATATGTCTATATAAAATCATCGTGTTCTAAAAACAATCTAAATCTTTTAATTGAGAAAAATATTGGAATCAAAGCTAAATCTTTAAAAAAACATAGAAAATGATTAGGCATTACATCCACGGGCTGGTAAGAAAAACTAATAACTTTAGATACATGTGAATAAATAAGTATTAAACATCAAAACATCAAATAAAAGAACAACTCATTGTGTATATTATAACCGTGATTAAATTATTATTTCAAAATTTAAAAAGAATGTAAATAATAGCTCTGATTTGAAAATTTTAATTTATACTAATGCAATCCAATAAATATTTTTTCGAATCTTTAAAATAAAACTTTACGGTTTTTTTTTAATTTCAAGTTGGATCAATAATACAATGAAAAGTTCGTCTTTAAACCAGAAAATCAACATCTACTTGGTTTTTATTGTTAAAAACCAGTATTAAAATTAATCTAGAAAATATAAAATTTTAAAATTATACAATTTATAAAAAAAAATCAAACGAATAAAATTTGTATTTAGAAACGATTTTCATAAAATCATTTTAAAATAAAATCAATCAGATTTTTTTAAGTAAAATTACAAAAAATATGGATATTCTACTGAAAAGACCCTACCATATGGATGATAGAATAAGAAAACTTAAAAAAATGCGAATATTTGATTTAATTGAGGTATCAAAATTTGGGCATGGTTCTTTTATAAGAAAAAATAAAGAGAGTAGATCATCTACAATTATAGATATTAATATTACAGAAGCTCATAAATTGAAAAAAGATGCAGACAAAATTATTAAAAATGACCATAATGAAGCTGTAAAATTGTATGTAAAATCATTATTTAGATATATAAGAGGGTTTGTAGAGGTTGAAAATGAAAAATCATGTTTAGAAGCTATCAAAGGTTGGAAGAGTCTGTGTATGTTTATAACATCTATATGTTCACTTATGAATGTAGAAAGTGATAGTAAATATCTTGCTATGTTTCAATATGTTTTATATATTGTTAAATACCATTATCTAGCATTAGAATCAAGTATTGTTCTGAGAAAAGTCAAAGGAACGAAAGATGTCAATTTTAACAAGGATTTTTTATATTTTTTAACTGAATATACTTCCCTACATGAAATATCTTCACTTTCAAGAATTAAAAATTTCAATTTAGTGAGTGTAAAAAATTTAGAAGAATTTGTAAAATCAGATTTGGAATTTATTGTTGGTGAAAATGATTTTCATACCATATTAGATTAAAAAAATCCAAATATTTATCAAACTCTGATATAAATAAGAAATGAAAGTATTGTCTAATTGTAAACCACAAAAATAAAATTATTTTCCATTTTTTTTCTAAATATGTAAATCCAAATTTATTTTAAATTTTGTTTTATTTATAGAGAGATAACATAGTAGAATAAAGAAATATCTATTTAAAAAGTTTAAATTCTCTACTCATACACGCCAAAACAATTATTTTTTTATTTACTTATTATTTTTAAATACTGAACAGGAAAACCAAAAAATCATGATTTTTGTAAATAACTGATATATTTTTAAATTATAAAGACTAAGGACCCCAAAAACAAACAATGTAGGAAATATAAAAAAAAATTAGAAGTAAAATGTTAAAGAAACTATAAATTTTTTGTAATGAATTCTAATCAAAGTTAAAAAAAAATTTCACTCTCTCACGTGCTTTCTACTACTCATTTGATTGGTTTATTTTTATATTCTTATTAAACAATAAATTTTCCTTTTAATTTACTTAATACCACATCTTTTTAAAATCATGGTGTGTGTTATTTTGTTTTTATAACATTAAACGAGTCTATGCTTACCGATTATAACTATTCCCTCAAACTCCATCGGTATCAGACAACATACTTACATCTCAAAGCTTTTCATCTAAAACACGTTTAAAGTTATTTAATAGGCAGGAAAGTTGTCTGGTGTTCTTTAATGTCCGTTGCCCGGTGTGTGATCAAATATTTAAACCTACCTTAGTTTTCTAAAAAGCATCAGAATTTACACTTACATTACACTGCCCGATTCTAATAAACTGCCAGTTAAAATATATTTCAAGACTTGCATGGGCTTACCAAATCGTTGCAATGCCATACCACAAGTCCAATCTTCTACCTATCACAATTAAATTTAAATGGGCTGTTCTTCTGTATCAGTCAGATTTTAAGTCTTCTAATCCGAGTGAACAAGGCTAGGTTTCCATTCTTTAACAAGAAAATTACTTACAATTTCAACTACTTTTTCCAATATAGTTACATAAAAAAGTACAAAATAAGTTTTTAGAAAAGTTTTTTATATTTTTACAAACCATCTTCTCAATATAAAAATTTTTATGAAAAAAAAAGAAAAATTTAATGAGCTTTTCATTTCACTAAAACCCAACAAATAAATTTCGCCTGTATTTCACAAATCTTTATCGGTAGATGCTTTTATATGGTTATTCAGTCTCCAGCATCGATATTTTATATTCATAAAATTAAGAATATTTAGAAATTTTGGCCACAAAAATAATTCAAGTTTAAAGTAAATATTTTAAAAATAATTTATTCTGTAAAATTTTAAAATTACCATAAATAATATCCCTTTGTAATTCTTAATTATAAATGGTAAACAGATTAGAAAACCAAATAGCAGAAAATATGAAACGTATAACACTTTCAATTTTGAAAAGGCCTGATTATATAGATTCTAATGATTATGTTTATGTTTATAACAATATATATAAACATTGTACAGCAATTACAGATGATTATGAAATACAAGGAAAACCAATTTATGATTTGTTACAAGAAATTATTAATGAACATACATCACGAATAGAACAATTAATTTCATTAGAAAGATTTATTGATGTGATGAAACAATATGAAATGTCTATAAATGTACTTAAATCTTTATATTCTTATCTTTCTAGATATTTTATTAAAATTAGTTTGGATAGACGAGATGGATACATTCAAGATATAGAAACACTTGGATATTCTTTTTTTTATAGAAATTATTTAGAATCGATAGAAAAAACTTTATTAGAAATGATTTATTTTGAATTTGATATTGTAAGAACTTATAAAAAAGTAAAAAATACAAAACTTAAATTATCGATTGATTATTATAGAAAGCTTTTAGCTTTCAGTGATGAGGATTCTAAGTTTAATATTTTTAAAATAAATTATTTAAATAATTTATTTAAGAAAATAGATTTTAATGATAATATTTCTAATATTTCTAAAATAATTGTAAAAGAAATGCTAATTATTAACAAAATATTTGAATTAGAAGTATTTTATGAATTAATTTCTAAATTAATTAGTAAATTTGAAGAAAGAGGACCAGAATTGATAAATTTTGTTATTGAAACGATGGATATTAATAAAAGTACGCCAAGTCTTTATCATGTTATAAAATTTATGGGAGATAAAAATTTAAAATTATTTTTTATAAAATATTCTGAGAAAATTGAAATTTCAGCAAAAATTTGTGAAACTTTAGAAGATTTTCTAAACTGTTTTATTATTAATAACTCACATATCGATAAAAGTTTTGAAGCTGATTCTAAATTAAAAACAAAATTAATTGAAATATTTACTGTGATTCTGAAAGTAAAAAATCAAACAAAAAAAGCTTTAATTTCTGATGGAAAATTTTCTAAAGATTTTATAGATGAAATAGTTGAAGAAATAAATTTAATAATGAATTTAGAAAAAAAGGATTATAAAAAATTGGATGCACTTTTACATTTTCTTAAAATACTCGATGAAAAAGAAATATCAAAGTATAAAATTATAGATGGAATTCAAAAAAGACTTCTTTTTAATAAAAGTGAATTAAAAGCAGAAAATATTTTTATAGATTTGCTTAAAACAAGAATCGGTTCTGATTATATTGGTAGATTGACAAAATCAATTAAAGATATTGAAACCAATTATAGTAACACGATAGCAGTAAAAATAGGAGAGTCTTGTAATCAAATTAGTTATTATAGAAATGCAGAAGCAGATTCGAATATAAAATTTGTTGATGAGAAGAACGAGTGCAACCAAAAAAATAAAAAGATAAAATCTTTTATGATGCCAAATCTTGTATTGGAGAACAATGAAAATCTTGAAAATTCATGTTTTTTGCTGAACATAAAAATTTTAACTAAAGGATTTTGGAATATTTTACCTGAACAAACTATTTTGGCAGAACCTTTACAAAAAATATTGAATGAAAATATTCAATCGCATTTATTAAAAAATCCCAGATGTGTTTTGGAATTTAATTTTACACTTTCAGTCATAGAAATTGAATTTAAAAATTTCAATATAAAACTATCAACTGATTTGGCATCAATTTTACTTTTTATTGAAAATAATGGAAATCTTAATTTTACAGAACTTAAAATGCTCTCAAACGATCAAAATTTAAAAAATAATTTGGAAAAACTTTTAAATACAAATTTAATTAAGTATGATTCTGGTAATTATTTGATAAATTACGATTTTGATTCTAACGAATCAAATTTAAATTTATTTGAAGAAAATTATACTTCTTTCAACAAAACTTCTGACAAAATCATAGAAAATTTTAAATCTTCTAAAGTCATGATTCTACAGGCAAAAATAGTTAAAAAATTAAAAATTGAAAAGAAAATTCTACAAAAAGAACTTCTAAAATATTTTATTAGTAATCAAACAGAAGATGCTATATTATTAGACGCTGCTATAAAAGAGTTAACTGATAAAGAATATGTAAAAATCAGTGATGGATTTATTATTTATATTCCGTAATTTATATTTTTTAAGGGTTTTTTGAGACCTTCTAAATTCTATAAATCTTGGTTCTTTAGAATGTGAATAAATATTAAATTTTCAAAGATAAATTTTTAATTTAATATTTAATTTTTGTAAATAAAGTTTAATAAAAAAATAAAATTTCAATACCACTAAAATAAAAAAATAATTTTTAAAATTTTTACGAAAGGTGAAAACTTTATTTTAAGTGTTGAAATATGCAAAATGATCAACTGATAATAACTTCTGAACAATAACCCTATCCTAATTAAAATATAATATAAATATATAAAAAAACAATTAACTTTCATTTTATATAAAAAAGCTTCTTTCTTAAACTTTTTTTGCTTTTAAAAATATTTTTTTTCATGCAGAACTTTCTACTGAAGTATATTATTAAAGATTAATTGATATAAAGTTTTTTTATTGATTCCATAAATCCTGTGTATTACACAATTACGTTGTAATACTTTATCTTAAGGCGATATATTTCTCAAATGACTGATGAATTGGGTACAGTTTCGTGCGATATAAAAGAACTCTTTTAACGATTTTTTCTTGGTGAACTCAAAACTTTGAACATAATATAATTTTAAAAAACAAGATTATATGAAAAGGGAAAGTAAGTATGAATATTAGTGTAAATCGAAGCATTTTCTCATCAATATTAATGTTTCTATCTAAATTCGTGATATGTATCTGAAAAGCATACGTTATAATTGCGAACGGAATTTATAAAATTGAAATCTGAAAATCATATTTGAAATGTAAATTCATAGGTATAAGAGATCTACATTTATGAATTAGATATAAATATCGTATATTTATTCTTATAATTAAGGAATGGCTATTAACAATTTATTATAGAATATACATCAGGAATATTTATTACAAATAAAAATTCAAAATAAAAAGTTAACTTAACTTTAACAGTAAAACTAAAAACTTATAATTAAAAAGCCCTTGCTTGTTTAATTAAGAAATTTAAGAGACTTAATAGTTTTAAGGAAATCATGCGTGAGTTTAATTTAAAAAAAACCAGAATAATTTATTTGTAAATTTTTAAAAAGAAGGTGTTCAAAAATGTAAGTTTTAGAAATATTAGGATTTCTCGAAGAAAAAAAGAAACATGAAAAAAAATCGTATATATGAGACATTTATGAGAAAATATTTGATTTCTATTTGAAAATTATCAATACGAGCGTTCTGTTTATTTAGAAGAAACTTTAATTCGTTGGTTTATAATATAAAATCGTAGAAATTAAAAAATAACTTATATAATAGATTTACTTTATATATATTTCTATATAACGATATGGTTTTTGTAATAATTAGGTAATTAAAAATATTAGTTTGATTACCATATAGAAAATTGTAGATATTTAAAACCGTTGTAAATTGTATATTTCATTTCTACTACTTTTTATTTACTTCGTTTTGATATTTTTAAGGTTATTGATTTCTTCGGAAAATATTGTATGGTAGTTTTGCAGCAGATTTAGATAAATGCCTCTAGTAAGAAAAGAAATGTGTTATTATAATATCCATTTTCTTTTAGGGATCTATATAATTCTATGGTTATGTTTTGTTCAAAAATTATAAAATCGGTGTGAAAAGATTTGGTTTGCCTTTTAGACTTAACTGGAGGCTGTAAAAGAACTATGTGTTGAATAATAAGCATTAGAAATTTTTCTACGCGATAAAAATATTTAAAATAAATAGAAATTATATATCGAGGTAATAAAGTCTAAATTTTTTTTTTGCCATTTATTATAGATTAAACCTGGAATAATTCTTCATTACTTAAATTTAAATAATCCAAAAATTTAAAATTCAGAAAAAAAGTATATCATTTGGGAAATGAAAATCAAAAATAAATGAATATTTAAATTTAAGAAGGATCAAAGCACGAAAAAATATTTCTTTAATTATGGTTTGTAATAGACTAGAATATATAAAAATTTTACGAAATATACAATAGTTACGTTTGTCCAAACCTAATTATTCACAATGCTTCTAATTTTAACAAAATCTCATATTCCTTACAGAAATCGACAGATTTCCTGATTACAGAAGTGATAAATATGCACGATTAACTATTTTCATAATAAATTACCTTGATAAAATCAGCTAAAAAAATTAATCCTTTGAAAAAGATTCTTGCTTGAACAAAAGTTCTTGAAATATCAATAACCTTTTATTTTAGACGGACTGAAATAAAATGTTGTTCGCTCAAGTAAATAAAAGACACTAAAGTGTAAAGAAAATTTTTCAAAAGCCGAATCCATATTTTTTTAGAAAATAAATCTGAAAATCATAATTAACTATAATACATGGTTTTCGATTTCTTTTAGAATATTTTTTAAAGCTAAAATACCAATTCTTATAAGTTTGGCATATATGATACATCTTTTGGGAAAGAAGAGCTAATAAGCGCCTCTTTATATCCAAGTCAAGCATAAATAGGTTATCTTTTGTGTCGAACACTAATCGCCTTTCGTACGCCTGATTTACTCGGAAAGATAAAAACAGATTATCTACAGTTACCAGCCTCTAGAAGAATTAATGAAATTTATTTAGGTCTTCACAAACGCAATTTTGCCGTTAAATGAGAAATATAAAAGTTCAAATTATAAATTTTAAGTGGAAAATATATTATTTGCTATAAAATAACTAGTTTAAAAAGTGAGCTCTTGGTGGTTTTAATTAAATTTATATTAAAATCCAATTTAAAAGAGGTTCTTTCATATCTGGAGCCAAAAAAATTTCTATATTGCGAATAAAAGAGTAAATGTTAACCTTTTAGAAAATTTATAGTATAATTAGGGATGTTGGAAATAATCCGAATGCTACTATAATAATAATCAAAGGATTAGTTAAAACCGTATTTTATTCTTGAATAGAAATTATCTCAAGATATTTAAAATAATATAGAGTTATTTTGTTTTTGCGATTTAAATGTGAGTATCCTGGAATAAGATTAGATTTCCGAACTACATGATCGAAATTTTACATACCTAGACCAACATTTGATTTTAAAGCAACAAATTAAATTGTTTACTTAGGTTCGAAGTCAGAATTTTCTATTTAATAGCTCGCACCTTCTCTAAGGATGGAACAAAATCCAGCAATGAATCATAGCTTTGCACTTATAGACGTTCCAAAGATATTTTTTTTTGACAAATTGGGTTATCAGCCTCACGCAATCTTTTCGAGCAAAAGATAATGAGTACACCAACTAGGATTCGAACCCAGACCGATGAAAGTAAATTCCGATATCCTCACTACTAAAACATTGGCTCTCGAAGTCAGAATACCCCTAAGAAAACCGCTAGAAGAATTTAAATCGAAAATTAAAGATATTAAAATGTATTAAAAACCAGTAAGGTTATGAATATAGTCAATTCAAAGATATAAATGTGATGGTTTTATATTTTTATAACAATCTACTATTAAAAACCATCAAAAAATTTTTGCAATTTCTGTTTTGATAGAGACATATATTGATTCGATAATGTTGAGAAATACGTACAAATACATTTACTTTGATGATAAAAAACTGTAAGCCTGATAAAATAATTATCTTATTTGAAACGGATATATAGAAATATCCCAGTGTGTATAAAGATACACCAATTTTCTTTAATCTGTCCATATATGCGCGCCCAGGATGAAGAGGCTGTTTGATATGAGGAATAAATATTTTTTTGGATACACTAACCCAAAAAATTTCATCTAAACTTTAAAATCAAATAGAATGTGAAAATATTGCTAAAAAAACATAAAAATACTTCCATGGGCAAATATTTATAGATTTGTCTATTTCTTTATTAGATCGAGTAAAAAAACAATGAAAAAAACAGTTTTATTATATATTATCAGCTCTGTTTTTAAGCCTACCGCCGATTTCCTCACGAGTTTCATTCTTAAAAATTTTGGTATTTCCAATCTCAATTTTTTTAACCAAATTGAATGTTTTAAAGAAATATAAAATGTCTTTTTCAAGTGTAAACTCATGAATGTATAATTTAATCAGAGATTTAAGACTAGAAAAAAATTGTAATTCACAATATGTAATTTCTATTTTCGGAAGTATTAATTCTGTAAATGAATATGTACGAGTCAAATCAAAAAGTTCTGAGAATAAGATACCGGAAATTTTAGAACCTTCTGAAAACCGCAAATGTAAAAGATTCGTATATTCCACAAGCATCTGTCTATCTTTTTTTCCAATAATAACGGTGTCAAATCTCAGGGTTTTTAGAAAATTTAAATTTTTATTCCCAAATATTTTATAAAGAGAATTTTCCGGATAATTAAAACCGAAATTTAGATATAAGAGCCTCGGAATAAATGAAAAACTCGGTGATTGTTCATTTAAAACATAAGATACCGAATAATCTAAAGAATCCAAATTATCTAGTCTTAATATTTCATTACTAGGCTCTATTGCAAAAGGATTTGTATGTCCGTTGTAAGAAACAACCTTTAATATTTTCATAGCAGACATTTTATTTAAAAACTCGATTCCAGAATTATGATCCTCAAAGAACGAACAAGCAAAATGAAAATTGACAATATTTGTATTTTCTTTAAAAGCTACCTTTTCATTAGGAAAAACAATCTTACATGCATAGAATAATATGTTAATCAGAGACTTAAGCAATAATATCTTTGACAAAAAAACATTATTTATTGTGGATTCAACAATATGCATTCTAACAATATTATTATATATTTCTGTTTCCTGCAAGCTAAAATTTTCAAGATTTGTATTTTTAAACTCAATCATGATGTTCTTTAATTTATCAAAATTCATCATATTAAAAGTAAAGGTTATAAACGAATTGAGTAATTCCATATAGAGAAATGTTTTAAATGCGGCTTCAGGGATCTTAAAATATTTTAGTTTACTCTTTGGTTGATAAAAATGAAGAATATATGAATTTTCTTGATCAAAGCAGGAAATCTTACTATCAAGTACAAAGAAATTTAATTTGTTTTCTTTATTATTGACTTCATCTATTAATTCCAAGAAAACGTCACTAATAGACGCTTCTAATTTTGAAATGCTAAAATACGAGTCTGATAAATCAATTTCGAATACAAAATTTATATTTTGAAAATTAAATTTTTTTAACCATGAAATTTCATCACGTACAGTAAATTTACAATAAACAATTGATAAAGTTTTAACACTAATCGAATCACATGTTTTACACAATGTTCGAATCAAACTATCGGTATTTGTGCATTCCAATAAAAATATTTCATCAAGATTTTGGAATAATGATAAATTAAAAAAATATTTGAATTTTTCTGTATAGGATATATTATACATGAACAAACGTTTAAATATTTGAATATTGAACATAATATCTAACATCTGAAAGAAACAATTGGCTTTTATATTTGTTTTAATAACTTCTTGTATAACATCAGCATCAAGAAATAGATATTCTTCGTTGAGATTCAAAAAATCTATGTAAACTCTTTTGTGATTTTTACTGCACACGAAATATCTTTAATCTTCTCAAGTGTTTTTACTCCAATTTTATACAATTTAAATAATTCAACGATAACTATTTTTGGAAAGTAGTCAGGGCATGAAATTGCGACTGTTTTTTTAAATAAATGTTTATTCTTCCGAATTGTATTGGTATTCAATATCATAGAAACCAATATATTTCGAATAAAATCAACCAAATGTTTGTTATATATGAATCTAAACACATTCATAATTTTAAACATCATGTAATACTTACTCTCGTCTATATTGTCACTAAAAAATGGAATACTATTTACTGTTTTATTGAAATATGCAAAATCTTCAGAATCTATTAGCCTATTATCAACAAATATATTATTTTGTCGTCCCTGTCGAATTTCTTCATCGTTCAAAAACTTCAAAATAAAACAATCTAAATCAATTATAAAAGTTCTCAATATTTTGATATTTGAACTTATATTTGTAGAATTACATTTTTCTAGTGAAAAATTCCTAAATTTTTCAGTATAAATACAACTATCTATGCCTTTCCATACCAAATTATCTCCTTCATCTTCATAAAAATGTATTGCGATAGTATTTTGAGTTAATATTATCTTAAGTGCCAATAAACACAAAAATAACATAAAATTTAAATGTAAAAGACGGAGCATCGGTTTAAAAATATTTCCACACATCTAACAGCAAAAATATTTACTAAATATAAATTGTACCAAGAAATTAATTTACGATAAAAATAAATTTCGAATTGATCTAAGAAAAAATTGAATTCGGTTAAAATATATTTATCAAAATAAAGGAAAGATTAAAAGGATTTTATGATATAATTGTCAAATTAAAAATTAAACATTTCAACTTCGAAAACAAAATGGTACATAATTTGTTGCTTCAAATCTTCCATGAAATGTATAAATACTTTTCTATTGAATAATAATGACCATTTTAATTATCAAACTAAAATGAAGAAAGTTAATTTGATCTTTATAAAATATTACTAAGTAGAATTCAATAGTTTTGTGTATCATGGATCTCATAGAAGGAATAATTTTGGTACAAAAATATAACAAAAACAATGTACTTCAAATCCAACAGAATTTGGTAAACAAAATATGTTTGGTTTAGATCATATAATTTATACAAAGAATAAGAAAAACTTTTCCGGCACGATCTTTATATTAGATTGAATTCTTTCCCGAAATAAACCCATATGTTAATTTATTATTTTATGTATTCGCAAATCTTAATTTTTACGGAATAATTATTTTGATAAATGTGATTGAGCGATTATTGCTGTGAATAGTAGAGAAATTTATTAATATTTTATTATGTCCTCTTGTCTTGTTATTTTTTTGTTCTAAAGGTTCAACTATGTAAGATACAATTTAAAATCCAATCTAAATTTCAAATTGTATCGAAACTTTCAGCTATGTTTTATTTACAATGTATTGTAATTAAATTAACCAGGTTATAAAGAAAATGAATATATTGATTATTGCTATATTTATAATTATAAAAGAATAGAGACATTGATATAATTTGTCTTATGAGCCTAAAAATATCTGGTATAATATTCGAAAAACTCAAGTTCGAAGTCTTGCGGAAACTTGGGCTTTTTGGTATCGATAAGCCACATATCAATATCAAATTCCATTATAAATTATCCTTAAAATAAATCTGAATCTATCCAATAGTGTTTCGATTTAATTAAATGAAAATTTAAAGGACACAGTGCATAGTATTTGATACTTTTGTACACTGTTATAAAATGATCATCTATTTCTTAACTTCATAGAGTTGCAAAAGATCACGTCATTCCAAGTTTCTATTCAAGAAAGTCCATAATTTTTGTCGAAATACTGAAATAGCATACTAAAAATAAGTGGTATAGTTAATATTTGACCAGAATTTATAATCCATTGAGCATGGGAGGAAAAAGAAATAGGTAGAATATAATGCTACATTTATTAAAATATTGTTATAGAGTTTGTATATATGCCGAGCAAATGTATTGTGATGTTATATAACAAATTTATCTATCAGGTTATGTTCTTTTGACAATAGAATTGTCTTCATTTACAATTCTAATGCAGTATTTCTTCTTCGTTCTATATAAGATGGAATTATTATATAATTATAGAACAAAATTATTTCTTGTATGACGCATAGAGATAAGTTTATTCGCAATTTTTCTAAATTTTTCATGGGTTTTTTCAAAATATCAGCATTTTGTCTTTGAGAAACTAAACATTTAAGAAAATATTTAGTTCCGGGTCTATTCTAGTACTATATGAAACATTACATCTAATCCTTTTTTTGAATCGTAAAGAGATTAATACTAAGATATACAATTAAAATTTCGTAAAAAATGTTCCAACGAATCTACGAGGAAGCGTTTATTGTACTTTCATTGGTAAATATGTCGTTTTTTCTGCTAAACAAACGCATATCGAGTTTTTTTAGTCGAAAAACCCAAGTAAATTGTAAATTCTAAATAAAAAGTTTATTTTTAAAAAGGTTTTATGATATTTATTCAGATTAATATATGAAATTGGTTAAAAATAAAATGATTTTTTTATAAACGATATATCTACTTAGAATTCACAGAAAAAACATTAATGAGATATTTTGGTATGAAAAAATTTGATTTTGAAGTTTTCACGATATATTTATATTTTTAAATATTTTATGATCATTTTGCTAGATTAAGATAACTATAAAATAATACGTGAGAACCAAATGTATAAATTTAAGACTTTGTGTCTGCTATCGCTTTAAAACCTTTGACAATTTGCATATGTGCTATTCCATTGTGAAAATTTTTAAATCTTAAAATTATGTCTATAAGCCCGGATTGATTTCTATCGAGCTTTTTCATTATTTTTGACAAATAAATCTTAGGGTAACTAACACTAACTTGATTTGATTTTAACAATACCAAGTTAATATAATCTTTTTTCGTGCCAAGTTTGTTTAATCCGTTTTTTTCTTCAACTTATTTTATCTTAAATTTACTTTCTTAATTCGATTTTGATTTATTTTTAAGGCCAAAGTCGGAAAAGGATCATAACATTGAATATTTTTTTTTATCGTGGTAAATGATCCAATTTGACCTACAAAACGGCATTTGCCATTTAAAACCATTTCATTTAATAAAATCTGGATATATACTTAAAAAATATTTTTGGGAAACGAAAAAACCAACCCTATTGCTTTAAGAAAAAATGATGTATGTTTTTTTGAATATCATCGATTGTATCATATTTCCACGGGTTGTATTCTATGCTTTCAATAATTAAATAATTTCTTGATATCATCTTGTAAAACCTGGAGAGAGAATAACCACATTAAAATATATCTGAAGGGCAATGAGTATTGTAAAAGACACAAAAAACATACTTTAGCCTTTTAATATGAGAAAAATTACATCACATTTTCCTATCTCCGATAGAGAATTTATAAAAAAGCGAGGACTGAAAGAGAAGAGTTTTTTTTCAATGATTATGCTTTAGTTTTTATGTAATTAGATTGTAAACTTCGGTCTATTTTTAAGCGTACTTGTATGGTAAAAATATTGAAATCAAGTTTTTCTCATTCAGGCTAGACGAAATGGGCCGCAAAGGTACAAAAAAACATTTTATTTTAAAATATATTATTGTTAATGGCAAGTTATTCCTACATGTGAAGACAAACGGCCACAAGGGAGCTCAAAATTTCCATGGTTTAACTTTTTAAATACTTTTCATCAAAGTGGTAGATCTAGACAATGCTAGAACATTGATCAGGAAAATAATACGTTGGCGATTCATCTGTTTTCCGCAATATCGAGAAATACAAGAGCACCAGAACAAGTACGCAATTTAAAACTATCAGTATGACATTTCAATGTCTAGGTGAAACTCTTGAAATATATCTTAGCTTGGTGTCTACTCGGTTTGGTTAGTGTAGAGCAAGTTTTGATGCTGCTGGTCTTAGAGGGCTAAGCGTGGTTTCACCAGAATTACGTAACAGGCAGCGGGCTTCAACAAAAATCTAGCCATTGCACTTTTCATTAAAAGAGCTCTATATATCCCTTGACCGAAAAGCTTCATGGTTTATGTACCACAGAGGATACCGATAGAGTGTTCAAGAAGCAGCTATCTATTTAAACCCGAACCGCTTTAATATCATACATACAATGCGAACAATGCCAGTTGTTTGTTAAAAACATGATTTTTAACTAAATAGTTACATTGATATTATAATTTCAAAACTTGAAATTAATTAATTTTCATATATATTTAATTAATTATTAAAAAACAACCCAAATGTTACAAGATTTATATGTCAAAGACATTGAAAAACAATTCGCCATAAAAAAATGTCATTTTAGCTTCTTTATTCTATTAAACGTTTTTTGTTCTGTGTACGTAACTAATGTAGAATTTGTTGTTATAAACGATGAAAATAACACTACAGGCCTGAGTATTAGCGATCTGCCCATGAAAATGACCGATTCTGAAATATATTTCGAGGAATTGATCAACGAAGAATATAAAATTATCGTTTATAAAAACAATATCTTACGATTCGAATCTTACAATCAGAAACCAAGATATTATAATCCAAACATTATGGGGATACCTTATAGGAATAACATGCTACTTAGTTCGAGGATTTTAAAACAGTTATTTGAATCAAAAAAAGCAAATATTAAGATAATTTTTAGGGATATTTCTTATTCTTCACTGCTTCTGTTTCTTAAATTAATAGATAATCCAGATATTGTTGTTAATCAAATAAAAGTTCGGGAATTTTTAGATATTTTAACGATCATCACTGTATTAGATATTAAGAAAACCAAAAAAAGAAACGATTTTTTAAAAGAATTATTAAGAAATATGATTTTTACTATGAAAGATGCGAATACTATTTTTGATATTGAAAAATATTATAAAAGTTATCATTATAAACACATAAAAAATTCTATTCTTATGGATATGTTGATATTTTTTATTGAACAAATAACATTTAACGATAAAAGTGCGCAACGTATCATTGTTTTATCGGATATGTTTCATTTAAATATTAATTTTACAAAAGTATTTTTCTCACATGATAGTCCACATAGACAAAAATTTGAAGATAAAGTTTTCTTAAGATTAGACACTTTAAACATCACAAAACTACACAAGATGATACATATTGAGCATTTAAGGAAAACCTGGAGGTTTATTCTTCAAATAACAAGGCTAGAGCTTCTTTATCTAATTCTACTTAGTGAGGATATATGTGAAAAGGCAATAAGACTCTTTGAAAGTGTAACATTGCATACAAAAAAACTTTATATTCTTTGTTTTAAAAACCCAATCAAGTTATTTATGGGTATAAAAGCGGCTCTTTTCTCACCAAAATTAAAAGAATTCAAGTTGAAATATGATTTCAAAACAGAAGAATTAAAAGACATTTTAAATTTTTTTAGTGGACTTCAAAGAATAACACTTGTGGCTAAAACTATAGATTTTGAAAAATTAAAATTGCTTGTAGAATTTAGTATGAAAAATAAAACCACAATTTGCAAGATTTTTTGTTCTATTTATGAATCATTAAACACAGAAATTGCTTTATTAAGACTTATTCCAAGCAATCTTCTATTTTATATAGATTATTTTGAACACGAATCGGATTCAAAGCAAATTCCTATACATTACATGCCATTTTTCTATTATTATTCTTACAGATATATGCATACAAGAGGAACAGGTCTCCCAAACAATATTATCTTTTTCGATTGTTCAAACTTCAAAAATATCATATTAAACTTCAAACACAATTCCTCTCTTTTCGAACTTGATAATTCTGCTATTATATCGTTGAGGTATTTCAAAGCAGTCAAATATTTTTCTTTGTATAATGTTTTAATCAATAAGGAATTATTTCTATATATTTTGGAATCAAATACAATTATATTTTTTGGAATCACTAATTTTGTTTGTGAGTACAATTTTGACTTACTCAAAAATAGTGATACAGTCAATCGAAAACTAGAAACCCTACTTCTGAAAAATTCGCCATCTTATATAGATTCTCCAATTTTAGATTTTCTTGATAAGTTTAAATGCGTAACTGGTTTAAAACTGATAAATTTGAAAACAAATTATAATAAGGCTTATTATCTAAAAGAAGTATATGAATTTTTTTTTCGAACTAAGAAGAGAAATGAAAATAAAATATGTTTGAAATGCCTAGAAATTATAAACATCTTAGAAAAAGACAATTTATCAAATATATTGAACATTATATCTGAAACATATGAACTTCCTCGACTTTCAAAAATAACCTTCGAAGTTTATAGAATTTCAGAAGCGGAGTATCATTTCCTTAATGAAATGAAAGAACTTAAAGTTCTATCTATCAGATTACTTGATAGAGTAGAAAGCTTGAATTTTGAGAAACTATTTATAAATTACGGTTCCTTAGATACAATTGTTTCGCTGATTATTAATATCGGTAGAATACGAAAAAAAGATATCGAATTTTTCAAAAGACTTAAAAATCCGGCATTTTTGTCTATATCATGCGACATAATTGATTATGAAACAATTAAAGGCTTCAAAAGAAATGATTTCAGAACAACTATACTTGAATTTGCAAAACCTGCTCGAGCAGAAAGATCAGTCGAAATTAATAATTATCTTGATTCGGAGTTTCAATTAAACTTTGCCTAACTGATTATAATGAGGTTTCTAGCAGCAAAACAGTTGTATTTAATCAAACAAAAAATAATTTCACGTAGGAATGGTTCTAGAAAGCATTTAAATTAAAACTGCTATAAATTTTTTATTTTTAAGCATATATGAAGTCTAATAAATTTAATCGAACAATTTTTTTTTGATCTATAAGTAAAGTTTCTTTGCATTAAAAACTTCGTTTTTAAATAATGAATTAAGTATTTTTATATCTGTTGGGCTATATATTCTCAAAAGTAGTTTTATTTATTCTCGTAATTTAATAAACCCGGGCTTTTTAAAACCCAGAGCCTGGATATGAGAAATTATCATAATATACAGCATAAAACGTTAATTTTTTTATCAAGTTTTTTAAGTTTCCTTTATTACTTTCTTTAATAAAATATTATTTACATATTTTCTGCCAAGTATTTTTTTGTTTAGTATATATTACTAGTAGAAGTCAAAAATCGACTGAACGCACGTGTTAAATGAGATTGGGTTTTATGTCGCATAAAGTTCTCTAATATTTTAACGTTAAAAGTAAAGATTTTTGAAAAGCTAAAAAAAACTTTTGATTGGGATTAAATAAACCAGTGCTATTGTGAGTTAAGGTTGAAATTAAAAAAAGAAAGTTTTCCAGGGCCTTAAATTGTGGAAAAAAATATCTTCTAAAAAATGACACGAACAAAATCACGAAATTTTTTTTCCTTAACTATGAAGAAAGAGTTTGAAAAAAAACGATCAGATTCCTTTAAAATAAGTTGAACAAAAATTGATTTATGTCTTCAACCAGATATTTCTCTAAAAAAACGCATATAAACGATTTTTTTACAAGGCCCAGATATGTGAAAAGTCACTTTGAGTAAAAATTTCTTTTCGAAACATTCAAGGATTATTTAAATACTACAAAAATCATTTCTATTATATTTTTTTTTGTATAAAAGTTATGACTTAAATTAAAATATTTAATCCTTTGCGATATTTTTTATTTCATACAATAAAAGGTTTGTCTTAGGAATTATAAAAAGATATTCTGCAGATTGCTACTATTTGTAAAATAAAAATTCCTATTTGATTTATTAAGATTAAGATTCGCTTCTGAAAAAATATTTTTGACCAAAGTAGCAAAATTTGGTGTATTTCAACTATTAAAGAGAATTAAATTATACACTATCTAATTTTCAAAAAAAAAACGGTGGCAGTAAAAGGAAAAACAAAACCAAAATTAAACACAAAAATGCATATCGCAAAAATGATGCAAATATCATATTAGATCTCAATAAGCTTACTTAGAAAAAATCCACATAAGATAGAAAAAAATTCACTTTACGCATCGCGAAAGTTTATATCAAATACTGGTCTTTTTATGTTACTTTTTTTCGATATAACATTATTTTGGTTGATGTTTGGAATAAGAATACGCGTAAGAAATGATAACCTTTTGTGCTAGACTTTTTTCTAAAAATGCTGAATACTACTACAGATTATAATTTTTATTATAAAAAAGAGTCCATAAATATCTTAAACGATGTTCTAGTTTTAAAGACAAAATATAGGGAGAAGCTAAAAATTGAATAGCACAAGTTATTTATACAAAACAATTTTTTTGTTATAGAATATAAAGAGCGTCTGTACCTTCCTAGAACAGAACTTATATGAGATGAGGCCTAAATAGTGTTGAATTGCGAAGCGAACAACTGCTTCTGCAATAATTGAATTTTCTGAAAAGTAGAGAAGTATCGAATCGGCGAGTAGCCATCCTGGAGGCAAAAAATGCTAATAAAACAAGCCTTTCATTAATTAAAGCTTTTTAATGTGAAGTATAAGTTGAAGAAGAAGTCACCAAGAAGAATTTAGAAATTGCTCCATATGAAAAATTATAATAACGAAAAAGAAAAACGTAAACTTCATTCGAGGCTTTATAATGTAAGAAAAAATATGTTTTTAAGTGTTGGTGCCTCTTCTAGAAGGCTAAATAAAAGGAATATTAGGCTATGTGGGAAGCAGTGTTTTGCTATATCCAGGATTGAAATGTGTTTTGAAGAGCAAAAAGCATGTGCATAATCAGCGGCAAGTTCTGGCTAACTGCATATCATAAAAATACTCTAAGTGAAAAAATGCTTAGGCTTTTAATAAACCTGATACCATAATGAATGAATTTGATCTCTGCACATACACCTTCTAAATATATATAAGTTTAAGTTCTCGGAACGAATTAAGAGCCATATAGTATAAGCAATTCTTGATAATGAGTATGCCGTAAAAAGAAAAGACAACAGTATCAAAAATGATGCCCATATTCGGTGTAATACGCCAGATATATTTATTTTGGACAAGAGAAAAAAATAAGATAACACTCATTAAAGTAGGTATCACTTCCTAAGACCTACTTCAAACAGTTTAAACGGAGAAACTTAGCATATATAACCTACTAGCAAATGAACTGGGTCTTATTTATAAGTTTGTGTTAAGATAATCCCATATGTGATGACATGGTACTGTATTGTGTAAGAACAGCATAAGATGTATCCTAAAATATTGCAAATACCCATCAATGTGGAGGAATATATACGATCCAACGTACTCAGGAAGAGGGTCGAAACAATTTCTTTTAATCGAAAGACTTGAGTCAAGATAGAATACCGAAGAGATCTAGGAGAGAATGTAATTAGGTTTTATTTTAGGAGCTGAGATGCAAAAACAACTAACCCATTCTTTAAAGTAAGTAGACAACCAGGAAATTTGTGTTAAAACAGAATATGAGAAAAATATTATACTCATTATTTTAAATAGTGTGATCACAGCGGAGGAATCGACATTAAATAAACTAAAAGTCGGATTTAGAGGAAGGAAAGAAATGTTTAAATGGGCGAAAATAATACATAAAGAGACCAAATTTACTAACTTTAATTTTAATTAAATAAAAATCATTATAAAACATATAAAAAATAAATTTCAAAATATAAACTTTATTGTATAGTTAACTTCTCTTACGCAAAAGTAAATATCCACATAGACCACATATTGCAAGTAATAAGAGTATTGATAGAATAATGAACATATTTTTTTTTGATGCGAAGTTCGATGTATTTTCTTCTTTAGATTTATTATTCTTATTTTCTTGCTGTTTATTCTGTGATTTGCTTGAAATATATCTTTTGGATTCTTCTTCAAATACAAACGATACGTATTCTTTCTGTTTATCCAGTATTGATTTCAACTCGAACTGTTCATTATTTGTTTTGTTCAAAACTTTAATAATGCATTTATCTAACTTATCTAAAAAAACATCATCACCAAATGTATTGATTAATACTAGCATCTCTATAAGATTCAAAATTTTCGGCGCTACTGTTTCAATTAGAAATAATTCATTATCATTTTCTTGATTTTCTAAATCAGAAGGAAGTTTTGACAGGTCAAAAACTCCTTTAAATTCTTCGCTCAAAAAATTCATTTGTTCTGTATATTTTTGTTTTTCAAATTCCGTATTTAAAATATCTACGAAAAACAAAAATTCAATGATAATTCTTAATATAACTTCGTTATCGGATAATGCTTTTTCAAAACACAGAACCTTTAGACAAATCACAGCCGATATACATTTATGATACTCTTCTTTCGATACACTTATCAAAAGATTGTAAATGACAATAAGTTGATTAGATTTACTTTTTTCAATAAATAGATTGGTAAATTCAGTTGGGAAATTTTCATCGACTGGAAGAACAGTTTCGCTTGAATTTTTATTTAGCTCAAAATTTAATATATCCTGAAACTTATCTTCATCGGTGAGGATTTTTTTAATTACTGGACTTGCAATGTATTTTATCATATTTTGAAACAGATCGGGTGTAATTTTAGTGTAAAAACTATCTTGCCACCTAGTATCTCGTTCTGAAATTTTGTTTAGAAATTTATTATCCAGAAACAATGAAAATTTCTTATTCTTAGATTCCTGATGATCATCTAACGTAAAAATATTTTTTGCAAGATAGGCGTATTTAACTGATAACCAAAAAGAAAAGAGTCGTTCAAAAGATGCATCATTAAAATTTTTTTGTACATTACTTATTGTCTCAGGAATTCGATCAAAAGATAATTCAACATTTTCCAATTCAATAATTTCCTCAGAAAAATCTTTAATATTAGAGTTCATGATATCTTCGTATACCCTATTAAAGATCACACTCATCTCTTCCATATCTTTATTATAGCTTTTACTTGTATTGGCTAAAGATTCAAACTCATTTATTAAAAAGCTCTTAATCAGTGGTTTAACAATTGAACCAAGCTCCGATTCTTTTCTATACAGTTCAATAAATCTTCCAAATGCAATTATATTTGTCAATAATTCCACCCTAAACTTAACAAGAGTCTCTGTATCAGATCCATAAATTATGATACAAACCAAAATTGTAAATTTTTCTAAAAATTCATGTATAGATGGTTCGATTATATATTCTCTAATATAATACATATAAGAATCTATGACCAAATTTATTTCTTTAAGTCTGTTTTCACCAATATCTTTGCTTATACCAACTACAATGTAATTTTTGATTGAAGGTGTGGCGTAATCAGCTATAGAAAGCTCTATGTATGAATTATCGACAACTGTTGGATCCTGCAAGAGCCCAGAATATCTTCGATCTGTTGCTAAAACATGAATGAAGAATATATAGAAAAAATTCATGGGATAGAAATTTTCTTTTGTTATATACTTGATGAATTTACCTAAAATGTACAAATGACATTTTGAAGGCTTTTGATTTTGACGGCAAAAAATTTTTTGACAGCTAAAAAAAATTGACAGATTTGATTAAGACTGAAATCACAAAAGTATCGAACTTTAATAGTCTCTTATCATATATGATATTATGTGTAAAAAACATCTCAAAGTAATACTAAACTTGAACTAATCTTAAAATAATATTTATGTATTTAAAAACATTTTTATGTTAGATACTTCTGTTTTTTTACATGTATTATTGTGATTTTACAAGCTCTCGAATCAATAAAAATTATTTCTAACTGAATGAAACATTTAAATTTACTAATTTAAAAAACTATATCATAGAAGGCATTTGTGTTAAATATTTCTTGTAATCCCGTTTTTTGTCATTTGAATATCATCTATACTTCAATTTAATACCAAAGGCATTTCTCTCACTCTATTTATTTATCTTTATATTGTCTAGCATTTCTCAAACTCAGATATTGATTCAAATTTTCAGATTTACTTTGAGAAAAAATTGAAAAGTTTTAAATAGTCATAAAACTAGATTATAGATTTATTAAAATGTTATTCACGTTAAATTGATTCCAAACTAGCTCTTTGTTATAAAAACTATCAGAGGACATGAAATAAATGCTAGAAATTGAATATATTAGCCATTGAAATCGTAGAAAAGATTTTAATTTTACAGAAAAATCATATTTTATGATTCATTTTCTTGAACTTGATTAATATAGTTACAATATCTTGGTTTTTTTCATTCGGGCTTTTATGGCTCCTTTCAAATTGTTTATTAGTAATTTTGTTAAAATTTCATATCTTCATTTTTAGCCGCTTTTGATCAAATTCATAATAAAATTTAAGGCTATATTTTACTTATCATACTAGAAATTAAACTCTTAGAAACGAACTTTATTTTACATTCATAAGAAAAAAACGCGAAAATCATCTTAAACTTACTTATCTGAGACATAATTTTTCAAAAATTCAATAAAAATTTTATACTCTCACCTAGCCTGTTTTTCGTATATTTTTTTAGTCTTAAATTTCAAAATTATTACCTGCTTTTAGGCAATTTCGTAATAAAAATTTAGGCTTTTTTAACCTGAATATTTCTCTTACTCATTTATATTTCTTTTAATTTTTGAGAGCTTAAGCTCTGCTTAAATATTTTTCTGTTCACATTGTTCCCTATTTTTATTCATCCTGTCCTTTTTCTGTAAAGAAACGTATTCTTGTAAAGTGTTTTACTTATCTGAAAAAACCGTTTTTTTTAACTATATGCTATTTGTTAATTTATTTATTGTATAAATTCTTGGTAATTTTACCAATATTCTTTTAAATTAATCAAGTATAAAGTTCCACGGAGCTATTCAAGCAAATTTTTTTGTGCAATTTGTATTGAGAATATAAATAAATTACACGGAAGAATGAAAAAAAACATCAATCTTATCATACAATTTTTTAACTAACTGTAAATTCATAGAAAAGAAATCAGAACAACTTGATTTAATTTTTTTTTTAACAGAATACTTTAGAAAAATAAAAAAATAGATTTATTTGTTTTTCACGCATATTAATACGTCTAGAAACAATTTTAACAATATTTATTTCAAATATTTTTCTGAACCAATAAAATCTTTTTAATTTTTTTATGTTCACTTCTACTCGCTATTATTTGTTGTGTAAGATTTATGAACAAATAGAAAGCGACTTATCTTAATTGGAGCACGCCTATTGGTGTCATATATTCTCTTAACCAATTAAACATTTCGAGGTGAGTCGTGTTCGTCTTCGTCTTCGTCTTCGGGGCATTACTAAATTATATAAATTATTTTTCCTATTCTGTTTTATTTGTGTTTAAATTTATAATTGTTTGAATTTATTATTTCTTTATTTGATCAATCAAGATCAGCATCGGTCTTCATCAATTTGATTTAAATTTTTGTTGACATTTATTCATGTAAAGCCTTTTCTTTGTCTGAAAAAGCAGTTTTACCGTGATAATGTATAAGTGAAAAAAAAGAATTTGATTGCTTCTTAATTATATTGATTGAAATTTTGTAATTTAATCAGGTATAAAATTACATGAGACGGAGGAAGGATAGACACATTAAAAACCATATGATTGGCATTAAGTGTATATAAATGGGGTGAATATCATTGTTGCCATTTTAGTGAGATATAAGCCACACTTGAGCTATAGTTCGATCCTCTATACTTCTGAGTTATAACAGAGTAAATGAACCAGTGGAAACTTTCATTTGTCCTCCTCGAGACCGAAAGGTAAAACAGGACTGCTAAAAGTAGGAAAGCTTAGCTTTTTGACCAAAAAAAATTGCATGCCTAGAAGTTTCGGTAGTGTATATTTAAGTTTTTGTTGTTATCTGCTTTCCATAGAAATTTTTATAGACATGTATAAAGAAATTTTACTTACTTTTTTTCCTTTGAAAGGTATCTAAATTTTTCTTTAAGAAGTTTCACACAATGAGATATTTTTTACAAAATGCATGGCTTTGGAACTGTTTGTCATTCAAAGAGTTAGATGTATTTTCTTCAACTTAAAATATCCAATCAATATAATATAAGAACTCTTTTTTGAATATTTCAGTTATTTTTTAACCTATTTCTGGTAAGGTTTATTTGGATCTCATTTTAATGATTTCCACTCAGAATTATGTAAAACACAAAAAGATGAATAATAGAACTTTTGCTAACTTCCTGAAGAAATAACGCATTTATTTCGTTCTTATTAGTTTATTTTACTGTTTTTAAACATTTAAGATACAAATCTATTCGTGTAAAAAATTTATGATCAGAATACCCATGAACTTTGTTAAAATTTTCGAATGATTCCATAAAACGTTTTTTTGCTGCAAAAAAAAAAATAATTCATTTGTATTTATCAATTAAAAGGTAATAAAGCATTTCTGACGGTTTTTAAACTTTACAAGTATAATTCTGTTTATGAATTTATTGTTATATTTGAAGGTTTATATGCCTGAGTATATTGCGAAAAACTATGATTTTATATTTCTAAACTATTGTGTTGGGTCGATGATCGGGAATTCTTGTGTCTTAATATCATATAAATTAAGATGAACTTTACTCTTTTTTAAAAATATGTGTATTTTGAGTAAATTTTGCATTTCTTAACTTCGACCCAATTTTTGTTTAGGTGATCGTTGTTTTCAGATTTTTATATTTTTTTGATTCTTTCGTTCAGAAATAAAAACAAAATAATTGCTTTTATCTTTAAAAAAAACATATTTTCTAAAATATTTTTATAAATTTGTCACTTGGTTTCTCAAAATTTTTACCTTCTTAATTTTTTTGAATACTCCATCCAATTTATGGAAACCGTTTTTGTAAATTTAAAAGATATAAACGGAGATATTAAAATAAAATACACTGGGATTTATGATGAAAAAATATCAAAAATAATGTTTTTGTTTTGGCAAATACAAGAACAGAATGAAATATTCGTTGCTGGTATTGTTTTTGAAATGAAAGAAAAAAACATTGTATATATTTCTATATTAGATAGTACAGGAGAATTTAAACCAAGAAATATGCAAAAAGGATTTATCAATGGTACTATCCTGGCTCTTTTAAAATATTTGTCACCTACTTTTTTAGAAGTGTTTAGTCAACCAAAAAAGGAAATAATTTTCGGTAAAAGTTCAAAAAATACTAAAAAAGGATTTTTAAATTCTCACAAGCTTTTTAAGTATTGGAAAAATATTTTTAGTAAATATATTTGTTGTGAAAATAAGAAAGAATATAAACTTTATATTCATAACAATACCGATGAATCCAATGGTATTCCATACCATAGAAATACTAAATTAAATGGTATCTATTTATTTGATGATGATCCAAAACAAAAATTGATAAATAATTTAGAAGAAAATGTAGATATTTATAATTTTTTTAGTATTTTGCTTTTTAGATCTGATTTCTCTAATGGTTCACTTCTTTTTAATGTATGTCCGTGTAAAAAACACAATTCAAATCTAAATTTAGAAGAATTTAATTTATTTGATATAAAAGAAATATTAGAAACGCTAAGAGGTTTGGATTTCTCTGATTATCAAAATTCGTTAAAATCCACAATTTTTTTCTTAAAAAAGTACCAATTAAAATCTTTTCTATTTAAAACTTCTAAATCTAAACTATCAGAAAATATAATTGAAACACCAATAGAAGAACAAAGTTTTGTCAAAATAAAAACAAAATCAAAAAAATAAAATTATTATTTCTAAAATGCGTTTAAAGCTTTGTATTTGTTTGTAGAAAATCCTTTTTTTAGAATTCTAAATAAACTTTTTTATTTTTTAGATTAACTCGTGTAAAGAGTGTATTTGTTGAAGAAAACTTTTGCATTTCGGAAAATAAATTTATACTTTGAGAGGTACAGAAGGGAGGGAATAAGTAGTAAATATTCAATGATAATGGATAAGTTGTTAAAAAGGAGGTAAAATTAAAGAAAATTACTATAAAACGAATCAATCAATATTAAATCAAATTTAGAAAATAAATATTTTGAAAATTTTTATTGTTTTTATGGGTGTAAAAAATTTATGGAAAATTTTAAAAAATTGTGCAGAAGAAGAAATAAATTTTGATGATAAAAAACTAGCAATAGATATAAGCATATGGATGTATCAGTATTCTTCATTGCCACACAATCAATCTCTATATTTTATTACAAAACGAATATTAAAATTAATTTATTATAAAATTAAACCGGTATTTGTATTTGATGGAAATATTCCAGATTTGAAACGGAAAGTATGTGAAGAACGTAGAAATTTACGTAATTATGTTGATTTATCAGACTTGGCACGTAAATTTATTGAAAAAAAGATTTGTAAAATTTGTTGTAAAAAATATAACGAATGTGTCCATGCAAGTGTTGAAAAGGATAATTTATTCAGTAAAATTTATAAAAATTGTATTGATAGATTAGAAAATCATGAATATGATTGGGGAGATGATATATCTAGTATGAGTGAATATGAAGATAATATATTTTTTGATAATAATGAATATAATACCTATGATTGTGTTACAGATAATCATTTTACAGATACTGAAAAGTCTATTATAAATACAAAAAATGTTTCTAAAAATAATTTAGACTTTAGAGAAGAAAAGAAAAAGATTTTTAAAAAGGAAAAATGTAAAGTAAATAAATACAATGATGAAGGTAAAAATATATATTGTCCAAATATTTCAGAAGAAGAACATTTGAAAAATATTAGAGACAAAGAAATATTTTTTGGAAATTTAACAGATTATTTGGATACAAAAGAATATGAAAATTTATCAAAGAAGAAAAAATTAAAATATTTGGTATATTTGCGAGAAATGCGAGGAATGTCTTCTTACCAGGACAATTCTGATATGGAAAAATTTAGTATTTCACAGATGGAAAATGTAAAGAAAAGAAACAAAGTGACAACACATATTTCTAATTTGGGTTGTGCAGCAAAAAAAAGAGTTTTAAGTGATTGTAAAACTTATTTTGAATTTGAAAAAAATGGTAAAAATATTTTTATTGATGAAATTTTTGAAGAAAATAAAAAAGAAATTAAAAGTATAAATTTAGTAGAAACTGATGAAAAAGAAGAAAGTTTGGATGAATGGCTCAAAGAAGTACAACATAATTCTTTTGATTCCCAAGAAGTTAATCTAGCAATAGATGTCAGTAACGAGGATAGCTTCAATAACTTAAAAATCATCGAATCCGAAAATAATAAATCTGAATATTTTAAACAGAAAAAAGAATGTAACGAATCGTCATTAAAAGATATTTCAGGTAAGATTTCTATTTTATCCGAAAACGAGAAGATGGTAGGAAATTTAGGTTCTGATATTTCAGTAAATGAGAATTTAAAAACGAGCAAAAATATTTACTCTTTTGATTTGAATTTGGAAAGCAATCTTCAAACCGAAAAAAGACCTGAACTCATAAAAATTAATGATTCAAATAACAATATAACATTTGAATGCAAAGAATCAAATATTTCGAACGAAAAATTCATAAATCTAAAATCTGAGGACAAAGGAGTCAAATATATTGATGATTTGGGTGGTAAATCAACAGATTCTAAATTTGAAGATAATAAAGTAAAATATATTGATGATTTGGGTGATAAATCAACAGATTCTAAATTTGAAGAAGAAAATACAGAAACTATTGATCTTGCGACGAAATACTCAGAAGAAGCTAAGAGCGAATCATCAGATCTAAAATCATATTCAGAGTCTTGCACACCTCACATTCCACCAATGAGACATATAGAAGATATAACATATGAACCAAAAGATGGAAACGATCCAAATAATCTCATTTCTAAAACAAGCATAAACATCGATTCATTACAGAACACTGAAATATTAAATCAAACACAAGTCATTCCAGAAAATGGCATTACTGATATAAAAATCTCTAATAATCTGATTCCTCACGAACTTAATTTTGCTATTGCAGTACAAAGCATTTTAAAAGCATTTAATCTTCCCTACATTATTTCTCCCATGGAAGCAGATTCTCAGTGTGCATATCTCAACATAAACAACATTGTAGATGGTGTTATTACAGAAGATAACGATGTACTTATTTACGGTGCCAATAAAGTTTATAGAAACTTTTTTAAGAAGAACAAAGTACCGACATGTTATTCATTACAAAATATTCAATCAAAATTAAATTTAAATCAATTAGATTTAATAAAACTATGTTACTTATTAGGAAGTGATTATAATATTGGGCAAAAAGGATTTGGTATTGTCAAATCACTACAAGCTATTAAAAATAATGAAGTGGCAGATTCTTCAATTGAATTTCTTAAAAATATTTATTTAAATTCTAATGTCACAGAAATAAAAGAATATGAAATATTTCCAACTAATAAAATTTCTAGAAAAAATGATATTATTATGAAAGTCAAGAAGGTTTTAAATGAAAATTATGTTGATGAGCAGAATATCAATGAAATAATAAAACTTATAGTTAAAATACTATAAATATGTAAATAAGTATTTTTAAGATATAATATTGTTATAATCATTCTAAAATTATGTATTGATTTCCTTGTACAAGTGCATATCAGCGAGGAAAAAAATGTGTTGATTAAAAACTAAATCACCCAAGTCTTAAATTTTATAAGAAACATCGATCTAAAATTTAAAGTCTAATCTCATAAAACAATTGACTTGAAGTATTTATAATAAAACAATCTGCAATTATTTACCCCGAAATATGATGTCATTTATTTAGAATACTATTTTATCATTTATATAATTCAGTAATCTCTCGACGACGACTCACCTCGAAATGTTTAATTAGGTAAAAGAATATAAGGCACCAATAAGAGTGCTCCAATTAAGATATGTTTCTTTATATTTGTTCATAAATCTTATGCAACCAATAATAGTGAGTAGAAGTGAACATAAAACAATTAAAAAATTTCTATTTGTTGAAAAAAAATATTCGAAATAAAAATTGTTAAAATCCTTTCTAGACTGTATTAATATGAAAGGAAAAACAAAAGAATATATTTTTTTTTTCATTTTCCTCAGAGTTTTCTGTTTAAAAAATTTAAATTAATTTGTTGAGATTTATTTTCTAAGAATTTACAGTTAGGTAAAAAATTGTATGATAAGATTGATGCTTTCCATCATTCTTCTGTGCAGTTTATGTATATTCTCGAAAATAATTGCATAAAACAAATATTAATTGAATATTAGCTTCATGGAACTTCATACTTCATTAAATTAAAGGAATATTAGTAAAATTATTAAGAATTTATACAATAAATAAATTAACAAATAGCATATAGTTAAAAAACACAGTTTTTTCAGACAAGTAAAACACTTTACAAGAATACATGTCCGCACAAAAAAGGACAGGATGAATAAAAATAGAGGGAATGTAAACAGACTAAATATTTAAGCCGAGCTCAAGCTCTGAAAAATCGAAAGAAATATAAAATAGTAAGAGAAATATTCAGGTTAAAAAAGCCTAAATTTTATTTAGAAATTGCTCAAAAGCAGGTAATAATTTTGTAATAAAAGATAAAAAAAATATGCGAGAAACAGACTAGGTGAGAGTATAAGATTTAGTTGAAATTATTGTGGAATTATGGCTCAGATAAGTAAGTTCAGATTATTTTCGGCCTTTTTTTCTTATGAATGTAAAAGAAAGTTCGTTTCTATGTGCTTAATGTCTAGTTATAAATAATTTATGAAATCATTGACTCAAGTATAAAATGATGACCAAATAAATTCGTAAAAGAGGTAAAATAAACCAAATAAAGACAAGAGATAAGGATAACTTGGTATTAAATAACTATCAAAAAAATAAATTTAGTATTTATAAGAAAAAATATTATTTTCTAATTATAAATGCTTGAGGGAAGATAACTAGAATTAAATCCTTCTTTGTGAAATGATCAGGTGAAATTTTTGTGATATTTTTGTTATAATTTTTTAAAGGATGAAAACCACACTAAAATTTCACTTTCTTCATTTGGTTTTCCAAAAGAAAGGGAGCTATAAAATGATTAAAATTTCTAATAATTTAGTTCGCATTCTTATTTAACTAAATTGTAAACCAAGGCTGAACTTATAGTGATTTCCATAAAAAGAATTGGAATTAAGATTGCTCGCTCGAAAAAGGCTACACATTCGAAAAGTAAAAAAAATATTTTTTTCAAAAATTTAGGAATATTAACTAGCAGGTTATAAGTGTTGATATGGGTGGGAAACATATAGATGGACTCTATTTAGGTTACCGATATGTATTTTCTATATGTTATTTCGCTTGAAAATTACAGACTAAGTGAGATTGCCTTTGGTGTGTTCAATGAAGGTTTTTACTTGCGATTAATCTCTTGGCAAGATATATAACACTATGTAGCTACCCCATTCATTAAATGGGTTTCGTATACCTTTCAGGGGAAATACTTCCGGATGTAAGTATCTAAAAGATTCTTATATTGTGTTTTAAATGAAATATCTATACAATATCGAATTGCGTTACTATAATATAAAAAATATAAAATGTGCTATTTTGTATTGAATATTTGAATTTTTTTCATTTCATCTCAAAATGAACCGAATTAGAATATAAAAAAAAGTGACTATGCTGACCTCAAATATTTTTGATCTAGGATAAAATTTTAGTCGAGAATGATATTAAATCTTACGATGAATCAAATATTTTTTCTCTTAATATTCTTTTTATATGTGTTTTTACGTTTATTGATTGCTATTTTTTTACTTATTTAATTTGTCTTTTAACTGTATAAATAATCTTTAAATTCTAAAAGAAAAATATATTGTTAATAATAAATACAAGTCTTAGCTCTCAGAGACAGATTTTTATTAAAAATATCGTATTATAAGATTTTCCTTCGATAAGTTGAATAATACACCCTCTGTCCGGAAATATGGAATACATTTTTGCGATTTTTTTGTCCGAAATATGGTATACATTTGCGAAAAAAATAAAATAAAATAAAAAATGTACAAGATAAGTTTATTATATTACCTTTATTTCGAAAATATAATAAATATTAATGTAAATATTAAATAAAATTTAAAAAAATATATAATAAAATTAATAAGTTCACTCGAAATTTGATTTAGCTTTAACGTATGCTTCTTTGGAACATACATATTTTTCTAGCAGTCGACCTTCGCGACGAAGTTTTCCTTTACTTAAATGAGGTATTTTATAGCAATTTCCACCATCTGTTAGCATAATTGACTCCATACATGCTTGCAATGTTGTAAAAACGTTATCGAGAGTATTCGCTTTTAATTTATGAAATGTATCTTGAACACAATTTATTAATTCGTCAATTGTGTGTGGCGAAGCTTGATGTTGCAGCGATTGTATGGAGTTGAAAAAACCTAAATCAAGAACATTTAAATCGAGGCTATTTGCCGGTTGCACCTTAAATTTAATATTCCGGTCATCAGCAGAACCAAGAGCGACAATATCTGTATCATTATCAGAAAAATGGGTTTTTGCATTGTTTTGTTGTACGTAAATTGTTTTCTTTTTGTATGCTGGCGGAAATTTAGATTTAATTGCGGGAATTACATTATCAATGATCATGTTTTTGCAATGTACTGCTGTAACAGATTCTAAATTTTTTGTTATCATTGTCCCTTTAGCCCTATTCTTAGAATTTCTTTGAGCTGGTTCTTGATAAACAAATGGTCATATTCCAATTTTCCCATCAAAATAAAGCTTTCGATGTGCATCATAGCGTGGTCGAGCTACTACAACCATGAACATTATTTTCGTAATAAATCGCTTACTTTTGTAGTTTCTCTCCGGGTTTTCTTCGTTTAACATTAAGTAATAAGAGCGCTTAACTTTAGTTAGATAAAACCACTTTTCATCAATGTGAACGTAGTCGTACAAATCATCAAAAAGAAAATCTCCATTATTAGCAACATTTACTTTAGACAAGCAAAATTTCAATCTCTCCATTTTATTTTTATCTGTTAAAGTTGGTTTAACTGTAGAAGATATTCTCTTCATATACTTTCCCGACTTGAATATATCAAACAAAGTTGATTTTGAAATATCAATTGCAAAGGAAAGACTGCGGAGCGTTCCTCGACGATTTAATAATGTATTCTTTATTTGCGCTAAATTGTTCGAATAGTCTTTAGGTTTTCTTCCGCATCTTTTTTCTTTTTAAAAGAACATCGGCACATATCTTATCCTTTCTGTATTGAGTTTGTGCTGCATGCCAAATTCTGTTAACGGTTAGCCGGGAAACTTGAAAGGCAGAAGAAATTTCGTTGATGGCACCGTATTTTAACTTATTCTCCTTCATCTGCTGTAATAATTTTTTTAAATTACCTTGACATTGTTCTTTAGTTAATTGTTTATATTTTGAATCTCTTTTTTCCAAATTTAACAAATTTCCTTCCACATTTTCCATATTCGTCTTGCAGCGGTATTAATTTTTTTTACCTTAAGAAACACTGATGTTTGAGCGGTAACTTTTTAACTAAGAATGATATTACTAAAGTTAAATATTTTAGGTTATATTGTCATGAATATTTACTATGACAATTTCATGACGGTTGCCTATTTATTTTTTATATTTACGATAATCTATGGTTTTTTTTTTGAAATGTATAACATATTTCCGGACATAGGGAGTATAATTTATTGGAAATTATTTCTTTATCTTAGAAGACCGAGGTTAGTAAATATTAAGATTTGATACTCTAAATTATATGGTGTCTAAATATTGAATAATTCAAAGGTGATGATTGTATTAAAGAACGATGGTGATAGATAGTTACAAAATAAACATCCAGATAAAAATAATCTAAAAGAATATGTCAAAAATAAAAGATAAAATATAAAATATTAACCATAAGCTAGAAAAATTGTATAAAGAGGTTTTTAAACACTAACAGAAGGAAAATCAAGAAATAGTTTTTTTTGGTTCGAATAAAATTTAAATTTCTATTGAGTCAAGGATATAGATAATTGTGCCACTATTTTAAGAAATCAGATTAGATTAATAAATTTGCTTTTAATTTACAATTATTATTGTTTTTTTAAGATTTATTTACTTGAAAGCTTACTAATGATGTTTTTTGTCATGAATTCGATTAAAATCTATAAAATGCCGATTCAAATAATTCAATTACGTTTTTCATTATTACCAAAATTTTTTTTGATAAAAAGATTATTCTCGATTTTACACGTTTTTTAAAAAAAGAATTCTAGACAGTATTCATCAATTGAAATTTTTTTTATATTCTGTTTTTAAATAATTAACTGTTTTTGAATTAAAAATTTTGTTTTTACAGAAATAAAAGAACATAAAAAAATATTAGATTTTTCGAAGTAATCTCGAGCAATCTTCATTTATAATTATATAATCTTAGATTAATTGATTTCCAGAAACGTATAATTATATAATTATAAAAGAAAATAATATTCGATATCTTAAAGATCTTAAAAATGATATAGATTCAATTTTTGTTTTAAATTTATATTTTATGTTTATGAAATTCGATATATTAATTCTGTTTATTTTACTCAGATGTAGAACTGTAGATGTGGTTTTTAGATTTAATATCTGCGGTTCTGATGATCAGAGAACTCCTTTTCAATATGAAAATAAATTTGAGAAAAGAAAATACAATATTTCAGGAAATAATATTAAAGCAAAGAGAAAAAAAAAATTAAAGACATGAGAAACTTAAAAAGAATGCGACATTCAGACGAAGTCGTTTTTAGAAATATAGAAAATTATAAATTGAAATTTAATATATTATCAAGTTATTGTTCCGATTCCGAGAATAAAATATTAATAGATGTTTACAAATTTGATTTTACAGATTTCATTATTTTTAAAAATTTAATGGATTCTTTATATCGTCCTTTTAAAAAATTTACACTCCTTGATTTTTTTCTAATATTAAATATCTTCGAATATCTTGGAGTTGAAGATAATAATCAGTGTGAAGAATTTATTAATTGTTTGATTTGTAATTTGTTACCCGCTCTTGAATGTCATAAAACAATATTAGAAGAGCAAATTTTGAAAATTAAAAAGCGATTAATTCTGCCAATAAAATTCACTGAGATAATCTTGAATCAAATTAACAAAATATTTTTTTTCCAAAATCTAGATGATGAATATTTTATAGAAGATAAAAAATTAAGATTATTTACGAAAGAATTTAATATTGCATATTTAGATAATAATACATTATTTCTAACACACCCTGATATAAATTCATCTTTGTACGAAGAATATTCCATAAATTCAATAGTTTTCTCAAATATTCATTATATTTTATTAAAAATGTTAAATGTAGAAAAATACGGATTTTTCACAGAAAATGTAAATTACCAACTGATAAATTCTTCCATCAAATTATTTATAGATAATATTTATGAGCTATTATTTTATCACTTTCAGATTACTGATGAGACATTTAAATTACTAAATGAAAATGCCGTATTTAAAGGACTTAAACACATATATTTAATAAACTCAACCATAGAAACAGAAAATAGATCTTTTTTCAAAAAAATATATATTTAAAAGAAATAAACATTAAATTTGATTATGAAGAAGAAGAAGAATTAGAAACTGAATTTATAGAAAATAAAGATATATGCGCTATTTTAGAGATCAAAAACGTTATTTTATATTCAAATTTCGAAGAGAAACTAATGAAACTAATATATTTAGACGGCTTAAAGTCTGATTTTAATGGTAAATATTTCATTCTAAAGGAAAACACTGTTTATGATGATGAAGAATATTTCATTTTTAAAGACGATATATCCTACATTCATATATATTTTAATGAAAAAATTAAGGTTCAAATATTAGTGTTTATTGCATCTATGAGAAATCTTAAAACAATAAAAATTGATTGTCACTCATTTACGAATCATCAAGAGATAGAAACCGATTTGTTCTATTGTAAAGAAATAAACGAATTAAAAATAATCAGATATGACATCAATATTGATGTGATTTGCAAAATACTATGTTTACCAACCCTTAGAGTATTAACTATAGATTTTGTAAACTTAAACCGATTGATACGGATTATTTATTTGCCGAAAATTATACGATTTTTGAATTTTCTATTAAGGGAAACGATTTTGCCGATTTGAATATACTTTCTCGAATTTTATATTCTTTGAAAAAAGTTGAAAGTTTATTTTTACATGGAGATGGATATTATAGGATTTTGTATTTAAAGAATATAAATAATTTTTTTTCGACTAGATTGTTTAAAAAACTTTCAATTATTTCTGAATGCCCCGAAGAGCCTTTTAAAGAATTTGAGTTTCTCGTAAATAATACTGAACAATTGTATTTTGGTCGTAATTATCCAGAAGGTAGTCTCAAAAATATTTTTTTAAAGGCAAACCTGAAAAAGCTGAAAATTCTTAGTATACATGATTTTCATATTGGAAAAAAAGATACAAATACATTTAAAGACCTTGATTTTCTTATATCACTGAATATTTTAGGTTGTAATTTTCTGGATATTACGTTAGCTGGTCTGTTCTCCGATGAAAAAGAATATATGATGGAAAACTTGATATTAAGAGGAGCTTATTTAGTAGAAAAGGATATATATTTCCTTTCCAAATTAAGAATGCTAAAGAGATTAACTTGTCAGCTTGCGAATATGAAAATGACGCACATACATATTTAAAAATAATATACTTCAAAAGATTGAATTTTATTTTTATAGATTGCTTTCTATCGGATGCTCCACAGGATACAATAGATTATTTTATAGAAGAATTTTCACCAAATATATTGTCTCTTAAAGTTGAAAAATCTATGGAATAAATGTATAAAACAATGATATTTATATACGCTTATTAAATTCGAAGATTTTCTATACGACAACAAAATTTTGCTATTAAAAATCGTTTATTCAAAGACTTTTTTAAAAACTTATGTGTAAAGTTTATATTTCTACAAGAAAAAATCTAAAAATTTAGAATTTAGACCAAAAATCATTTTTATTCGTTTTGTTATATTAATCGATTATTGTGTTCTTGGCCTTTGGAAGTTTTATTGTTTATTAATACAGTCTATGTGGGATTCATAGGTTCACCATTTAAATTGGTTTAACGTTTTTTATGTAGTAGTTAAGGGAAGATAACCACATTAAAATTTTCTGCTTGGCAGGATGTGTATAATTGTTTCAAAATAATAGTTCTCATTTTAGTGGAGTATAAACCACACTGGATCTATAGGCAAATCTTATTTAATTTCGAGTTATAACAGATTAAAAGAAACAAATGCAAAACTCTTTTTGTTCATCATAGACACTAGAAGTAACAGCGAATGTAATATATAATTAACTACGTAAGTTTTTTTTGTGGGTTTCTATTTTGATTTATTTTAATTGGTTATATTTTTAGTTCGCTAGAAACAAAACTTTTTTTTACCGAAAGCCTCATGTCGAGTATTAAACCTAGACCTGCGAAATCAAAAGTTTATACAGAAAAACTAACTTATGGATACTTAACCTATTTATATAATTAATCCTAATTTTACTAAAGAATGAAATATCCAACACAGATTCATCATCCGAAATCATTTACAAAATAAAGATATATTTGATTAGTAAACTGTATATTAACATGTATTTTTTTAAACTATACTTTTAAGTCATAGATAGTAAAAAGTGAAATCATTCGAGAATAAATTCTGAAGGGAATATATTAAAAAGCTTTTGGCAAGAAATTAAGATTTTTTAAGAGAAATATAGGAAATAGAGCAGATTTAACTCAATATTAAAGGATCCAGAATTACAGAATAAAGCATAGGGTTTATATAATAAACACAAATTTTAAATATTATTTATGGTAATCTTAAGTTAAAACCAGTAAAAATGCTATTATATAACCGGTTGAAACCGGCAATTAAATATTTAGTTTTGCAAAAAAAAGATTCAAATATTATAAAATCTTAAGGTCATAAAATATTTTAAAGATATAAACCCTAAACTTTAATAGCTCGCAATACTTATAATATTCCTCGCGGAATTTTTGATTCGAATACACTAAAATCCCGGCATTATCATTTTATATACAAGTAGAGTCTTTTTGGTTTTGAAAAATTTGTATAAATCATACGTATCTATGAAGCAAATGAAGAGCTACCAACCAATGAAATAATCAAAAATTTAAATTTAATTTTAAATAATAAATCCACCAAGAAATAAATTTCATTTGATTGTCTTTTTTTTAAGAGAAATCACATTTCAAATTTTTCTAGCAAAGGAGAAAAGAACGTAAATTAAATAAATTAAAGAGAAAAAACTCGTCATTAAAAAAATAATCATGAAATTTCCGTAAGTATTATTTTGAGATTAAATTTAATATTTATATATACAATGTTTCTTTAAAATTTAAGCTTTAATTGTCAGTACAAACTATTTAAAACAATAATAACAAAATTAAAGAATGAATCAATTTTCTGATTACTGGTTAATAATTTTATAAATGTAAAATTTAAGGAAAAGTTTTTTTGTAGTGAAAAAATAAACAACAATTATAAACTTTTGCAGATTTCAATAAATACAAATAGCACACTATTCTGATTTCTTGTAAAATAAAATATCGGGTAAATGGCTATATCCAAAATTCTCAATTGACTCTATATTCAGTTCTTTTACTAAAACGTCATTTAACTCATAATAACGGTTCCCAAATATTGCAACTGTGTAATAATGCAAATTTTTTATATGAAATATACATGCATTAAATGTATATTCTTGATTTTGAACAAATATTTTTTCATTTATTAGAACATCACTATTAGAACAAGGCCAATGTGAATTTTTAATTATTAGATTTTTTGGTAAGCTTGTGATTTCGGTAGTTATTTTTGCAGATCCAAAAATATTGCGCGACATACTGCAAATACAATCTATATTCTTCACATTTAAACAATTCACTATAGATTTCTGTATAGAAAATTCTAAGTAAAGTAAAAAGGTGTAGTCATTTATGGTATTAATTGTTTTTTCGTGGCAAGAAGAGCAGCGAATAGTATTTTTACGTATGAAAAAATATAAATCACCCAAGAAAAACTCTTGTTGAAATTGTTTAAAATCTATGATTTTACTGATATTAAATCTTCTATTATCATTAATTTCATTTAAAATCTGAGTAAAAATTATAGACAAACACACATAGGCGTCTTCGAAAAAACCGAACTTAAAACTTTTGTAATCAACATTTAAATCTAAAATCTGTTTCAAATAATTGGATGTACTAATAATTTGGCCTTTTAACATGAGTGAAAATATTTCTTTTAAAATGATAATACATTTTTGGTTTTGATTGTGTTTATAAGAAAATATTTTATTCATAAAATCTGTTTGAACGTATAATGCTTGTATTATAGAATTAAAATAACAAACATATTTGTCGTTTTCTAGTCCAACAATATTTCTCTCAGAAAGCAATAAAGTATTTTCTGAAACTTTTGTTCTATTTTTTTCCGCACTCACTTTCTCAATATCTTTTCTTTTAGATGAAATAATAAAAATTATCCATATAACCAAAACAAATATCATAGCAATTAAACTGATTAAAAGTTTTTTCACTTTCATGTGTAGTTGATTCATTTTTCTTATAAATTTCAAGATAACAGATAATATTTTATTTACTTAAAATAGAAAATTTAAAAATCAATTTAAAATAAACTTTTTACAATGATTTTCCGATAAAAAAATGAATCTAATGTATTGCGAATGCAAAGTTGTTCTAAAATGATACAAGAGTTTGGGCTTTTACATCTTGCGGTTTTTTCTATCTTTCTATATAAAATTTGATATACGTGTGTATACAAATATTTTATGAAGAGAATAAAGTGGTTTATTTGTGATATAAAAATATGATGCGGAAAGAAGGTTATTATGAATTTTTTTATAGAGCTGTTAATAACAGTGATGATTTGAATGGGTATTAATATGGTGGATAGTAGATTAAAGGCTGGTATTAAATATATATCATGGCGTTAACAGGTTGTTAATATTAAGTTTGATCAAATAAAAGGATAGTGATTGATCTTAAAAATAGAAGAGGGTATTAATAGACGGTAAAGAGGCTTTAATGGGTGCAATAGGCTACATCTATAATTAAATAGGGTGGATATATTTTTACTCTTCAATTCAACTTCATTTTTTTCGGGCATTGGGGGTATACTTTTGAATGGTACCAAACAACACATTCAGCTTTTAAATTGTGATTCGATTTTCTAACCGGTAAGAGCAACATGCAATACACCAAAATTTTTTGGTAAGAAAAATTCTAAAAACACTGACTAATAATATGGAACGAATACGCAATGACACACAAAAAAGCATTGAAAACGTTTGATAGCCACCGCAATATATAAAATAAAACATATAAGACTTTTATAGCATTATTTTATTGCATGGTGATTTTCGTTTCGCTCTGTCAGCTATTTCACGTTCAATACAGAGGGATGAACTAAATGCAGGCCACAAGCCATTAGTTTTATGACCCAATGTAAACAAATTAAATTTAAACCCTAAACCGAGAAATTAACCAAAAAATGATGCATCCACCGAATGTTTCGCAAAACAATTACTAAATGCTAAATACAGAAAGATAGATCGAATAGTAGCACAATATATCACATGTTCAGCAAACTTTACTATGATAACATCAACTGGCAATAAATTGCTTCAAAACGTTTTCCAAATTATCACTACAAATTAAAAAAGTTATCAGTAGCTTGGTGTACGTGAAAATTTGACCGTTGCTAAGAATGGTTTGATCATATATATTTTAAATATAAATTATAATGCTTAGAAAAGCGAAAACATATAAGTCAATCAATACCATTATGAAAGCGAACAATGATGTCAGTTCTCCAAAAAAATTCCTCGATTCCCTCAAATTGCCTGTATTACACCGCATATTTTAACATTAAAAATTGTAGTTCATTTGCTTTTCCGCAACATAAATTCACCGTTACCTTGGAATGGCATGAGACTTTCGGTAAAAAGAACTTATGATAAATGCCATCGAACCCGCAATAATGAATGTAAAAAACAAAGAGAAGAATTTTCTGGTATCCCGCATTCCGATGGTGGTTACAACATGTTTTCCATTAAAATTTAAACGGTTACAGCTTCCTATGCTGCTCGCTTTTGAAAGGACAATATACCTATCATAATTTAAACTCTGAAAATGTATAGAATCGATTGGAAGAACCCGTGATTATTATATGAGCAATGTTATCTAGCCACTTCACGCTTTGGCTAACCTTTCGATTTATTCGTATTCATACCCAACAAAAAACCAAAAAATATTTTATCCACGAAAGCCTTCGAATAAATTAATCAAGAATATGGAAATGATAAATTTGAACTTATTGTTTTATTATCCTTGTAACACCTTTCTTTTATTATAGAACAACGCGCGGCAGTCGAGCTAGTTTTTTATATTATTGTCTTCTGATATATTTTTATACAAAAAATTCGAATGTTTAACTAAATTATGTTATTATCAAGAAACTATACATAATTTACTCAAAGATAAGATTAAAAAACCTTTTTAGTGAACTCGATTTTTATATTCTCCTAACGAACTTGTAATTTATAACTCAAAATTTTTCTAGAGATTCGACTCTTAATTGGTTTACTCATATTCTTTAACTCATGAAGGTTGAGTTAGTCCAAAGACCTGAATAATCAAAAGAAAAAAAACGAAAACGCGCAAATAAGAAGAAAATGTCTTAATAATCTCTTGATTTTTTTCTTATTTTGGGACATTGAAACGTGCGCTATTTTAAATTTTTAACGAATGGTTAAATTTTTACTTTTATTATTTGGGTTCTTTTGGTTATATGCATACTTAAACAAAATGAAAGTATTTTCGATCTATCTAATCCTATTAGACCATCAAGATATTACTTTTCTATATTTTAATATTAACTTGTAATATTTTCTAATCATAAACATATACTTGCCTTTCAAATGCCTTTACACAAATATTTAAACACATGTGTGAAAGAATATAATACAAAGTAGGAAATCTAATTTGTTTTTATGAAAAGATTTGGCGGTTAAGAACCTAAAAAAAACAAAAATATTTTGTTTATCACACTAAAACTTTATTCACGTGGAAAAATTAAATCAAGAATTATAAGTTCAAGTGATCCTTGAAAAAAAATATTTGGACTAAATCTGCACAAGTTTTCGATTTATATCAAAATGCATATATCAAACTAATGTATTAATCACAGTTAAGAAATTGAAAATTACACCTTCGTTTAAGTCTTAATTACATTGTGAGATTATAAATGATCAAAGAAACAAAAAAAAGTAATTTCGACTTATTGACTAAGAATAAAAGTCGTTTTATGTAAGGTTAATCCAGAGACAATTTCTGGTTTTAACTTAAGATAATATTATTAGTAATTGCAACAGTATGCACTTTAAAGAGATACAAACACAAATAAATGCAGAACAATACAAATTTCATGTTACAAGAATATATATCAGAAAACCCGTCTTTTTATTTAAAAAAATAAATTTTGATATTAAATATTATAGAGTATTAGAAGAAAAATTTAAAGTTTATACATGAAACAAAAAGACTAAAATGAACTTATTTATCTTTCATATATCAATAAAAACGAGAAGAAATGGTCTTTTGGCAAAAAAAGGTGAAATTTTTACACTTATCTTGGATTTTTTATGAAGAAATTTAATAGAGTATAAGCTTAAAACGTAGAATTAAAATGTAATGCACAAAGACCAATCAACAAAGAGAGAGAGGGGTAAAAAAAGAAAAAAACAACACAAGAAAGAAAAACAACTAAGTATCAATATAATTTATTTCTTCGAATTCCAAATAATCTCTTATAATTTTCCCAAGCAATAAATCAACTCTTTGGTTCTTGTATTTCATTATAATTTAGATTCAACCAATTCATTTTTTGGTTGAAGAATAAATTTAATTAAATTCGCATATTCCTGATTTGATAAATTTTTGGGAGAATCAAAAATACTTAGTGTAATTTCGAATTTCGGAGGAAGAAATATTTTTTCAAAAGTAATGTGATTTAACCCAATTGATATATCTGGTTGTAATCTCGATATATTTAAAGTTATATTTTTAATAGATCTCTTACCCTGTATAAGAGAATGAAGGGCAATAAAAAATTCAAAGTGACAAATTCCGATTTTAAAGGCGACGCATTCTAATTTTAAGGTAACCAGTACATCATGTTTGAAACATTGAGAATCTTCTATTGAAATATTTAAACATTTAATTTCACAGTTGTAAAAGAAAAATGCTACAGCGTTAACAAAAACAGAACTTCTCAAAAAATGTCTATTCCATTTATATTCACATTTATTTGGTAAATTTTCTAAATCAGTTTTTATTCCTTTGAATTCTTCAAAAATAGAATCAATGGTGCTTTTGCAAAAGTCAATAGTCATATCAGATAAGTATAAACAATTTAGTACAAAGTCATCGATATAATATTTTTCAAACGACACAAGCTTTTGAAGAAAAAGGAAGTGAATAATTTTTTCATGGCAATAAAAAACATTTTTAAAAAATATTTTGTGTTTTTCAATAAAATAAAAATTTCTTGTAAATTTATCAGCTAGCATAAAAAAATTTCTGGATTTGAACTTTTTATATTCTTTAAAACCTTTACAAAATAATTCGTAATTTCCTATTTTTTTTATATTATTTTCATACAAATAAATACGTAAAAATGACAAAGCGATTCGTTTACCGGATTCATTTTCCAACTGATATTCATTTTTATCAGAATAAAAATCATAGATGTTTAATTTAGCAAACGTAAACTCAAGGAATGATTTTGCAAATAAACGAAAATTTTTGTCATTACATACCTTAAAAAAAGCTAGTGTTTTTATCGTAGCAACCATATCTATAGGTTCAAATACGCCTTTAATAGAAAAATCAAATATAATAGGGTTCTCAAAGATTGAAGGATTCACTGCATTCTTTCGTTTTGAGAAATCCTCCAAATTATAGATTTCGGGTGAAGAATCAGATGTATATGTAAGAAATCCCTGTGTATTTGCAAATACCAATGTACGCGTTATCATAAATAAAAGCTTTTTTATAGGAATTGATTTGATTTGTATTTTCTCACTTGAATTCGAGTTCGAAATTACAGAACGATTCGAACTCGAAGTAATTAAATCAGAGCCTATCGATGCTTCTGAATCTGAAGACGTTGAACTCGCAGATAAAAAGCAATTTTGTATGCAAGCGACATGTAACACATATTGTTTCAAAATAAAAGATTTACTAAAAGAATTACCAAACTTAAAAGCAAAACAACATAGCATGATTAGTATTTCCAAAAAAAAGAATTTGATGTTTTTTTCTTGATTTTTAAATTTCATTTTTATGGCCTTTTGATAGGTTTGAATATTTAATTTATTTTTTTAAATTAAACCGTTTGGAATTTTAAAAAATTTACTTCATTAATCGATTAGAACATATAAAATAAAAAAAAATATTCTTTATATTGCATTTCAAATGTGAAGAGGTGATAACCACGTAAAAAACTTTCTGCTTTGATATGAGTGTGGAAAACTGGTGTGAGGTCATTGTTTGGATTTTTGGTGGGAATAAAACCACACTACATTTTGGTTGTTCCATGGGTTTTTGTATGAAGAAGAGAACGTCATCGAAATAGCGAAACTTTTTCTACAAATTCATTTGTGGTTTTTTACGTAACTAGATGGCAGACCCAGTTGAAATTGTAGGTAATTACCATGTAAAAGCATGGAAACCTAATGATGCTCACACGGTTTAGAAGACTTAGCGCCAGGGAAATATAAAAATAAAACTCTTCTAAAGTCACGAAAGCTATTTGGCATGGGTAAAATATTGATGTGGCAGTGCAATCCAAGATGAACCCCACAAAGTCGCTGAAATATATCTTAGTTGAAGGTATATGAGGTTCGGAAAGGTAAACTAAGTGGAATTAACTCCGCCATGGCCGGTCTTGAGCCCCGATGAGAAAGTAGGAGGCTTGAGCGTCGGGGTAACAACCCACCTTTGGAAAAAAACCACATGTTATGAAACATTTACAAAACTTGACGATAACAAGACAAAACAAAATAGAAAAATTACCAACAAAAACAAAAACAAAAACAAACAGGGAAAATTTAAAAAATGAATTAAAGTTGGGGACATGTAATGTACGGACACTTAATAAACCAGAGACTTTAAAAAAATAGGCACTAAAAGTTAAGAAATATAAAATAGACATTTTTGCACTGCAAGAGATTCGCTGAAAAGGGACAGATACGCTCACAACTGAAGACTAAACAATATTATATAGTGGAAACGAGACAACCTATACCTAGGCACAGCTTTTGCTATAAACAACAATTTGGACCATACCGAAAGGATTTTAAAGGAATAAATGAAAGAATTTGTCGAAACGGCTGAAAGAAGAATCCTTTAACTTGCCATACTATATGTGCATGCTATAACTGAAGAGGCAAATTATATGGAGGAAGACGGCTTTTACGACTTGTTAGAAAAATCATATTATAAATCTTCAAATAATGACATCTAGATAGTACTCGGTGACTTGAATTCAAAAATAGGAAAAGAAAGAGCCTATACTTCAATTATTGGAAAAGATAGCTTACATAGAGACAGAAGCGAAAATGGGTTTTGATCAATTGACTTTGCAACTAGTAAAAATATGATTATCTCTAGTACATGCTTTCCTCATAAAGACATACATGGGGCAAAGTGAAAATTTCCGGATGATCATACGGTCAATCAAATAGATTATCCAATGGTATATGAAGACATGCATAGAGTGTACAATATGTAAGGCATATAGAGGAGCAGATGTCTGCACAGATCATTCCCTTGTAATCATGAAATTCCGCAAAGAATATCAAGAATAGGCTTCGTAAATAAACCTTAAATCTAAGAAGTTTAACTGCAAAAAACCAAAAGACCAAAGGTAAGAGAACTATTTGGTAAAAATATTCAAAAGAATATGAATTCATATGAAGAGTCAGGCAGAAGTAAGAATAACGAAGGAATTGAAAAGACATGGGAGAGACTAAAGAATATAATACGAATAGAGGCGTAGGAAATAATCGGCAGTAAAGAACACAAAGGTAGACAGAGTTGGTTTGATGAAGAATACAAAATAGCATTACACGCGAAACCAGGCACGAAATACATTGTCACAGAGACCAATGCACCAGAACAGATTTATCTTTATAAGTGCTAAGACCAAAGCATTACTCGTATGTAGGAAAGGAAAAATAAGATTCATACAAAGAAGATACGGCAAATGGATGAAAAATCTCTAAATAAACTATCGCGAGAAATTTATGCAGAGATTCAAGGGGCAAGAAAGATATTTCTGGCTAGAAACGTTGCAATAGAGACATGAATTGAGACGCTAATGAAAAATCTGAAAAAAGTCTTAAAATCGGCAGGCTATTCCAAGAAACGCTTAAATGAGACGCTGCAACATGAAAAGGAGCAAGATTTTACAAAACAAATACTACCCATAAAATATACAAACAATATTAACATACCAGAGCCTAATTTTTTTGAAATTAAAGCGGCTATTAATCCCTTAAAAGTGTAAAACCATTAAGTGGGGATCGTATAAACGCCGAGATATTAAAGTATGGAGGGAAGGCGCATTTGAAAGAAATTCTCTCTAATCTTAAGAGTTTGGAAACACGAAAAAATGCCAGAAAATTGGAATAAGACACTTATAGTACCAATTCACAAAAGTGCTCTAAATTCATATGCTCTAACTACAGGGAAATATCTTCCTAAATGTCACTTATAAAATACTGTACAAAGATATAGCAAAGCTTCTTGAACTATATGTAGAAAGAAACTGGATAAATACCAAGCAGGATTCAGAAAACCAAGACCAACAATCTACCAAATATTTACCGTAAAATGTCTTTTAAAAAAATTCTAAGAGCATAACCCGCCTATTCAGCTTTTTATAAACTATAAATAGGCATATTATAGGGTTAATCGAAATTTTTTTCTGAAAATTATCAGAAATGCAGATTTCAGAGAAAATCGTAAGCCTTATCTGAATGACCTTAAAAAAGACAAAGTTTAGAATTGTAGAGCAGGAAAATTTTCTAGAAATTTTCTAATGAGCCGTGATCTAAGACAAAGAAGATGCTTTTTGATATCACGATCATAAAGCTATTAGAAAAGTTGAAAATGCTTCGAAAGAATATTGAACAACAGAGAAATCACTTTTTGGGTTATGCTAATGACATTGACATCATAGCAAAAAAAGGGGGATGAACTTCGAGACTATGTCACGAAGATCGAATATGAAACACGAAAAGCAGGTCTTCGTATTAATATAATTAAAAAAAATGCATGATGACTAGGAGGAAGCAGGAAAATATTCAGCCTTTCTTTCAGGTAGACAAATATATCCCTTCGAGAGTATAGCCTCATTTAAAAATCTACGAATGCTTCTAACAAAAGATAATGACAACAGTGTAGAAATAAAAAAGGGAATTAGAGCATGAAACAATGTATATTTTTGCTTATAGGAATTCTAAAACTTCGACTTTTAAGCTTGAGAAGTAAGATAGTAATACATAAAACAATTCTTAGACCTATAGTGATGCATGGTTGCGAAACTTAGATGCTGCAGAGTGTGATGAAGCAAAATTAAGCACATGGGACCGAAAGCTTCTAAGCAAAATATAAAGACCAATATGAAATCAGCAAGGAGAGTAGCAAATTCATAACAACATCGATCTCCAAGACTTTAATCGAAATATAGGGACAATATACGAAGTTAACAAAACCATACTGCATTTTCTAGGCTATCTTGAACGAATGCCAGAAGGCAGAACAGTTGCAAAAGTATATATGTTTAATCCCAAAGGTCGAAGACTCTCTAGTCGCCCAAAGGCTAGATAGCTACATAATATACAAAAAGATCTCAGTGGCTTTGATATAGACGAATAAAAATGGGAGGCAGTTGATTACGACAGATGGAATTCAATAGTGCATGAAGCTAGGGCTCTTAATGAGCCATAATGCTATTTAGTAACTAAGTAATAAGAGTAAGAGGGGATGCTGCATAGTCTTGCCTGAACCCAGATGTGTTTCGTTCTGAGATTACACTTTATGCAAAGAGCATTAACGAACTTTGGGCAACTGCCTCGCCTCTTTTTTAGGTTCTGATGATTTTTTAGATTAAAGGTTTTGGGATATACTTATAGTAGGGGATTCTGATGGAGTGTTGGAGTATCAGCTATTTATGTTCCCCCTAGAACCGAGTTAATTTGATAGTAACAAATTGAACGATTGCCACGGTTTTATAAAAATATGTGATATTTTAAATTGGCGTATATTTAATTTAAAATAGGTAGAAAGAAAAAACTTGACAGCAAAATATAAAAACAGAAAAAAAGGCTATTAAACTTGACGACTAGTTTAGAAAAGATATAAGTAGGGTATTTGAATGTATTTTCAATATCCGAGGGCTTCCGGATCAACATATCATTCATATCAGTACTTTTACAAACGATTAATACTTATATGTACCTCAGTCTGCCCGTAAGACACCTTACCTTCGTTTTCTTATTCCGATTCATCTGTGTGTAGACCAGACAACATCATGGAAGACCTCAATACAGCTGATATCCCAGAAAAAAACCGACTGATACCATTACATTCAATACTTGACACTGTCACGGCCGTAGAGCAGTAATGATCTAGATTTGCTATTCTGGCGTGCAAAAAAGGTTGATAGAATGTCAAGAAATAGCTGGTATGTTATTTTTAGGTTGTATAATGAAAAATTATGCCATTCTTTGATAGCAATGTGTAAAAAAAATAGCACACATGAGGTAGAAAATAAAAAGAGGCAAAAAGAAATGCAGAGGGGCGTAGAATTGTCACCTGTCTCACTGAGCCATGCTTATTAACTGACAATAAACTCTATAAAACATCAGAGAGATGTTGTTTGTACAATCCCGAAACTCACAGAGAAGAAAAAAGAAAATGTAATGATCAGACTCTAGAAAGCTTTCATGTAAATTGGTTGATGGAAAAGTTTTGAACCAAATTAATTTTATCAGGAGCGTAATGTAAAATCTCATAACCTAAGACTGTTACTGAGGCTGCTCGAATAATCTAGGCGATCCGGGTAGGCTTGAAGAGGTGACACGCAAGGCTAAACCCAAGTCCGCTTGAAAGAAAACAGTAGAAAGATAAATTTCTAAGCCATTACTTTTTAAGGATCTTCTCGAGAAGGCTCGTAGATAGAAAAAGCTCTGCACTTAAGATGCGAAAATTTTAAGAAAATCATGCGAAAGTGTAAATTAACTTGAGCAGTGTAAGTAAATTCTGAGGCTTTTGTTGGGAGGAAGGAGTCGTTAAATGTCTACAAAAAAAATACGATGTATACGACTATTAAAGAATTTTGGAAGGAGAATCGTACTTTTAAATTTTTCCAAGGTTTATTCAGTCGTGGGTTGTCTAAGCCTGTTGAATCTGAGAATGTGGTCAATCGAGACAAACTTCAGAATTTTTTCTCATTTGGAATAAAAGTGATAATGTAGTTACGTATGGAGACTATTAGATACATTTTGTGTCAATCATGCATATGACCACTTTACTTCGTATTGGAAGCTTTAGGTATTATAAATTTAATGCAAAACTGCAAAGCCAGTAGAATTTATGTTATTTTCATCTTTTACATAAAGAAACTTACGAGTCTTGATAAATATCTTTAGGATATTTTAAAAGTAATATTTTTGAATTAGAACGCTTCAATCCGACTGGTATTATTGTAGACTTACATATTTGATGCCATAAAGTTACACGAAAAAGTGGTTATGGTTACAGGCCAATATCCTCTATGCCAAATCTGATAGCTTACAACAAAATGTGTTACGAAAGTTTTACAGCTTGACTTGGAAAAACTAGAATCGCTTTCAAATAATCTGTGAAGAGCAATTAGAGAGGTGTAAAGACCCAAAGAGACGGCTCTTTTAAATGTTGTTATCAATAAAGAGTATGGAAACAATTGTAAGGACCCGTTTTTTGCTGTCAATATAGTTTATGATTCAATAGATCATGCTAGGTGACTAATTTATAAAAAACTCTATTCCTATGATCAGATACTAAATTTTACAGGCAACTATATAAAAATGAAATATTTATATTACAATTGTGCCCTTAAAAAATCATGAACAAGTAGATTGTTGGATTAATTTTCGGAGCAGATCGTGTCACATTCATTGTTTGTGTTGTGTATAGATCCATAATGCGGCTATCTTGATGAGAAATACACAAAAAGAGAATACAAACGGATGCTGAAGTCCTTCTCTACCAATTATCTCATGTTTATTTATGATTTTCATCTTCTTTCTAAAGACGAACAAATATAAGAACAGATGGCCGGGTATGCGAATAGGTTTATAAACAACATAAGATTTGAGAGCAAAAAAGAAAATTCGGGTTCGAATGATTCGTGCTGTAGGATACTGCTACTTTTCTTGCAGCAATAAGTCTTTACAAATACCTTGATAAAATAGAAAATAGCAGATAAATCCTAACCTGAGGTCATTAAAGGAATACAGACTAATTAATAGAAAAAGTAGAAATAGTTTTCCGCATGAGGGTTTATGCGAAAATTTGTTTCAAGATACCAATCACTATGCTATCATAACTAAAGTATTCCATGAGTTATTTGACTCGAATCATCCGACATTCTGGGTTTGCGCATGCACTGCGTTGGTTTTGCTAAATACCAAAATTTGCCTGAGACAAGGGTGTAAAAAGCGTCTACACATTCCTAGTAAAAAGCTTGGAAGAGATTTTTATAGTGTTATGTTCAAAAGCGAACATATTCTTTTGCAACTGGTGGATTGTCTGACTAATCTAACGATAACTCAATCAGATGAGCAACAATCCTAAAAGTTGAGAACGAAAACAACAACCACTTTGCAGAAACAAAAACCTATTTGAAAATAACATACGAGTCGGAAGAAGAATTCAGAACAAGAAATTATAAGAAGCAGAATTAGCTTACTTATATAACGAAATAAAAATCGAAAACTACACACAAAGTTATATAATGCAGGGAATAACGAGCTGGTGAGTTTAAATGACTCTTCAAAATGATTAAGCAAAAAAAGTGTAAGACCACTTTATAAAACAGTGTTCTGCTATACCCAGGATATACATTTATTTTGTGGAAATGAAGGTGTTCGTCCAACTGCAACTCTTAGAACAAAACAGTAAACCATTTAGGAACAATTTCTAAAAAAAAACTTTTTTAAGACCAACTATACGCAGAAATGACGTTAAAAAACGTATACATTTATTCTTAGTAATTAGATATCATTGTAAGTCTTTAAATGAATTGGTAGCCACTCAGCCGAAGAAATTCATAAATCGGTATGCAGAGTAGGAGTGAAACCAAGGATTAAAACTTATGTCAAGATTCGTGTAATATACCTGACATTTTTATTTTAATTAAGAATAAAAATCTATACAACACTCATTAATGTAGGAATAACTTCCCAATATTCCATTCAAATGGTTTAAACTCACAATTTTAGGCTTGTTCTCTATTAGTCAAAGAGTTTTCTCTTATTTATAGGTGATGCGTTGAGATAATCTCTTATGTGGTGACTTGAAACGGTATTGGTAAAAAAAAATTATAAGAAATATGTTAAAAGAATACAAATACCACGGATTTAGAGGCATATATACAATTGCAAGTATTTGAAAGATGTTCAAAACGATTTTCTTTGATCAGCGGAAAGACTTAAGTCCTAACCGAATGCAGAATAGAGCTAATTAAAGGGTAATTACGTGTTATCGAAAAGATGTAAAGTATAAACGACCAACAGCCCCTTAAAAGCAAGTAAAAAACAAAAAAGATGGCTTTACCACAGAAAATACAAAAAATATCTTATCTTTTATTCTTTAGGCTGAAACCACGGTGAGGGAACCGAAAAAATTATGTTTCGGATACTTTTTTGAAGAGGCCACTAAAGATGTTAAAAATTGGAAAAAATAATATTTAAGAGATAAAATGTATATACCCAAAATTTTATTGAATTAAAACATTAAATTTAAAGAAAATTATCTTATAAAATTTCAGTTGAAGCAATCATTTGAAATTTTTATTGTAAAATATCCCATGTTTTTAAAAAAGGTGGCATGCGTTATTCATATTTTTATGACATAAAACGGTTTTATGTCTACATCTACCTGCTCTCCAAAACTCCATCAGTATACCTTGCAATAGCTACTTCCCAAAGTCTTTCACCTACCAAGTCTGTAGATGTTAATTAATAGTCGAAGCAGTTGCCTTGTGTTCGTTTTTCTTCGTTGCAGGAAGTGTGATAGTATGTAAATCCCATACTTAGCTCATCCAAGACTATGCAACGTACACACCTAACCCCACCAACAAACCCAAAAAGTTATAATTATGGCATATCTTGATACTTACATGGATCTACTTAGACAGTCAATGTCATACCAACAGTATAACTTGCTACTTAGCTTGCCCGGATTAATAGTTTTATTTTTATATATTCCAACCCCGTGTTTTCTAATTACGGTATGTATGGGTTGTTTAACATACTTTTACATGGCAATTACCTATATGATCAGCTGCATTCTGCAATCTAGTCACATATAAAACTTCGAATAAATTTTTAGAAAAGATTTTGCTATTTCGTAGACGTTCTCCTTCTCATACAAACACCCATGCAAGAACCAAAAATATTGTGTTACTTATATCCACTTAAAATTCCAAAGATAATTATAACTATAACTTCCCCTATTCATTGCCAATTAGAAAGTTTTTTTGTCGTTATCTCCTTTCCCCCAAAGAGAAATAAATAATACATATAAATATATTATGAAAGTGAAAGATATTTGCCCAAATGATTACTATAGATTCAAAATATCTTTTTATAGTTGTCGGCAATGGCTTTTTTTCTTTCGTTTCGCAAAAAAAATCTTTGTAAAATTATATAAATCAAGTAAAAAAATATAAATAAAAAGAGGTGAAATGAAGATTAGAAAATAAAGATGAGCAGAAAGTAGAAAAAAGCCACCTTATAATATGTGTTTGTAATATACGAGAAATTTTTTTAGGATTTGCTTCATCATTTATTTGTAAAAAAAATCCCTTTAAATAAGAAGACAGGTGGAATTCTGACATTTAACTAGGCACAAATTTAAACAGTTCCAACATATATGCTATTTTAACTTTACATTTTCTTTCTAACTCGTATTTGCAAGGACAATAAACAAACTACAAGAGTAAATGCTACATGTGTGTAGAATAGATTTGGTTTCGGCATAATTTTCTCGTGGATATTTCAATGTGATCACTTCAAGCATGAGAAATTTTCTGACCTAATTATATGCACACCAAACGAAACTACAAAAAATCCTGTAATTCAAAACCGATAAAAAAATAAACAAATTGATTCAAATTAATAAATTTAATCGGTTGTTTCAATTTCATTATCCTTAAATTTCCTTTCTTTAGGTATCCCAGCAATCTGTGGCAGGTAAACTACTAAAAGAATGAAGAAACCAATAAGAAGTATATGGAATTATTTTTAATCAAACTTGCTCAAATATATGCAAAATAATTTACATTTAAAAAAATAAATGCTTTTAATGATAATTGATTATAAATTGATGCTTCTGTAAGATATTTTTTTCAAGATAAACTCTTTGTTTTTCAGTTTGAAGCGAAATAATAACAACCAACGACATCAAAGAAAGCCGAATACAAACTTAAAAAACTTCCAATTTCAGCTTCTTTGTATTTTTGTTTGATCAAATCTCTTCAAAGAAAGAATAGAAATTTAGAAAAAAAACACGATTTGGTTCTAATAAACATCAGTATCTGTTTTAATTTTAGAAATATAATTAGTTCTATTCTACTCTATGACTCTATTAAACTTACATTTAATTCTGGTTTAATCTAATGCTTTCAAGTACTGCAAGGCTGCTTCTATTAGAGCAAAATATTTATTAATGATTTTCTGCCTGATAAATATGTTTTTCCACCAATTCATAAATCCAAAACAAATATTTGAGGTTTTCTATTTTTTTCCAATTCTTTTGAAATTGCATGGCTCATTTTACCTTATTTTTTAGTAAGTAATGGAAAAATTGAATTATGAATACCAAACTTAATACTAAAAGCGTATTTTTCTTTCGATTCCTCATCAGTAATTAATTTCCAGTTTCTAATAGGTATTTCGACATAATTGAAAAACTAGTGTTCCTTTGTGCTTAAAATATTTATTTTCAGAATTATTTGAGTTTAATGATTCTTGCTTTGATTTTAGAACCTGATCAAATTTTTAGAGTGATGAAAAAATCTTTTGTTTTTTTAAAGTTCGTAATCGGAAGATATTTTCAGAAAAGCTAACAGTATTATTACTTTTTATAATTTTAATCTATATATACTTTAGAATGAGAAAAATAACTTCTAAGCTGAAGAAGCAAGAAAAATAATGAAAAAACTATTCTAAGAACCATGATGATATACGATATTCGGAGATGTGTATCGAAAAAATGTAATAAACTGATACTAAACTTATGGGAACAAAAGATCTTACGAAGAATATAATTGCCAAAAAAATAACAGTAAGGATAAAGCGAATTCGCAATAACATCGAGCTCCAAAATTTATATTTAAATCCGGGTTTCAAAAACGAATTTAAAAGAAGCAGAATTCGATATGTAGTCATATAGGGCAGATTTTAAAAAATAGACTTGTTAAAAAGGGTATCATGTTCAATCCAGTAGGTCGAAGATTCTTATCACAGAAAAACTAGATATCTAGATGTTGGCAAATAAAACAAAATAACTTTGATTTAAATTAAGGGAGAAGAGACGCACTTAATCGTGATGGGTGGAATATGATTGTAAATAAAGCCAATGGTTTTGTTGAGCCATATACCATTGAGCATGTAGTAACATCTGTTAATCGTCTGTTAAAACATGTTTGATAGGTTGCTGATTTATAAATTGTCCAAATCAATTGAAATCTAGAGATGTAAAATACGTATTGGCTATTCCACTAAACATATTAAAAAAAATTCATGGTATAACGAGTATAAAACCAAGAATATACATAAATTATAAAAATTGTAATTAAATCATAAAAAAAATGGTTTCAATCCCATACATTACAGTTTCCCTGAAATGATCTAACCGCGAATTTATCGAAAAACGTTTTCTATATCTTTTTTTAAAACTAGATATATTAATTCTTAATTATAACATAAATTCGGTTGAGAGTTAAAAAAATTTTGTAAAATGTATCAAAGGATTAAAATTTAAGCAAAACCGCGAACGGAAAAAGCTCGGACTCGTGCATATATTTGACAACAACTTTCACTTTATACCATTTTAGATTCATTATCTATCAGAAAATGATTGTAAAAAGTTTATTTTAATAAGTTTTCTATTTTAAGTAAATAAAATATTATCTGTTATCTTGGAATTTATAAGAAAAATGAATCAACTACACATGAAAGTAAAAAAACTTTTAATCAGTTTAATTGCTATAATATTTGTTTTGGTTATATGGATAATTTTTATTATTTCATCTAAAAGAAAAGATATTGAGAAAGTGAGTGCGGAAAAAAATAGAACAAAAGTTTCAGAAAATACTTTATTGCTTTCTGAGAGAAATATTGTCGGACTAGAAAACGACAAATATGTTTGTTATTTTAATTCTATAATACAAGCATTATACGTTCAAACAGATTTTATGAATAAAATATTTTCTTATAAACACAATCAAAACCAAAAATGTATTATCCTTTTAAAAGAAATATTTTAGCATATGTTAAAAGGCCAAATTATTAGTACATCCAATTATTTGAAACAGATTTTAGATTTAAATGTTGATTACAAAAGTTTTAAGTTTGGTTTTTTCGAAGACGCCTACGCGTGTTTGTCTATAATTTTTACTCAGATTTTAAATGAAATTAATGATAATAGAAGATTTAATATCAAAAAAATCATAGATTTTAAACAATTTCAACAAGAGTTTTTCTTGGGTGATCTATATTTTTTCAAACGTAAAAATACTATTCGCTGCTCTTTTTGCCACGAAAAAACAATTAATACCATAAATGAGTACACCTTTTTACTTTACTTAGAATTTTCTATACAGAAATCTATAGATAATTGTTTAAATGTTAAGAATATAGATTGTATTTGCAGTATGTCAAGCAATATTTTTGGATCTGCAAAAATAACTACCGAGATCACAAGCTTACCAAAAAATCTAATAATTAAAAATTCACATTGGCCTTGTTCTAATAGTGATGTTCTAATAAATGAAAAAATATTTGTTCAAAATCAAGAATATACATTTAATGCATGTATATTTCATATAAAAAATTTGCATTATTACACTGTTGCAATATTTGGGAACCGTTATTATGAGTTAAATGACGTTTTAGTAAAAGAACTGAATATAGAGTCAATTGAGAATCTTGGATATAGAAATATACCCGATATTTTATTTTACAAGAAATCAGAATAGTGTGCCATTTGTATTTATTGAAATCTGCAAAATGTTTAAAATTGTTGTTTATTTTTCCATTACAAAAAAAATTATCTTCAAATTTTACATTTATTAAATTATTAACCAGTAATCAGAAAATTGATTTATTCTTTAATTTTGTTATTATTGTTTTAAATAGTTTGTACAGACAATTAAAGCTTAAATTTTAAAGAAACATTGTATAAATAAATATTAAATTTAATCTCAAAATAATACTTACGTAAATTTCATGATTATTTTTTTAATGACGAGTCTTTTCTCTTTAATTTATTTAATTTAACTCCTTTTCTCCTTTGCTAGAAAAATTTGAAATGTGATTTCACTTAAAAAAAAGACATCCAAATGAAATTTATTCCTTGTTGGATTTTATTATTTAAAATTAAATTTAAATTTTTGATTATTTCATTGGTTGGTAGCTCTTCATTTACTTCATAGATACGTGGATTCAATAGATTTTTTTAACCCAAAAAGCCTAGTTTATTTATAAAATGATAATGCCAGGATTTATATGTATTCGAAACAAAAATTTCAGAACTATTATTTAGAGTATAGCAGATGATTTAAAATTTTAAGATTTTATATCATTTGAATCTTTTTTTTGCAAAACTAAATATTTAATTGACAGTTTCAACTGGTTATATAATAGCATTTTTACTGGTTTTAACTTAGATTTCCATGTAAATATTAAAATTTGTGCTTATTGAATAAACCCTATGCTTTATTCTATAATTTTAGATCTTTTAATATTGAGTTGAATCTGTTCTATTTCCTATATCTCTCCTAAAAAATCTTAATTTCTTGCCAAAATTGTTTTAATATATTCCCTTCAGAATTTATTCTCAAATGATTTTACTTTTTTCAATCTATGACTTACAAGTATAGTTTAAAAAAATACATTGTTAATATACAGTTTACTAATCAAATATATCTTTATTTTATAAATGATTTCGGATGATGAATCTGTGTTCTTTATTTCATTCTTTAGTAAATTACAATTAATTATATAAATAGGTTAAAAATCAATAATTTAGTTTTTCTGTAGAAACTTTTGATTTCGCAGGTCTAGGTTTAATAGTCGACATAAGGCTTTCGGTAAAAAAAAGTTTTTTTTCTAACGAACTAAAAACATAACCATTTAAAATAAATCGAAATAGAAAAAACCCACATAAAAAACTTACGTAGTTAATTATATATTACATTCACTTTTACCTCTAGTGTCTATGATGAACAAAAAGAGTTTTGCATTTGTTTCTTTTAATCTGTTATAACTCGAAATTAAATAAGATTTGCCTATAGATCCAGTGTGGTTTATACTCCACTAAAATGAAAACTATTATTTTGAAACAATTCTACACATTTTGCCAAGCAGAAAATTCTAATGTGGTTATCCTCCCTTCACAACTACATACAAAGCGTTACACCAATTTAAATGGTGAAGCTATGAATCCCACATAGACTGTATTAATAAACAATAAAACTTACAAGGGTCAAGAAAATAATAATCGATTAATATCATAAAACGAAGTAAAATGATTTTTGGTCTAAATTCTAAATTTTTAGATTTTTTCTTGTAGAAATATAAACTTTACATATAAGTTTTTAAAAAAGTCTTTGAAGAAACGATTTTCAATAGCAAAATTTTGTTGTCGTATAGAAAATCTTCGAATTTAATAAGCGTATATAAACATCATTGTTTTATACATTTATTCCAGAGATGTTTCAACTTTAAGAGACAATATATTTGGTGAAAATTCTTCTATAAAATAATCCATTGTATCCTGTGGAGTATCTGATAGAAAGCAATCTATAAAAATAACATTCAATCTTTTGAAGTATATTATTTTTAAATATGTATGTGCTTCATTTTCATATTCGCAAGCTGACAAAGTTAAACTCTTTAGCATTCTTAATTTGGAAAGGAAATATATATCCTTTTTTACTAAATAAGCTCCTCTTAATATCAAGTTTTCTATCATATATTCTTTTTCATCGGAGAACAGACCAGCTAACGTCTACCCAGAAAATTACAACCTAAAATATTTAGTGATATAAGAACTTCAAGGTCTTTAAATGCATTTGTATCTCTTCTTCCAATATGAAAATCATGAATACTAAGAATTTTCAGCTTTTTCAGGTTTGCCTTTAAAAAAATATTTTTGAGACTACCTTCTGGATAATTACGACCAAAATACAATTGTTCAGTATTATTTACGAGAAACTCAAATTCTTTAAAAGGCTCTTCGGGGTATTCAGAAATAATTGAAAGTTTTTTAAACAATCTAGTCGAAAAAAAATTATTTATATTCTTTAAATACAAAATCCTATAAAACCATCTCCATGTAAAAATAAACTTTCAACTTTTTTCAAAGAATATAAAATTCGAGAAAGTATATTTAAATCGGCAAAATCGTTTCCATAAATAAAAAATCTAAAATCGTATAATTTTCTGGAAGTAAATTATCCGTATCAATCGGTTTAAGTTTACAAAAATTTATAGTTAATACTCTAAGAGTTGGTAAACATAGTATTTTGCAAATCAAATCAATATTGATGTCATATCTGATTATTTTTAATTCGTTTATTTCTTTACAATAGAACAAATCCGTTGATAACTCTTGATGATTCGTAAATGAGTGACAATCAATTTTTATTGTTTGAAGATTTCTCATAGATGCAATAAGCACTAATATTTGAACCGTAATTTTTTCATTAAAATATATATGAATGTAGGATATATCGTCTTTAAAAATGAAATATTCTTCATCATCATAAACAGTGTTTTCCTTTAGAATGAAATATTTACTATTCAAATCAGACTTTAAGCCGTCTAAATATATTAGTTTCATTAGTTTCTCTTCGAAATTTGAATATAAAATAACGTTTTTGATCTCTAAAATAGCGCATATATCTTTATTTTCTATAAATTCAGTTTCTAATTCTTCTTCTTCTTCATAATCAAATATAAAGTTTATTTTTTCTAAATATATATTTTTTTGAAAAAAGATCTATTTTCTGTTTCTATGGTTGAGTTTATTAAATATATATGTTTAAGTGCTTTAAATACTGAATTTTCATTTAGTAATTTAAATTTCTCACCAGTAATATGAAAGTAATAAAATAATAGCTCATAAATATTATCTATAAATGATTTGACGGAAGAATTTATCAATTGGTAATTTACATTTTTTGTGAAAAACCCGTATTTTTCTACATTTAACATTTTTAATAAAATATAATGAATATTTGAGAAAACTATTGAATTTATGCAATATTCTTCGTACAAAGATGAATTTATATCAGGGTGTGTTAGAAATAATGTATTATTATCTAAATATGCAATATTAAATTCTTTCGTAAATAATCTTAATTTTTTAGCTTCTATAAAATATTCATCATCTAGATTTTGGAAAAAAAATATTTTGTTAATTTGATTCAAGATTATCTCAGTGAATTTTATTGGCAGAATTAATCGCTTTTTAATTTTCAAAATTTGCTCTTCTAATATTGTTTTATGACATTCAAGAGCGGGTAACAAATTATAAATCAAACAATATATAATTTCTTCACACTGATTAATATCTTCAACTCCAAAATATTCGCTGATCTTTAATATTAGAAAAAAATCATGGAGTGTAATTTTTTTAAAAGGACGATATAAAGAATCCATTAAATTTTTAAAAATAATGAAATCTGTAAAACCGAATTTGTAAACATCTATTAATATCTTATTCTCGGAATCGGAACAATAACTTGATAATATATTAAATTTCAATTTATAATTTTCTATATTTCCAAAAACGATTTCGTCTGAATGTCGCATTCTTTTTAAGTTTCTCATGTCTTTGAATTCTTTTTTTCTCTTTGATTTAATATTATTTCCTGAAATATTGTATTTTCTTTTCTCAAATTTATTTTCATATTGAAAAGGAGTTCTCTGATCATCAGAACCGGAGATATTAAATCTAAAAACCACATCTATAGTTCTACATCTGAGTAAAATAAACAGAATTAATATATCAAATTTCATAAACATCAAATATAAATTTAAAACAAAAATCGAATCTTTATACATTTTTAAGATCTTTAAGATATCGAATATTATTTTCTTTTATAATTATATAATTATACGTTTCTGGAAATCAATCTATCTAAGATTATATAATTATAAATGAAGATCGCTCTAGATCACCTCGAAAAATCGAATATTTTTTTATGTTCTTTTATTTCTGTAAAAACAAAATTTTTGGTTCAAACAAAGTTAATTATTTAAAAACAGAATATAAAAAAAATTCCAATTGATGAATATTGTCTAAAATTCTTTTTTTAAAAAACGTGTAAAATCGAGAATAGTCTTTTTATCAAAAAGAAATCTAGTAATATGTAAAAACGTAATTTAATTATTTGAATCGGCATTTTATAGATCTTAATCAAATTCATGGCAAAAAACATCATTAGTAAGCTTTCAAGTAAATATAATCTTAAAAAAACAATAATAATTCTAAATTAAAAGCAAATTTATTAATTTAATCTGATTTCTTAAAATAGTGGCACAATTATCTATATCCTTGACTCAATAGAAATTTAAATTTTATTCGAACCAAAAAAAACTATTTCTTGATTTTCCTTCTGTTAGTGTTTAAAAACCTCTTTATACAATTTTTCTAGCTTATGGTTAATATTTTATATTTTATCTTTTATTTTTGACATATGCTTTTATATCATTTTTATCTGGATGTTTATTTTGTAACTATCTATCACCATCGTTCTTTAATACAATTATCACCTTTGAATTATTCAATATTTAGACACCATATAATTTAGAGTATCAAATCTTAATATTTACTAACCTCGGTCTTCTAAGATAAAGAAATAATTTCCAATAAATTATACTCCCTATGTCCGGAAATATGTTATACATTTCAAAAAAAAACCATAGATTATCGTGAATATAAAAAATAAATAGGCAACCGTCATGAAATTGTCATAGTAAATATTCATGACAATATAACCTAAAATATTTAACTTTAGTAATATCATTCTTAGTTAAAAAGTTACCGCTCAAACATCAGTGTTTCTTAAGGTAAAAAAAATTAATACCGCTGCAAGACGAATATGGAAAATGTGAAAGGAAATTTGTTAAATTCAGAAAAAAGAGATTCAAAATATAAACAATTAACTAAAGAACAACGTCAAGGTATTTTAGAAAAATTATTACAGCAGATGAAGGAGAATAAGTTAAAATACGGTGCCAACAACGAAATTTCTTCTGCCTTTCAAGTTTTCCGGCTAACTGTAAACAGAATTTGGCATGCAGCACAAACTCAATACAGAAAGGGCAAGATATGTGCCGATGTTTCTTTAAAAAAGAAAAAAAGATGCGGAAAAAAACCTAAAGAATATTCGAACAATTTAGCGCAAATAAGAAAACACCATTAAATCGTCGAGGAACGCTCACAAGTCTTTACTTTGCAATTGATATTCCAAAATAAACTTTGTTTGATATATTCAAGTCGGGAAAGTATATGAAGAGAATATCTTCTAAAGTTAAACCAACTTTAACAGATAAAAATAAAATGGACAGATTGAAATTTTGCTTGTCTAAAGTATATCTTGTTAATAATTGAGATTTGCTTTTTGATGATTTGTACGACTACGTTCACATTGATGAAAAGTGGTTTTATCTAACTAAAGTTAAGCGCTCTTATTACTAAATGTTAAACGAAGAAAAACAGGAGAGAAACTGCAAAAGTAAGCGATCTATTACGAAAATAATGTTCATGGCTGCAGTATCTCGACTACGCTATGATGCACATCGAAAGCTTTATTTTGATGGGAAAATTGGAATATGGCCATTTGTTTATCAAGAACCAGCTCAAAAAAATTCTAAGAATAAGCTAAAGGAACAATGATAAAAAAAATGTGGAATCTGTTACAGCAGTACATTGCAAAAACATGATCATTGATAATGTAATTCCCGCAATTAAATCTAAATTTCCGCCCGCATACAAAAAGAAAACAATTTACGTACAACAAAACAATGCAAAACCCCATTTTTCTGATAATGATACAGATATTGTCGCTCTTGGTTCTGCTGATGACCGGAATATTAAATTTAAGGTGCAACCGGCAAATAGCCTCGATTTAAATGTTCTTGATTTAGGTTTTTTCAACTCCATACAATCGCTGCAACATCAAGCTTCGCCACACACAATTGACGAATTAATAAATTGTGTTCAAGATGCATTTCATAAATTAAAAGCGAATACTCTCGATAACGTTTTTACAACATTGCAAGCATGTATGGAGTCAATTATGCTAACAGATGGTGGAAATTGCTATAAAATACCTCATTTAAGTAAAGGAAAACTTCGTCGCGAAGGTCGACTGCTAGAAAAATATGTATGTTCCAAAGAAGCATACGTTAAAGCTAAATCAAATTTCGAGTGAACTTATTAATTTTATTATATATTTTTTTAAATTTTATTTAATATTTACATTAATATTTATTATATTTTCGAAATAAAGGTAATATAATAAACTTATCCTGTACATTTTTTATTTTATTTTATTTTTTTCGCAAATGTATACCATATTTCCGGACAGAGGGAGTATTATTAACAGTATCGAAGGAAAATCTTATAATACGATATTTTTAATAAAAATCTGCCTCCGAGAGATAAGACTTGTATTTATTATTAACAATATATTTTTCTTTTAGAATTTAATGATTAGTTATACAGTTAATGACAAATTAAATAAGTAAAAAAATAGCAATCAATAAACGTAAAAACACATATAAAAAGAATATTAAGAGAAAAAATATTTGATTCATCGTAAGATTTAATGTCATTCTCGACTTATATTTTATCCTAGATCAAAAATATTTGAGGTCAGCATTGTCACCTTTTTTTATATTCTAATTCGGTCCGTTTTGAGATGAAATGAAAAAATTTCGCATCTTCAATATAAAATAGCATATTTCACAGCTTTTATATGGTGGTAACGCAATTCGAAATCGTATATATATTTCATCTAAAACACTATATAAGAATCTTTTAGATACTTACATCCGGAAGTATTTCCCCTAAAAAGTATACGGAGCTCATTTAATGAATGGGGTAGCTACATAGTGTTATATATCTTGCCAAGAGATTAATCGCAACTAAAAACCTTCATTAAACACACCAAAGGCAATCTCACTTAGTCTGCAATTTTCAAGCGAAATAACATCCTGAAAAATATATCACAGCAACCTAAATGGTGTCCATCTATATGTTGCCCTCTCATATCAATACTTATAACCTTCTACTTAATATTCCGGCTTTTTAAAAAACATATTTTTTTTCTCTTCGAAGGTATAGCCTTTTTCGAGCGAGCAAGGTTTAATTCCAATTCTTTTTATGGGAATCACCTAAAAGTCTGACCTTAGTTTACAATTTAGTTTAATAAGAATACAAACTAAATTATTAGAAATTTTAATCATTTTATAGCTCCCTTTCTTGTAAAAAACTCAATGAAGAAACTGAAATTTTAGTGAGCTTTTCAGCTTATAAAAAATTAAACAAAAATTTTCTCATAAATTTCACTTGATCATTTCACACAGAAGGTTTTAATTCTAATTATTTTCCCTCAAGCATTTATAATTAGAAAATAATGTTTTTTCTTATAAATACTAAATTTATTCATGCTCATAGTCATTGAATACCAAGTTATCCTTCTCTCTTGCCTTTATTTGGTTTATTTTACCTCTTTAACGAATTTATTTGGTCATCATTTTATACTATGAGTCAATGATTTCATGAATTATTTATAACTAGACATTAAGCACATAAAAACGAACTTTATTTAACATTCATAAGAAAAAAATGCTGAAAATAATCTTACCTTACTTATCTGAGATATAATTCCTCAATAATTTAAATAAAAATTTTATACTCTCACCTAGCCTGTTTCTCGCATATTTTTTTATCTTTTATTACAAAATTATTACCTGCTTTTGAGCAAATTCTAAATAAAATTTGGGCTTTTTTAACCATAATATTTCTCTTACTATTTTATATTTCTTTAGATTTTTTAGAACTTGAGCTCGGCTTAAATATTTAGTCTGTTCACATTCCCCCTATTTTTATTAATTCTGACCTTTTTCTGTGAGGACATGTATTCTTGTAAAGTGTTTTACTTGTCTGAAAAAACTGTGTTCTTTAACTATATGCTATTTGTTTATTTATTTATTGTATAAATTCTTAATAATTTTACTAATATTCCTTTAATTTAATGAAGTATAAAGTTCCACGGAGCTAATATTCAATTAATATTTGTTTTATGCAATTATTTTTGAGAATATACATAAATTGCACAGAAGAATGATGGAAAGCAGCAATCTTATCATACAATTTTTTAACTAACTGTAAATTCATAGAAAAGAAATCAGAACAAATTGGTTTAAATCTTTCTAAAAATGAAAACTTTAGAAAAATTCAAAGAACAAATTTATTATGTTATTCTTATAAATAATACAATTTAGAAGAAAATTTACGAATTTTATTTCAAATATTTCTTTTCAACAAATAAAAATTTTTTCATTGTTTTATGTTCACTTATGCTCACTATTATTGGTTCTGTAAGATCTATGAACAAATATAAAGAAACATATCTTAATTGGAGCACTCTTATTGGTGTCTTATATTCTTTTAACTAATTAAACATTTCGAGGTGAGTCGTCGTCGAGAGATTACTGAATTATATAAATGATAAAATAATATTCTAAATAAATGACATCATATTTCGGGGTAAATAATTGCAGATTGTTTTATTATAAATACTTCAAGTCAATTTTTTTATGAGATTAGACTTTAAATTTTAGATCGATGTTTCTTATAAAATTTAAGACTTGGGTGATTTAGTTTTTAATCAACACATTTTTTTCCTCGCTGATATTGCACTTGTACAAGGAAATCAATACATAATTTTAGAATGATTATAACAATATTATATCATAAAAATACTTATTTACATATTTATAGTATTTTAACTATAAGTTTTATTATTTCATTGATATTCTGCTCATCAACATAATTTTCATTTAAAACCTTCTTGACTTTCATAATAATATCATTTTTTCTAGAAATTTTATTAGTTGGAAATATTTCATATTCTTTTATTTCTGTGACATTAGAATTTAAATAAATATTTTTAAGAAATTCAATTGAAGAATCTGCCACTTCATTATTTTTAATAGCTTGTAGTGATTTGACAATACCAAATCCTTTTTGCCCAATATTATAATCACTTCCTAATAAGTAACATAGTTTTATTAAATCTAATTGATTTAAATTTAATTTTGATTGAATATTTTGTAATGAATAACATGTCGGTACTTTGTTCTTCTTAAAAAAGTTTCTATAAACTTTATTGGCACCGTAAATAAGTACATCGTTATCTTCTGTAATAACACCATCTACAATGTTATTTATGTTGAGATATGCACACTGAGAATCTGCTTCCATGGGAGAAATAATGTAGGGAAGATTAAATGCTTTTAAAAGGCTTTGTACTGCAATAGCAAAATTAAGTTCCTGCGGAATAAGATTATTCGAGATTTTTATATCAGTAATGCCATTTTCTGGAATGACTTGTGTTTGATTTAATATTTCAGTGTTCTGTAATGAATCGATGGTTATGCTTGTTTTAGAAATGAGATTATTCGGATCGTTTCCATCTTTTGGTTCATATGTTATATCTTCTATATGTCTCATTGGTGGAATGTGAGGTGTGCAAGACTCTGAATATGATTTTAGATCTGATGATTCGCTCTTGGCTTCTTCTGAGTATTTCGTCGCAAGATCAATAGTTTCTGTATTTTCTTCTTCAAATTTAGAATCTGTTGATTTATCACCCAAATCATCAATATATTTTACTTTATTATCTTCAAATTTAGAATCTGTTGATTTACCACCCAAATCATCAATATATTTGACTCCTTTGTCCTCAGATTTTAGATTTATGAATTTTTCGTTCGAAATATTTGATTCTTTGCATTCAAATGTTATATTGTTATTTGAATCATTAATTTTTATGAGTTCAGGTCTTTTTTCGGTCTGAATATTGCTTTCCAAATTCAAATCAAAAGAGTAAATATTTTTGCTCGTTTTTAAATTCTCATTTACTGAAATATCAGAACCTAAATTTCCTACCATCTTCTCGTTTTCGGATAAAATAGAAATCTTACCTGAAATATCTTTTAATGACGATTCGTTACATTCTTTTTTCTGTTTAAAATATTCAGATTTATTATTTTCGGATTCGATGATTTTTAAGTTATTGAAGCTATCCTCGTTACTGACATCTATTGCTAGATTAACTTCTTGGGAATCAAAAGAATTATGTTGTACTTCTTTGAGCCATTCATCCAAACTTTCTTCTTTTTCATCAGTTTCTACTAAATTTATACTTTTAATTTCTTTTTTATTTTCTTCAAAAATTTCATCAATAAAAATATTTTTACTATTTTTTTCAAATTCAAAATAAGTTTTACAATCACTTAAAACTCTTTTTTTTGCTGCACAACCCAAATTAGAAATATGTGTTGTCACTTTGTTTCTTTTCTTTACATTTTCCATCTGTGAAATACTAAATTTTTCCATATCAGAATTGTCCTGGTAAGAAGACATTCCTCGCATTTCTCGTAAATATACCAAATATTTTAATTTTTTCTTCTTTGATAAATTCTCATATTCTTTTGTATCCAAATAATCTGTTAAATTTCCAAAAAATATTTCTTTGCCTCTAATATTTTTCAAATGTTCTTCTTCAGAAATATTTAAACAAGATATATTTTTACCTTCATCATTGTATTTATTTACTTTACATTTTTCCTTTCTAAAAATCTTTTTCTTTTCTTCTCTAAAGTTTAAATTATTTTTTGAAACATTCTTTGCATTTATATTAGACTTTTCAGTATCTGTAAACTGATTATCTGTAACACAATCATAGGTATTATGTTCATTATTATCAAAGAATATATTATATTCATATTCACTCATACTAGATATATCATCTCCCCAATCATATTCATGATTTTCTAATCTATCAATACAATTTTTATAAATTTTACTAAATAAATTATCCTTTTCAACACTTGCATGGACACATTCGTTATATTTTTTACAACAAATTTTACAAATCTTTTTTTCAATAAATTTACGTGCCAAGTCTGATAAATCAACATAATTACGTAAATTCCTACGTTCTTCACATACTTTCCGTTTCAAATCTGGAATATTTCCATCAAATACAAATACCGGTTTAATTTTATAATAAATTAATTTTAATATTCGTTTTGTAATAAAATATAGAGATTGATTGTGTGGCAATGAAGAATACTGATACATCCATATGCTTATATCTATTGCTAGTTTTTTATCATCAAAATTTATTTCTTCTTCTGCACAATTTTTTAAAATTTTCCATAAATTTTTTACACCCATAAAAACAATAAAAATTTTCAAAATATTTATTTTCTAAATTTGATTTAATATTGATTGATTCGGGTTATAGTAATTTTCTTTAATTTTACCTCCTTTTTAACAACCTATCCATTATCATTGAATATTTACTACTTATTCCCTCCCTTCTGTACCTCTCAAAGTATAAATTTATTTTCCGAAATGCAAAAGTTTTTCTTCAACAAATACACTCTTTATACGAGTTAATCTAAAAAATAAAAAAGTTTATTTAGAATTCTAAAAAAAGGATTTTCTACAAACAAATACAAAGCTTTAAACGCATTTTAGAAATAATAATTTTATTTTTTTGATTTTGTTTTTATTTTGACAAAACTTTGTTCTTCTATTGGTGTTTCAATTATATTTTCTGATAGTTTAGATTTAGAAGTTTTAAATAGAAAAGATTTTAATTGGTACTTTTTTAAGAAAAAAATTGTGGATTTTAACGAATTTTGATAATCAGAGAAATCCAAACCTCTTAGCGTTTCTAATATTTCTTTTATATCAAATAAATTAAATTCTTCTAAATTTATATTTGAATTGTGTTTTTTACACGGACATACATTAAAAAGAAGTGAACCATTAGAGAAATCAGATCTAAAAAGCAAAATACTAAAAAAATTGTAAATACCTACATTTTCTACTAAATTATTTATCAATTTTTGTTTTGGATCATCATCAAACAAATAGATATCATTTAATTTAGTATTTCTATGGTATGGAATACCATTGGATTCATCGGTATTGTTATGAATATAAAGTTTATATTCTTTCTTATTTTCACAACAAATATATTTACTAAAAATATTTTTCCAATACTTAAAAAGCTTGTGAGAATTTAAAAATCCTTTTTTAGTATTTTTTGAACTTTTACCGAAAATTATTTCCTTTTTTGGTTGACTAAACACTTCTAAAAAAGTAGGTGACAAATATTTTAAAAGAGCCAGGATAGTACCATTGATAAATCCTTTTTGCATATTTCTTGGTTCAAATTCTCCTATACTATCTAATATAGAAATATATACAATGTTTTTTTCTTTCATTTCAAAAACAATACCAGCAACGAATATTTCATTCTGTTCTTGTATTTGCCAAAACAAAAACATTATTTTTGATATTTTTTCATCATAAATCCCAGTGTATTTTATGTTAATATCTCCGTTTATATCTTTTAAATTTACAAAAACGGTTTCCATAAATTGGATGGAGTATTCAAAAAAATTAAGAAGGTAAAAATTTTGAGAAACCAAGTGACAAATTTATAAAAATATTTTAGAAAATATGTTTTTTTTAAAGATAAAAGCAATTATTTTATTTCTATTTCTGAACGAAAGAATCAAAAAAATATAAAAATCTGAAAACAACGATCACCTAAACAAAAATTGGGTCGAAGTTAAGAAATGCAAAAGTTACTCAAAATACACATATTTTTAAAAAAGAGTAAAGTTCATCTTAATTTATATGATATTTAGACACAAGAATTCCCGATCATCGACCCAACACAATAGTTTAGAAATATAAAATCATAGTTTTTCGCAATATACTCAGGCATATAAACCTTCAAATATAACAATAAATTCATAAAAAGAATTTTACTTTTAAAGTTTAAAAACCGTCAGAAATGCTTTATTACCTTTTAATTGATAAATGCAAACGAATTAATTTTTTTTGCATTAAAAAAACGTTTTATGGAATCATTCGAAAATTTTAACAAAGTTTCTAAGATATTCTGATCATAAATTTTCTGTACTTCTAGATTTGTATCTTAAATGTTTAAAAACAGTAAAATAAACTAATAAGAATGAAATAAATGCGTTATTCATTCAAGAAGATCGCAAAAGTTCTATTCTTCACCCTTTTTGTGTTTTACATAATTCTGAGTGGAAATCATTCGAATGAGATCCAAATAAACCTTACCAGAAATAGTTTAAAAAAATAAATGCATTGTTTGCATAGCAGATCTTATATTGTTTTGATTAGATATCTTAAGTTGAAGATAATACATCTAACTCTTTGAATGACAAACGGTTTCAAAGCTATGCATTTTGTAATGAATATTTCATGATATGAAACTTCTTAAAGAAAAATGTAGATACATTTCAAAGAAAAAAAAAGTAGGTAAAATTTCTTTGTACAATTCTATAAAAATTTCTATGGAAAGCAGGTAACAAGAAAAACTTAAATATACAATAACGAAACTTCTAAGCATGCAATTTTTTTTGGCCAAAAAGCTAAGCTTTCATACTTTTAGCAGTCCTGTTTTACCTTTCGGTCTCGAGGACGACAAATGAAAGTTTCCACTGGTTCGTTTAATCTGTTATAACTCGGAAATATAGAGGATTGAACTATAGCTCCGGTGTGGCTTATATCTTACTAAAATGGCAACAATGATATTCACCCCATTTATATACACTATATGCAAACCAGATAGTTTTTAATGTGTCTATCCTTCCTCCGTCTCATGTAATTTTATACCTGATTAAATTACAAAATTTCAATCAATATAATTAAGAAACAATGAAATTCTTAGATGTACTTATACATTATCACGGGTAAAACTGTTTTTTCAGACAAAGAAAAGGCTTTACATGAATAAATGTCAACAAAAACTTAAATGGAATTGATGAAGACCGATGCTGATCTTGATTGATCAAATAAAGAAATAATAAATTGAAACAATTATAAATTTAAACACAAATAAAACAGAATAGGAAAAATAATTTATATAATTCAGTAATGTCTCGACGACGACTCACCTCGAAATGTTTAATTCGTTAAAAAACTATAATACACCGTAAACGTGCTTCAGTTAAAATATGTCACTTTCAATTTGTTCATAAATCCTACACAACCAATAATAGTGAGTAGAAGCGAACATTAAAAAATTAAAAAGATTTTATTGGTTCAAAAAAATATTTGAAATAAAAATTGTAAAATTGTTTCTAGACCGAATTAATATGCATGAAAAACAAATAAATATATTTTTTTTATTTTTCCTAAGTATTCTATTTAAAAAAAGTTAAAATCAATTTGGTCTGATTTCTTTTCTATGAATTTATAGTTAGATAAAAAATCGTAGGATAAGATTGATGTTTTTCTATCATTCTTCCGTGCAATTTATGTATATCCTCAATAATAATTGCATAAAACAATTTTGCTTGAATGGCTTCGTGAAAATTTATACTTGATTAAATTAAAAGATTTTTTTATGAAACTAACTAAAAATTTATACCTTTATTTAAAAGTACCGAATCTTTTTTAAAATAGGGGCAAGTGTTATATTTTTTTTCATGACATTAACGCTGTTCTATCTTTAACATAAATAACTGCTACCCGAACATTTCATTGGTAACCCCTGCGATACCTAGTCCCATAGCCTTTCATCTAACAGGTGTGTAGAACCTAAATAATAGGCGAGGCAGTTGCCCGGAGTTCGTTAATGCAGTTGCATAGAATGTGATCGAAGCCCCTCGGGTCCCCAAGACTATGCAGCATTCCCACTTACTCTACACTTTCTGAACCTAATAAACTTCTTTCTAAGATATATTTCAGAGATTTACATAAGATCTACCTAGACAGTGTAATGTCATACCAACAGGTATAACTTGCCTCTTAGTTTTCCTGGATTTTAATGGGTTTTTTGTTTTATATCACCCAGGCGCTAAGTCTTCTAACCCGAGTGTGCAAGGCTAGGTTTCCATGCTTTTACATGGCAATACCTACAGTCTCAGCTGCGGTCTGCCATCTGGTTACATAAAAAACTACAAATAAATTTGTAAAAAAAGTTTCTACATTTCTTAGACCCCTCCTCTCTATAACAACCCCCATGGAATAACCGAAGATGTAGGGTTGTTTGATTTCCACCAAAAATCCAAACAATGATCCACATACCAGTTTCACAGACTCATTGCCAAGCAAAAAATTTTTTATGTGGTTATCCTTCCTCCACTTAAGAATTTATACAATAAATAAATTAACTAATAGCATATAGTTAAAAAAACAGTGTTTTCAGAAAAAGAAACTTCTTCATCAAAATAAATTTCTTTGAGAAAAAAGACAGAATTAAATAAAAATAAGTAGAAAGTGAACAGGCTAGAAATAAAATACCGAGCTGCTGTTTTGAAAATTTAAAAGTAAATAAAATTTAAGCAAAAGAATATGCTATTAAAGAATATTCTAAATTTTATTGAGGAATTGCTTAAGAGCGGCAAATAATCAAAAATGAAAGACTAAAAATATACGAAGAACAGACTAGGTGAGATGTAAAACTCAAAATAAAATTTTAAGAAAGTATGGCTCAGATCTTGAAGTTTAGGAGTATTTTCGGATTTTTTTTCTTAGGAATGTAAAAGAAAATTCGTTTCTACGAGCTTAACGTCTAGTTTTACGTGATTTTATTGAATAGAAATTAAATTGATAAAAAAAGAAGTAAAAATAAAAAAAATTCTCCTATGAAATTTCATTTTCCCTCTGGCCTTCATAGAAAGTCCAATCGGGTTTAAACAAAATATAATTTTATATTTTATAAAGAGATTCAAAATGTAGGGTATATATACAATCCATAGTACACAAAAAGATAGTCGAAACGATTTCCTTTGTTTGACCAAGAGGACTTGAGTCGGGACCAAATAACCAAGAGAGCTGGGTGAAGGCGGCATTAGATGTTATTTCGGGAGCGGAGATGCTAACCAACCAAGAGACCTTTTAAAAGGGGCTAATAATGAGAAATATGGTGTTAAACAACTAAATACCAAAATTTTATACGCTTTATTTTGGATAGTTGAACCACAGTAAAGAACCGACAATAAATATAAACGAAGAGTCGTACTTAGAAGAAGATAATGAATCGGTTAAAATGGAAGAAATTATTGTAAAGAGAGAAAACTTGTTAACCTAGATTTTAATTAAATAATAAGGAAATCCAATAAACCATAATTATGTAGTAGAATACTAAACAAATACTTGTTCCACAAAACTGAATCCATATCCTTATAATACATACATTCAAAAGCCTTTTATCTGAAGGATATGTAGAGTCATATTAATAGGCGAGATGTTGGCTTGATGTTCGTCAAGTCTCCTTCCATTTTGTGGGATTACAGTTCTATCTCCACCGTGGGAACCTTCTCCTGAGACTATTAAGCATTTACACTTGCTCTACACATTCTGAACTCAATAAACTTCTAGCTAAGCTATATTGCGGCGAGTTAGATGAGTTTCAACTAGACAATGCAATGTCATAACAACCAGTAAAGCCTGCTACTTATATTTCCTGGCTTCAAAGAAATTATTGATGTATTCCTATGGACAATGTCTTTTATCTCGAGTGAGAAAGGCTAGGTTTTATGCTTTTTGGTGGTACTTACTTAAAACTACAATCGAAACCTACGATTTCTTACATGAAAAACCCCAAAATATATTTTTTGAAAAGTTTCATTATTTAGTAGACTTTCTCCTCTTTATATAAATGGCATGAGACAACCGAAAATGTAGTGTAGCTTTACCCCCACCAATAATCCAAATAATATTCATTACATCAATTCGCCTATTCATTGCCAAGCAATTTTTTTTAAAGAGGTTTACTCTCTCCACTTTTTTTATCAATAAAGGAACTAATCACTATATATTTCTGCATCAAAAACCTCTTATAACATGTATGATGCCCTTATAATTCCTTTGTGTGCATCACAATTTTCATTGGTTATCTGATTTATACAAAAAAAAGGTTCTATAAATATACATATATTTTTTGAATAAAATCATAGGTTTTCTCATTTTTCTTTTTAGTCATTTCTTTCATTATATTATAACACGTTTTTTCCTCGAAATTAAAATAGTAAACCTGTTTTTATATTAACTTGGATGAAATATTACGGCTCGAACATATTTTTCGATTTATGCGCGAACCATTCTCTGTCATTTGGCGCTTTAGGTTTTCAGATGTTAGTAGAAATAACATAAATAATCTTCCTTTTTTATTTTTAAAACCATAAAATTCAGTGATTTTCTTATTCTTCTAAACTTATTTGTACTCAAAAAACTCAATGCTATTCTTCACTTTCTAGATTTCATAAAATGAATAAATATTTTTAGCAATAAGGCTTAGTTTTTAGACAATGAATTTAGTAATTTTTAAAGTTATTTAATGATGTACAAATAATTCTTTGACATAATATGAAAATTCTTCACTAGGAGATACTAAAATTTCTAACTAAAATTCGAATGACTTCATATCTCTTTATTATATTTACTAACCGTAGTATGGTTGCATTTATGGGCTTGTATCTATTTTATAATGGTTCTTCATTTTATTAATATTATAATGTGACTTTTACAAGATTATCGTCTTTTTGAATTAATTTATACTTTTTTTATTACAAAATATTTTATTTTAGGCACAAAATTAGGAAAATAAAAAAGTTCGAATATTTTGCCTTTTTTTCTCAAAAATATTCAAATTTAATCCCAAACCAACAAATTTTAATATAATCACTTACTTTAACACACCTGATATCTTACATTAATTCTACAACAATAATTTTCTACCAAGTTAATTATTTCTTCTTTTCCAATAAATAATTTTTTTTTAAAAATTTTAAGTTTTTATTTTAAAAAACAATTCAACCCTCATTTTATGTCGCACAATTACGAATATGACGATTCAGGACTTGCTTCTAGTTATCTCTTCCTATCTATTCTTCTACCTATAACACTTTTTAAGATTTATAAGTATTTTACTTTAAAATCTAAAGTGTTAGAATTTCCATGTGTTTGTGACTTTTGTACGAAGAAAGTAAGAAGGAAGCGATTTGGTATAAATAGTTTGATATTTTTAATTCCTATTGTTTGTATTCTTTTAAAGAATATTTTTACAATAAAAATGGAAAGAAAAAGTTCTATATTTAATCCTTATGAAGTATTAGGATTACAGGAGGAAGCAAGTAAAAGGGAAATAAAAAAGGCATTTAGAAAGATGAATAAAAAGTATGATGATGTATTTGCGCCTGAAGGTAGTAAAGAAGAATATAAAAATAAAAAAGTTGAGATAGGAAAGGCATATAATGTATTGAAAGATGGAAAAGGATTTCAAAAAATGATTGAAGAGGAAATTGATGCAAAAGGAAATGAAATAGTGGCGATTCCCAAGTGGATTATTAATCAAGGATATGTTATGTTAATTTTATATGCTATAATTCTTGGATTGGTATTTCCTAGATGGGCAGTTAGTAAATGGAAAAAAAATATAGAAAGAAATAAACTTGGTGTTTATTATACTACGATGGAATATTTATATGGTAAAATTTCTAGTGATTTGGTTTCAGGGACTTCAGAATATTCAACAGTTAGAAATTTAATAAATATTTTGACAGAAACCAGGGAATTTAAAGAAAGAAAATGGAAAACAAAAAATATTTCGGAAATTAAAAATTTAATTGAATATAAATTTGGTGTACCGCTTAAGGATGACAAAAAGGCATGTGACGGATATTTTATTTTATGTGATCATTTATTCAGAACCGGTAAATCAGAAACACAAGATATTGAATATATTCAAAGAACCACTCTTTCTTTATTAAATGCAATGAAAAAAATTTGCTTTGCTCGAAATTTAGAAAGTGTTTTGAAAAATATTTTTATATTTGAAAAAATGGTTGTACAAGCAATATTTGATCCGGAGTATTGGATGATGCAGTATCCACATGTGAAATTCGAAAATATACTTTTGGGTGGTAAAATTGTAGGAAAAGGAAATGTTTATGAAAACACTGAAGAATTTTTAAAAAGTATTTTGGAAGAAGCCGATTTGAAAGTGGATTTAGAACTTTTTAAAAAATTACCAAAAATATATTTTAAAAATATAAATTGTGGTGTAAAAAGTACCGGACATGTAGAAGAAGAAGCCAGTGATGTAGATGAAAATTCCTTTAATAATGAAAACATGTCAAATATGTCTTTAATCGAATCTGGATTGAATTCAGGTACGTCTTCAGTTTCATTTGATATAAAATCTGATGAATTGAAACGAAAAAAAAAGGAAATTAAAATTTTTAAAATTGAGGAAAATGCGTTAGTTTCTTTAAATATTACATTAGATAAAATTTTAGAAGATAACGAAAAAATAAAAATTAAAAGTATAGGATTATGTGAAGAAGACCCTGGATATATTCTACAACAAGAAGGAGAAATGGATGTAAAGCTTTATAATTCGATAGGTAATTATAAAGAACAAGCATGTCATGCACCATTCTTAACATTTAGAAGACTGTGTAGATGGACAGTCTATATAATAATTGATGGTAAAATTTATAATGAAGTTTCTAGTTTTTATGATTTTGAAGGGGAAAAGAAACTTTTATGGGAGTTTGATGGTAAAAATGCAGGTTCTTCAAGTCAAATTAGGATTTGTATAATGAATGATACGTATTTTGGTGGTGATATGTGTGAAGAGATATGTTTGAAATATGTTTAAAGTAGTTGTAATATTCTTTTTATTTTAATAATTTAATTTTTTTATTCGTTTCTATTAGTTTGTTGGTTTATTTTTAACATTTGCTTTCATTATAAAACGTGAATTAAACTCAAATATTTATTTTATTTATTTTTTTATTTTTAAACAGAATTTAGATATTTGATCAAATAATTTTTAAAAATAATTTTCGTCGTTTTAAAATAAATTCTACTATCTTTTTAATCATATTAGTCTCTTTCTCTAAATCCTACGTTTCATTTACCTTTTTTTAGGCTCTTTCATCAAAAATAAGGAGTTTTTTTTATTTTTTATTATGCTTGTTTCACAAAATCTTCCTCGATGCAGCCTGTATTAAGGAGAGAATTGGTTCTTCTTGAATCTCGGCTATCTTAATTACATTGATTTGCCACTTTACTCACTCTTTTCAGCATTTTTTCCTGGTTCAAGTTCTTTTTCTTAGATCAAAGAAAATTATTTCGATATCTTCTTGTATAGTTTCGACTGAATATATATTCTAATTCATAGATGTTTTAAGTCTTTTGAGATATTTTTATAGTATTTATTACAATACCACCCCTGTATATCACAAATGAAATTATCTCAACACTACACTTATAAATAATATCTAACTTATGTACTAATAAGTCATACTTCCTAAGTTTTTCAGTTTCAGCTTATTTAAAGTGAATCTAGGGATGTGACCTACTTCAATGAATGTTATCTTATTCTTCTTCTTATCTAAAATAAATATATCGGGTTTGTTATTCCGAATCTTGACATCAGTTTTAATTCTGGTGTCCACTATAACTCTCACATACTCAATATAAAGAATTTCTTGAGCTGAGGGACTCCCAATCTATTTTGAAAACTTGAATTATCTATTTTGTGGGATTAAAAAATGCATCGTTCTATTACACTGTGCCTTCATTTTTAATGGTTGTTGAGAAGATAACCACATTAAAACCTATCTGGTTGGCAATGAGTACGTAGAATTGGTGTAAAATTAATTGTTCCCATATTTTTGGGATATAAACAACATTAGATCTATAGGCTGATCGTTTATAATCCTGGTTTAAAAATGATTAAAAGAAACAAATGGAAAGGTTATATTTGTTCATCCTCGACATCGAAAGCTAAAAAAGGAATGGGATAATTCTGTAATGATTTTAGATGGTGTAACTACAGTCGAGGAATCAGCAATTAATTTTAAATGAAGAGTTAAATCTAGAGGAAGAGTTGTATTTGGAGGAAGGCAGTGGTCTGGAAATTACTTGCATACTTATTCCTCTTTTATCTCTCGGTGTTGAGGAAAACTAAAAAATGATGCAATAAATCATTAAAAAAAATATTTTAACTCAGATTCTATTTGATAAATATATTTTGTTCATTTAAATTTTAATTTGTATCAATTCAGTTTGTACGTATTTTTAATAACTGTTTTTTATTATATTTTTCTTTTGTTTACTTGATAAAAATACGATATTAAAAGAAGAACTAAAAAAATCATTAATTTGTCTTTTTAGAAAAAATGTAAAATATTTTTGTAAAAATTTTTATTTTTCAAAACAATCTTAAAGAATTATATGCTAGTGTATAGAAACATTATTTTAAAAAATAAAAGCACTAGGAACAATTTTGTTTATTGTATATTTATATAATAATTTTTAGAAGTATTTTTTGTATATTTGTTTAGTATTTTTTGTAATATTTGATTGAATTAAAGATTTTTTTGTATATTTATTTTTAGAAGTATTTTCAGAAATATTTATTTATTATTTTTTGATTGAATTAAAGATTTTTTTGTATATTTGTACAATAATTTTTAGAAGTATTTTAGAAGTATTTTTTGTATATTTGTTTGAATTAAAAGATTTTTTGTTGTATTTCTATTTTGGTAAATAAATTATTTGGGTAAATAATTTTTAAAGAAAAAAGAGAAGCAATTTGAAACGTTTTGATTCTAAAACAGAAGAAAGTAAAGTTTTGTAAAAAACCAATAGAACGAATTTAGCGGATGTTTTATATTTTTAAACATTTAAGGAAGGCGTGCTATATAAAACAAAAAAAAAATATTAAAAATGACACCTGCCCCCATACCGATGACTGATCTAAAATACAGTAGAGCATTGAAAAATGAGAATATAAAGAATGGACAGAAGTGGTATGCAGTAAATAAAGAAATGTTGAAAGGTGAAAAAGGAACATCAAAATTTGTAAAAAATTCTTATTTGGTAGACCAGAATGGCAGAATAAATCCAAAATATAAAAAGGGTGTAGATTATGATTTTGTGTCTGCGGAAGACTGGGAAATATTTAAAAAAAATGGATTTGAAGTTGAGATTGAACGAAAGGTGATTGAAACTGAAAAAGGATTTGTTTTGGAAGAAAATCCAGTTTTGGTTACTTTTTATTTTGAAAAGGCTGATTTAAATGTTTTTGAGAATTGTAATGAAGATGTGGAGGTGAGTGACCGGTTTGTGCGTAAATGTACGTTGGTTTCTTCTGAGGATTTTATATTCTCCGTTGTTGAAACTTTGTTTTTAGATAAAATGCCACTTCAAGAATTTAAAGAGAAATACGAAGTACGAAAACCAAATTCTGAAAAAATATGTCCCGAACAGAAATTTAAATATTTAAATTCTGATGAAATAAAATTAATAATTTCTTCCAAAAGAAAAAATTTAAATACGAGTTTAATATTTTTAAAACAGAAAGGAAGTGGTCTCTGTGGTTTATTTAATTTAGGAAATACTTGTTTTATGAATTCTGGAATTCAATGTTTAAATGTTTATGAGGAATTTATTCATTATTTTATAGAAGAATCGTATAAAATGCATATAAATAAAGAAAATCCTTTGGGATCGAAGGGTAGATTGGCTATAGCATTTTCTGATCTTTTAAGAGAAATGTGGTTGGAAAATAAGACAGTGGTTATGCCAGGTGCATTTAAACGAGTTTTAGGAAACGAAACAGGCAAATTTGTAGATTTCCAAGAACAAGACGCTACAGAATTATTGGATTATATTTTAAATTTTTTACATGAAGATTTATGTTACGGAACGAATTCAAAAAAAGAAATAATTGAAGAAAATCCTAAAGAATATTGGAAAAAATATCTTGAAGTGAACAGATCAATAATTACAGAATTATTCTATGGACAGGTTTTATCCTCACTGGAATGTATGGAATGTGGAGAAGTGGGTAAAAAATACGAACCTTTTATGTATTTGACTGTTCCAATCCCAGAAAAGAAAAAATTTCATTTTGGAGTATTTTTATCCTTCGATTCTGATAACAGAATTCCTATAAAAATATTGGCAGAAATTGATTGGACAGTTGAGGAACTAAAAAAAGCTATAAAACTACGATATGCGACTAAATTGGATATTTTATGTGTGTCTGTAAAAAATAATAAAATTGTGGAAATATTAAAAGAAAGTACAAAACTTTCATCTATAAAAACAAATATTTATTGCTATGAAATAGATAAAGAGTGGTCACCTGAAAATTATATTTGGCTGAACATAAAAATACTTGCGTATATTTTTTTAAATTACAATTTCAATTTCATTTTCCTTCTGAAATTAGAAAACAATACGGTAGAACATATTTATGAAAAAATTGTTTCCAAAATTGAACCGTTTATAAATTCTTCAAACATAGTTTTTGGATATGAAAAATGGAAGGATAAATTTGAAGTAAAATTTTCTAAAAAAGAAAAAAATATAAATAATTTTGGATTTGTTACTGCATTTTTTAAAGATTCTGAATTCACAGATTTATTTGGTAAAAATTTTAATATTGAAAAGAATCTTGTAAATGAAACAGAAAAGAATTTAAATATTTATGATTGTATAGAATTATTTACCAAAAAGGAAATATTGAAAGGTATAGAGGCTGTATTTTGTGAAAAGTGTAATAAATCAACAAATAGATCTAAAAAACTTGATATTGTATATTTACCAAAATATTTTATTGTACATCTCAAAAGATTCTGCTATTATAAAGGATATGAAGAAAAAATAGGAATATTTATAGATTTCCCGTTGGAAGATTTAAGAATTGGAAATTATAAATATAATTGTCGAGCTATTTGTAATCATTATGAGTTAGGAGCAGGAGCAGGGCATTATACTGCATATATAAAAAGAGAAGAATGGTATTGTATGAATGATTCTATTGTGATGAAAATTAATGATGTTAAAAAAGAAAATGCTTATATTTTGTTTTATGAAAGAGAAGAATAGATTATAAAATATTTTGTTTTTTTATTAAATTAATTTAGAAAATATTTTATGGATTTTTTGAATTATAAATTAAGTTATAATTACTTTGTATTGCAATTTATTTAAAAGTATCACATCTTTTTAAAATAGTGGCAAGTGTTATATTTGTTTTCATGACATTAACGCAGTTCTAGGTTTAACATAAATGACTGCTACCCCAACACTCCATCGGTAACCCCTGCGATACCTACGTCCCAAAGCCTTTCATTTACCAGGTGTGTAGAACCTAAATAATAGGCAATACGGTTGCCCGGAGTTCGTTGCATAGAGTGTGATCGAAGTCCGAAGCCAGCCCCCCGGGCATCCTCAAGACTATGCAGTATTCTCACTTACTCTACACTTTCTGAACCTAATAAAATTCTAGCTAAGATATATTTCAGAGATTTACATGGGGACCACCTAGACAGTGCAATGTCATACGAACAGGTATAACCTGCTACTTAGCTTTCCTGGCTTTAAATGGTTTTTTGTTTTGTATCTTACAGGCACATAGTATTCTAACCCGAGTGAGCAAGGCTAGGATTTCCATGCTTATACATAGCAATTACTCACAAGTATAATTGTAGTTTGCAATCTAGCTACATAAAAAACTACAAATAAATTTGTAGGATAAGTTTCGTTATTTACTAGACCTTCTCCTTCATATACAAACTTCCATTGAACAACCGAAGATGTCTGTGGTTTTATTCCCACCAAAAATCCAAACAATGATCTCACACCAGTTTCACACACTCATTGCCGTGCAGAAAGTTTTTTATGTGGTTATCTATACTCGGCGTTTTGTATTCAATAATATTACGGTAGAAAATATTTTATAATGATTAAAATAAGATTGATAGTTTAGATGCTTTTTATTTAAATTAATTCAAAAATATTTTATGTTTTGAACTAAGATTGATAGTATTTGTATGCTTTTTAGTTTTAAATATTAATGGTTTTAAATAAGTTGTATAATTTTTTTGCACAGAAAAAATCTAATGAAAAAATATTAAGAGTATTGTTTGTATTTTTTTATTGGAAAATTCTATTCTTCTGGGTCTAATGGCAAAGACTTTTCAATAAGTTCCTCACATAGTAATTCAGAGGCTTCATCACGAAAATTATCTCTAAATTCGTTAAATGTCTTATCATGATCTGGAACCGGACAATATAAATTTATATTTATTTCGGGTGATAGAAAACATTCTGTAATAAAGTCATGTTTGAGGGCATCTGCAGTATCTATTCTGGTTTCAGGGTCGTATTCTAAGAATTTTTCTAAAAGATCTGCAAGTTGAGATGGTATTGTTGCAAATTTGGCTTCGAATGGAATTTTACTATATAGCGGGACTCTATATATTAAGTTTTTCATTGAAGTTGATGCGTAATTTCTTATATAATCGTTAGAAGGTGTTCCGTTCCATTCAAAAATTATTTTTAGTTGGTCGTAGTATGTATTTGAGGCAAAAATCGGTTTTTGAAATAGAATTTCACCAAGTATGCAACCAACACTCCACATATCTATTTTATAACTATAATGGGGATACTTAAATAGAAGCTCGGGAGCCCTATACCATCTGGCAGTCACATAAGTACTTTTTATATCGCGTCTATCGCTATAAAAATTACTTCTGGCCATCCCGAAATCGCCAATTTTAACATTCAAATTACAATCTAGAAATATATTATTTGGTTTCAAATCTCTATGAATAATACCTGCTTTATGAATGAATGCCAATCCTTGTAATATTTGAAAAAGAATATATCTAGTTTCATTTATGTATATTTGATCTCTTTTTTGGATAAAAATCAAAAGATCTTTTTCAATATATTCTTGAAATATAAATCTAATTAGAAATATACTTACAATTCATAAAAATCATTATTTTCTGGTACACATATTTGCCATATTTGTACAATCTAATTAGGAAATAGAAACACTTACATTTTGAATATTTCTTAAATGTTTAAGAATACGTATTTCACGTAAAATTCTTTTTGCCAACACATGCGAATTATAAAAATTTACTCGTTTGATCGCAATATAATTTTTTTTGAATCGATCAAAAGCCAAACATACTGATCCATATGTTCCTTTACCAATATGCCCACAATATTCGAATCGATTATTTTTGTCAAATATTTCACTAAAATCTCCCGGTCTATTCATATTTGTTTCTTTGCTTGTAATCTAATTTATTTTATAAAAAAAATATTTATTTAATTAAACTTTTTTAACAAATTTATACGTTTGATTTGTTTATTTTCCTCAAAAACTGTTCTAGACTCATAAAATAGTTTTGAACAAAACAATTTATAAATTTGTTTATCAATAAAATTCGTTTTCAATTTATTCAAAAGATTAAATTTAATATTTTAATAATATCTTTGCCACAAAAAACATAGAAAGGATTTATTATAATACTTTTAATTCAAGAATAAGTATATTGACTAGAATTATTTTTGATCAAATTGATCTGAGTAGAATTATTTTTAATTAAATTGATCTGAATAAAATTATAATTTAAATAAAAATATTGTTTATTTAAATTTTGTAACTTCTTAAAAACCCAATAAAAGTATCTCAAAGTAACTTTATTTCAAATTTGAAAGAAAAACTTATCAATAATTAAACTACAACTCAATCATTCTAGCAGACACATTTCTGTTTTAAACGCAAGAAAAAAAGTTAAAATAAAAGAACAAAATATATTTTCTTCATATAAGCTACCTTAGTTTAACTTTATGATACTCACATAATCCTTTAAAATTACTTAAACTATAGAACAATTATTATTTTTAAATACCACATAAGCAAAATGATAATAAAACTATATTATGAAAATTTATTTGCTTTTACCTATTTGCTGAAATGATGCTTTTTTCTAAAACTATTAGAATTTTTTTTGGTAAAAACTTATTTTTGAGTAACATCAAATTATTCGAACAGATGATTTTTTTGAACGTATAATTTTTTAATTTCATTGAAAAACTATATTTTATATTTTTCTCACCCAAATAAGGTGAAAATTGTATGTGATAATTATGAGATTAGGTAATTTATTAAATGATTGACCAATCATATAATATGTCATATAATTCTACTTATTTGGCAATGATAAATTGATTGAAAATACGAATTTAATGATCACGTATAAATAAAAATGTGTAAATTTCAAATAACGGTGTCTTTTCATCAGAATTTTTATTTTAATAAGAAAAAAGAATTATTGTTTAATGTACATCTAACTGTCGAATTAGAAATCCCTAGATTTGTAAAGATATAATCTTTCTATGATTATTATAATTTCGGTTTGATACACAGTTATCAGTGACTTTTATATTCGAAAGAATATAACAATTTTCATACCTTTGAAATATTAGCACGTGAATAAATTACCTTGTCAAACCTGAAATATTTACAATCTAAAATGCATTTGGCTCGTTGAGAAAGTTATATTATTTTTAATATGAGATTTAATTATTCTTAAAACTTCTTTTATTTGATTACTATCGTAAGTCTGAGAAAAAATTAAAGTGGAGTATGTTATTTTAGATAAATTTTTTAAAAAAATTGTGTGAAATTTATCTTTTGGAAAATTTAAACGAATTTTCTTCACAAAATACTCATATTATTAACTCTTTCAATTATTACAGATACGAAAGATAATTTTTTACTTTCAAAGGCTGAAATTTACATTGTCTTAATTTAAAAGAAGAATGACAAATAATGATTTTATTATTGTACCTAATCAAGGCATTTTATTTCAAAAAATGTCATTATTTTTTAAATGTAGAAAGCAATAGATTTTTTTCTTGAAATTAACGCAGTTTTAAGTTTAAAATAAAAAACGCTACCCAACACTCCATAGGTACCCCCCTAATGATAACCACATCCCAAATCCCTGCTTCTAAAAGTGTCAAGAACCCAATTAATGGGCGAGTCGGGAGTCCTTATTTAGTTAATGTCTGTTACATAGAATATTATAGTTGGTTGAAACCAAAACTGGCATCCCCAAGACTATGCAGAATACCCACTTACTCTACACTTTTTGAACCCAATAAACATATAGATAAGATATATCTCGAAGATTTACATAGGGTTCAATTAAACAGTGCAATGTCATACCAACAGGTATGACTCGCTACTTAGCTCTCTTAGCTTCAGGGGGTTGTTTTTATATCTCACAGCCACTAAGTCTTATAACCTGAGTGAGCAAGGCTAGGTTTTCATGCTTTTGCATGGCAATTACCTACAGGTTCAGTTGCTGTCTGCAATCTAGTAACACAGAAAATTATAATAAATATGTAGAAAATGTTTGGAAATTTCGTAGACTTTTTGCTTCTCATAAAAATCTCATGAAACAACTAAAATTGTAGTATGGTTTCATTCCACCAAAAATAAAAAAAATGCTTTTCTCTTCAATTACACATACTCATCGAAAGAAGAAATTTTTTTATGTGATTATTCTTCCTCCATTCTACTAACTACTATCAGTAAACATAAAATAAAAATCATAAGAAAGAACGAAATTAAAAACTATGGTTTTAAAAGTATGATTTTTAAAGGATCAAAAAGTACCCCACGAGGGACTCGAACCCTCGGCCCCCCGGTTAAAAGCCGGATGCTCTAACCGACTGAGCTAGTGAGGCTTAGCTTAATCTAACAAAAATAAATTTACATTGTTATATATTTTACATATGAAACAAAGATAATATAAACAAAAAACAAAATTACATTAAATAATAGATAAGTGAATCCTTCTTTTCCACAGATTTATGTGAACGAATAATTACAAATCAATTTTAATTTTTTTTACGATTGTATAGTTGTTACTGGGTATTTTGTTCTTTATTTTAGCTTTATTCTAAGTTTTTTCTAGTATTAAAAATTTTTATCTTTGGACTATTTTTTTACACCGATTCGACACTTTTTTTTAATTTATTTGGTGTTTTCTGATTAGAATTTATGATATTTTATATTGCGCGTATCTGAAGTCATTCAATGTCTTTCCTCATCTGAAACTAACACACCTACTGTTTCTCAGATTTTCATATCAGCTTTTTTATTTTCTAAAACGTTTATTTCTTTAGACAAGAAAAAACGTTTCACTTCCTCTTTACGCGAATTCAACTTATGAATTGCAAAAATTAAAGCCTACTTTTCATACCATGGAACCTCAAAATTAAAGTGATTTCTTTCTGCTCAAAAAATTTAAAAGAAACAGTTCATAGTTGCTAATAAGTACTACTAGATTTATCTCCTAAAAATAAATTGTAGTAACAAACTATCGGCTTACAATTTAGTATAATAATATTTTACTAATGATTGGTATACTCTTTAACAAAATGCGAAGTAATTTACTTTTAAAAAATCAAATATATTGATTATTGTGGTTTATATTAATTAAAAAATTTTTTTGAATTAAATAATATATGAATTTATTGTTTTTATGATAATTCGCTCTGTCATTTTCCATTTAAAATTTTTATTTCAATTTGTATTCGCTGTCTTATATTTTAGATTTTAAAAAGAGAGTACGAATTTTGTAGCGAATTTTATGTTTAAGTAATTTATATTTCTTGTAATACCTTTATCTTTGGATTATGGTTTTTAATTTATTTTTTGTCATAAAAATGGTTTCTTCCATTATTTGTATGTGGTATATGCATATTTAATAATTCGCTTGCACATGCTAACATATTTATTTTAATGTCTATATTGATTAAACTTCATCTTTTATGTAAGGAATGATAAGATTATTGCATTTCTGAATATCAAATTGGTCTTTTATAGCTAGCAAATAATTCTTAATATTTATAATTGCATATAATCTGTTTTAGATAATTAAGTTTATTAATCCATATTGCTTCTCCGTCATGCTGGAAGTAGAATTGGCTTGGAATTTCCCTGCTTGTCGTAAGAGGCGACTAAGAGACCAGTTCTTCAGGTTGGAGGAAGTTTCTGGGCCAACAACCCACTCTTTTAAACCACTTTGTTACGAAATCCAGAAAAGTATACGAACCTACTCGGAAGAGACCGGTGAGCGGCATTTCTGAGAGAGGCCAAGGCTCGTGCAGGGTTGCAGTGCCGAAGATGAATATATGAATCTATATTCAATTTTAATTAAAAATACAGCATAAATGTTTGATTTAGTTATTTAAGATTTTTTGTAAGTTCTTGTCATGGTTTTTATTCTTATTTCGACATACCACACATGCTTCACAAAAAAATTGATTTTAGTTGACTTTGAAAAGTTTTATTTATATATTTTCTTTGAAATAAAAGTGTGGTTGTTTATTTATTTCCCCGTCGGTTTATTAAAAGTATGAATAGCATATATTCAGATCAAATATAAATATATACTGGTCTTTATAAACATCGATTATTTCATATTAATCTATTTGTTATTAAAACAAGGCGGAGAGTGGATTTCCACATTAAAAACTATCTGCTTGACAATGAGTGTCTAGAATTGTTTGAAAATCATTATTGGGATTTAGGTGGGATATAGCCACGTCGGAACTATAGGTCAGTCCCCCATAACCCCGAGTTATACCGATCAAAAGAAACACATTTTAAATTTTATTTGTTCATCCTGGACATCGAGAAGCAAAAGAGGACAGAAATATGTAAGTAACTTATTAAAACAAATGTTCATCCAAAACCTTTAGTAGGTAAAAAATATAACTCCACATTAGTATAGAAATGAAATTAATTTTGAAATGTAATTTAAAAAATTCTTTACCACATAATTTAGTATTAAGAGAATATTATAAAAGAAGAGAAATAAAAATACAATTTTTTCAATAAAAAGTGTTTTAAAAAATATATAATAGATTTATAATTCTTCTCCCTTCAAAAAAACACAAAAATGAATTACGAAAATCCATATACAAAATCTAAACCGTATTTTACTGGAAATAGAAGATTTAAAGCTACAAAAGATTTGCTTAAAAACCAAAAGAATCTAAAAATGGAAAAAGTAATAATAAATAAAAGCAAATTGGATGAGGAAGGATGGTATAATATTAAAACGCCGTTACTAACTGAACAAGTGGAAAATGACTTATATTATATTAAAAATAGAGATATTTTAGGGGATGGGAGTGCAAAACAAGTTAAAGATTTAAAAGTGTTTCATTTGGGAAAATATATTAATTAAAATATTGCAAATTAGAAAAAAAAATTAATATTTAAATTATTTTTAATTTTGGTTTAAAAAGAAGAAAAAAAATGTTTTAAATTGAAAAAAAATTGTCTTTCACACTTATAAAAAATAAAATGCTATTAATTTTTAAACTGAAAAGAATTCTAACAATTTAAATGTGGCAATATGATAATTTAAATAAATTTATAAAAGTAAATATTTTGACTTTTTTCTAGATGAAAAATTAAAATCCTTTGCATTTGTTGTATAATTGTTCAAAATATTTCCTTTTTTTCTATTATTTCCCCAATTTATGACTCCAAATAGAATTTATATTTAATAAAATTCTGGGTTAAAATATTTTAACATTTTTATATGTTTTCTTCTACCTCTTTAACCACTGTTGTCTCTTCTTCCAAATCCGACTCTTTATTATTGTTATTGGTCAGTTCCTCTAAAGTGGTTCCTCCTTGTGAAATAAGGGGTGTATTATTTTTTGGTTTTAAATTTTTTGCACCATCTTCCTCTCTTTTCGCTTCTTTTAAAGGGGGTGTTGGTTCCTCAAGCACCTCTGACCTCATTTGATGGTAAATATTATAAATTATTAAAAAACTGCAAGTCGCTTTTTTTACAAACTAAATTCTTCAAGTATACTAAAAAAATTTTAATTTATTTAATAAAATTCTGGGCTAATAAATTTTTTATCTTTTAAATGAATTTTTGCACCTTTTTAAGCACATCACTGTCTTTCTTTGAATCCGACTCATTATTTATCTTTACTTTCGGTTCCTCTAGTGTGGTTCTTCCATCTTAAATAAAAAGTATGTTATTTTTTGGTTTTAAAATTTTAATACCATATTCCTCGTATTTACTTGCTTCAAGTGTGTTTTGGTTGTTTATGCAATTCGGCCCCTTAATAACACATAATGAAGCTCTTTCCCAACACTCTTCGGCATTTAGTCTCAACTCAATTCCTCTTCGTCGATCAAAGGAAATTTTTTTAAATATCACATAACTTATGTTTCAAATTAAATTGACAAGAAACTTATAAGTACATATTTAATCGAATGTAGTTAAATAAAAAGGAATTATTTTCAGTAATCTACATAAATATCTTAAACTTTTGAATTTTTTTAGTAAATAAGCTGTAAAAATTCATAAAAACATATCGAAGGAAAAATTTAATTTAATTTTTATTCATTTTGATACATACTTCAAATATAAATACTGTATAGTTAATACATATTTAACTTATATTGAATGCAATACTCGGCTTTGATCGTTATTGGTAAAAAATCGTAAAAAAAATATTTATACTCATTTGAAAATAGCAAATACTGAAAACCCTTTTACTATAAATCTAAAATTAATGTATTATGTTAATGAATTTAATCTTTAATTTTGAAATAAAACACATTTATTTGAAAAAGATCACTCATACCTTATTTAGATTCAAAAGGGATCTACTTTACGGTTTTGTTTGAATTCTTGCTTATATTAGATTCTTTTTTAATTTTTAAGCTTTAATTTGATTTGGGTTTTTTAATTTTGCACTTTATCGTTCAATTTTGGTATTTATTTGATCAAAACATTTCTTTTCATTTTCGAGAATGGATAATAAAGAATGAATTTTACTGCGTTTTACTCCATCTATTGCCCAAAGGTGCCCTTTCGGCTCTCTTTGCATTAAGATATTTTTTGATTACTAATATGATTGATTTTCCCCATTCCGAGAGTAGAATTGGCTTAGAGTATTCCCTGCTTTACGTAAGATACGACCAAAAGGAACTGGTTTTCCAGGTTGGGCGTAGAGCTAACAACCCGCCCTTTAAAACCACTTTGTTAAAAAGCCAAAAAATGTAAAGTAACCTACTGAAAAGAGACCGGCGGAAGGATTGCTGAAGGAAGCTAAGACACGTCCAGAGCTATGTGCCGAGTATATACGAATGAATGAATTTTATTCATCATTATCAGGCGATATAATAACAATCAATGTTATCAAACGAAAAAAGAATCTTTTTTAAATTCAAATAAAATTAACAAATATTTACAAAGATTTATTTTTCAAACAAACTTGTTAGGACGTAGGTGCTTTTGCCAATACAGGAATCAAATATGGTATTTTTTTATAACATGAATATACTATCAATCCAGCTGTTACGACGGCAAAGCTGATAGACATCGCAGTAAAATATACATTTAAAACGTTTTCTTTCTTTTTTTGTATTCTTGATAAGACAATCTCACATATTTTACAAATCATTGCCACAAGTACAATTAAGGTCATATAATTCTTTCCATATGTATTTAATACGATCGCGGATGAAATACACAAGAAGTATATTAGGTTGAAAAGGCAATCTTGTTTTGTCAAATTTCCTGACCTAGATATCAAATCGTATATATTAAATACAAATGTAGAAATAGCAGCAATTTTTAAGGATGCATTTTCTGTATTTGGCGGTATTTGATAAGAATAATATACCAAAAAAGCACTGATCGCAGTTGCTATTGAAAATACACCGTATTTTATCAAATTCGGTCTTCTAAATTTAGATTCTTTTTTTTCATAAAAAAGAACTGAAATGTCGATAAATCTTGTTATAACACTGGTAATAATGTACAAAGTGGTATAAAAGCCAATAAAGTTTTGTATCTTGAATGTTTTTGAAACAGATGGATAAAAATTGTTGCAGATATGCAAAATTACCAAAATACAAAACATAACACTATCTATATATTTCATCACAACATCTTTTAGAATTGACCCGGTATCATTAGACTTTTTTATTTCAGAAGATTCCATACGGTTCCAAAATTTTTGCGTATTTATAGTTTCGAATTTGTCTGTTTATAGAAATTTAATATCTCTATTTATAGTTTAATCCTTCAGTGGCATAAATTCTCATTTAATTGAAGCAAATTTTTAATCTATACTAATCAAATATTTAATATTTAGTCATTTAGTCATTTATTGTATATTAAAGGTTAAAAATGGAGTTTTTAGGCAAATATATTTTGTAAAATTTTTTTTTGTAAAAAAATAGAAACAATTCATTGCCCTCCCATAGAAAAATCATTTACTATACCCAATTTTAAAGTATTCTTGATGAATCATGATTATTAATATTAATTAAACCATAAATGTTTAAAATATATAAATTTGATTTTCAAATAACAATTATCCCAAGAATTATTCAAAAATTAATTTATTTATGATATTATACGTCTTAATTAAATAATTAATTAAAAATTTACGATATTGCATTTTTAATTTAACATTAATTAATATCTATGATATTGCAATACTTATTTGTTATTGTTAATATTTCCAAATATTTAGATCAAATTCTGCTGTATTAAAATTTGAATGTTTATTGTAATGTATCTTAATCAATCGTTTGATATTGTTTGCGCTTTGAAGTTTAAATTTTTTAATGTAGTAATACTCGAGAGCAATCAAACAAACATAATTAAATCTTGGTTATGTTTTTTCTGGCACAAGTAGTGCTCTTTCTTATATTCTTGAATATTTTAACGTATTTCTATAGAAGACACCTATTTGTCTTTTAATACTTCTTTCTGTAATTATATTTGTAACTTTTTGAATTTACTTTTAGATTTATGTTGAGAAAGCCAAATTATCATTTGAGTGTTTGTTTGCTTTTAATATAATTTACATCCAGAAGAAATATAATCGAATTTTTGCTCTCAATTAAATGAAATCTTGAATATCACCGAAGAATTCTTTTGTCATAAAATTATCGGAAGACGTATGTGTCTAAATATTTATCCGACTAAGAAAAAAAAATATTTAAATAAGTACAATTATGTATTTAAATGATGTTATAATTTCCCTAAGTACAGCGAATATGTAATAGTTCTATTGACTAAAAAACTTATTATTGAAGAATTAAAACTACAGAATTCTACCTTTTAAATACATCATAATTACTTTATTCAAACTCTATAAGAATATTTACATAAATTTTATTTAATGAACCAAAATACTATATTACGCCACAAATTTATACTTTTATTGATATTCTTTTATAATTGAATAGGTTCCTTTTATGAGATTTATAAAAACGAATTCTTTTATCTCATAGCAAGAGCTTAAAATAATTTACTACTTACTGACTCAATGGATGTGGGAATCATAGAGCAAATTTTACTATCAAATTCCACCAATTACGATCAAGCCCTCTTTGATATTCAAGTGTACCAATTTTAGAAATATATTTTTTTACCACCATCTAGCCATCCAGCTACAAGGCTGTCTGCAAGCCTTTGACCTTTAGAGTCGAAAAATCGCATTTTTTTCATCGCAATACATCATAGCAATCGTTCAAAATTACTCAGCCTTTGTGGTCTGATTCTTTTTACTTCGTTTCCTAATACTCGATTTCAATATAAACGTTAGAAGGCGAGGTTATTACGAATTTTTATCTTTGATTGGGATTATTATAAGTAGCATATTTGTTCCATATCCCCAGAATCGCCTTATTACGTTTTTTTTCGGTATCCATTTTTTTACAAATGAAAATCTCTTACTTGAGAATACGCTAATATTTTATTTTCTTGCTTTCTCAGGTTAAAAGTCAGAATACGATTTCATTCAATCGAAAATATGCATTATTTCCTACTTTAATTCTCTTTATTGTTTCGCAGAGTGTCTGTATTATCTGTTAGAAAAATTCCTTGATATTTAAAAAAAATATACTTTTGAAGGAATAATCCTCTTCTTGAAGAAATTCGCAATATTTTCCTTTTTCTACGAAGTCATCATGTCTTTCGTTAAATTATATCAAAATCAAGACTTATTTCCAGTGATTCATGTTAGATCGTTTTGATATGATCTCAGAAGTCGTTAACTTCATTTTCTATGATATCAACAACATCAGTATAGCTCAAAAAGCATGATACTTTGTTGTAAAGGTGATATTTGCGGTGGCATTACTCACTTTTCCAATAGTCTTTTTATTCTGTTGTATCTTAATCCCAATGGTGAGCATCTCCCCTTGTCTGAAACCACAACATAACTTGAAATTTCCCGAGCGTTTTCTGGTACCAAAATTGTATTTTTAGCTTTTTAGATTCGTTCTAATTAGACTTACGATTATCTCAAAATGCACAATTCTTTTAGAGTTTCATTAAAATTTCCTATGCAATTAAACTGTCTAAATCCTATAGTATTATTTAAAAATAATTTTTAATATCTTATAAAATAACATGGATATATCTTTTTTATGTCAGTAACACAGTTTTAGGTTCAAATATAGAAATATTTTCTCAAAAAATCGATAGTATTTCTTAGACACTTTGATTTCAGAGCTTTTCATATTTAATATGTAGGAAACAAATATACCAGCAAAAAAGACAATTCCTTCACCAATAAATTTTGCTTGGAAGTTGATACAGATCAAATCAATATTTCTTACTCCAGAACAAGAATTATTTCTGTTTCTTCAAAATCTTAAAAACAAAATAAACATTCAGCGAAAATGTAGCTTGAAAATTACATTCTTGATACCTAGACGTTGCATTTTCATACTGACTGTATTACATGTTACTTAATTTTCCTAGATTTTTAAAGGGTATATTTTTTGTACTTTACTGGCGCTGTGTCTCCTAATTGAGTGAATAAAGCTAGATTTCGGCCGTGATTAAAATCTAGTTACATAAAAAACCAAAAGCTTCTTCGTAGAATAAATTTCACCATTTTATAGACTTTAGTTTTCTTGTAACGATTGGTACAGAAAAATAAGAAATGTAATATGGTTTTCATTCCATCAAAAATCCAAACAATGATTTTAATACCAATTTAATCTAACTATCACCATGTGGCTACTTTTTAATGTGATTTTCGTTCTTCAATAAGTTCATATGAAAAAAACACATTAAAATATCACAAAAGAAAAACATGGCTTATCATATTTAATATTACAGATTATAAAAAATATTACAACGATCTATTAAAAATAATAATTACGAGTCATTACAATTTTGTTGCCATTAATAATGACATATCTAAGTTTCCCTACCAAAACGTGTAATTTATGTATTAAAAGTAGAATATAATCTGCTGTATTTCATGTTTACGGTTTTAAAACATATAGAATATAAAAAAAAGTTTAAATTTTTACAAATGTTAAGCCCTAACTTATTTACTAAAAATTCATTATTAAATAGTTTATACAGATTATTAAGCAAGATTCAAGTTTCTTGTACGTTTGGATTTAAATATAAAAAAGTGAAAAACAGTTAAAGAATATTTTTTAAATGTTTTTTTTCGAACCAAATTAAGAACAAAAAATAAATAATTAAACTTAAAATCGTTTTTTGAGTTTAAATTCGATTTTATATAAAAAATAAATTTTAAGATTTACATGTATTTTTCATTATATTTTCAATTACAATAAAATAATATTTCTGTACTTTACAAATCATAAAATATTTACTTATCTTCTGTAGTAGAAAATAAAAAGTAATAGTTATTCGTTTATAAAGCTATTTTTTCAATATATTATACCTAAAAGTAATAATATGATTGTATTTATCATAATAACCATATAAAAAAATCTATCCATATTGAAATTAGCTCAGTGTAATTTATTTATAATTTATTTTAAGGAAAATTGAATGCTTAAATATATTGAAATGGTTATCAATAGATAATATCTAAATTTGCTACAATTAATTTATAATCATTTGATGCAAATCGTAAATATTTTTCAAAAGGCTAGTTTAAAATTCTATCAATAGTTTTTCTTTATACGTTAATAACAATTATTTTTAAATTTAAATTTACATTCTTAGACCGAGTCTAGAAATTTACAACAATTTGATTTTTAAATTAAATTATATATTTTAGCGTTTTTTATTAGCTTCTCATTCGGTATTTAAATTTGAAGTTTTAAAGACACAAATAATTGCAGACTAAATGTTTTAGTCTTTGCAATTCTTAGTTCATTTTTGAAAATAATTTTCTAAAAAAAGAAAAAAAATAAAATAGAGAAATTTTATTTGTAGAAAAGAACTGATTCTATATCTCTTTGATAGATTTGACAGTTTTTTTAAATAAAAAAAATATTTGAACAGCGTTATGCTATCGTTAAATCATTTCTTGTTGCTTAGGAATAAAAAAACAGGAAATAAAAAGAAGGAAATTTGTAGGGAAGATTATTATGCATTTTACCTTCAAACAATGAAACTTATTAAAGATTATATAAAATATAACGATAAAACATCATATACACCTTATGAAACACTTTTAATGTTTATAGAAGATAGAATTGATTTGAATATTTCTAACTCGTGTATTTCGGCACATGAAGGGACAAATGTGCCAAACATCAATGAACAAAAAGTAGATTTGAATATTTCTAAATCGTATAATTCTAATAACGAAGAAATAAACGTTGTAAAATCAAAAAATGACAATAAAAAAATCGATTATTTCAATAATGAAAGGAAAGCGAAAGATTTTTACGATTTTAGTTCCTTTAAGAAAAATATTTTGATTCAAAATCTAAAATATTTATTACTCTCTCATTATAATACAGATGATCAAAGTTTTAAACGAAAATTACAAAAATATCATTCATATTTATGTCTGATACATCTTACTTTAGATGAAAATATTCCATATCCTTTAAAACTTAGTGAATGGTTGTCTGTAAATTTTTTTGTTGAAAATAATAATTATAGAAAAATGGCCATAAGAGGTTATTTTACACAAATAATTTCTAAATATCCGGATATAAAACCAGTTATAGAATCATTTTTTGAAATAGAAAGGTTTTGTAGTTTTGGAATAAAAACTGATGAATATACAGAAATGATGGATAAATGGAAAACAAAATATGAAAAAAACATACCAAACAATCTAAAAGATATATTATTTGGAAATTTAAATACAGAAAATATCACTTCTATTGAAAAACTTTGCTATAAATTGTTTTTTGTTGAAAGAAAAAACGGAAAATTTATTTCTAAATACGAAGACATGAATCATCTCATAGATGACAATGATTCAGATTATATTTTAATTCTTAAACGAGACTTTGACAAACTTCTTTATAGGTTAGATGGATGGCTAAGACTTGTATTGTTTTTTGTATGTCCGATGCTTCCTGAAAATATTTTCAATATTTTTTATTCTTTTGAATTCATTGGTAATTTTCTATTTTCAATTGATTGGAAATTAAGTTTAGAATATCTTTCTTTTACCAAAAATTTTTTAAAATATTTTGAAAATTATTTAAAGATTGTTGAAGTCAATCTGATAAATTTTTATTTTTTTATTTCTTTATGTTCACGTAATAAAATAGATATAAATATTGTGTATAAATATTATATCAATTATTATTTGAATATAGGAGGATATGATGAAGTATTTAATATAATTAATGATCTTAAATGTGATTACATCGTAGATGATTCTAAATTCATTGATTATTGTATAAAAAATTATGAAAATATAAGAAATAGATTTGTAAGTTGTGAAATGCTAAAAAAACAGCCTTTTTGGTTTATTTCAGTAATTTTTAATCTAAAAAATAATTTTTATATTTCTGAAAATGATATATTTATGGCATTGAAATATGCTTCAAAAAGAAAATGGTATGAACAGATATTCAAATATTTAATAAAATATGACGAAATAGATAAAAGTGTTTTGGCAAAATCTTTATGTGTAATTGAAGAAATAAAAAACGATAAGACAATGATGTCAGATATTTTTGCTTTTTTTTCGAATAAAATTTGCGAAAAACTTACAAAAATGTATAAAAAGGAAGTTTTATAACTTATTAATAATAAATTATTTTTTATTTTATTTAGAAGTGTATTTATATGAGTCTAAAAATATTTTTAAATTTCTAAAATTAGATTAATCAGCAGGTTTATAGAATTTAATTGTTTTTGTATGATTTTGGAAAGATCAAGATTTGCTTTTTGACTATAATTGTTTTCGTTCTTCGCATATCAGATATGATTTTTTCATTAATTTATTTTTTTTAATATATTTTACTGTCCAAGGAAGATTTTTATAATTTTTTTATTACAGCTTGTTTTGACTCTGACCTTATTATTTAGGTTTTCTCATTAAATCCATAATTTTTGAACGAAGGATTTGATAAAGTCGAATCGATTTGTAAAACCAAATATAATTTCAACGGTATAATATACCATTATATAGCGACTAAGAAAACCATAGTTTTCTATATATTTAGGTGCAACATATATAAATCATAATTTTTCATTTTCTAATTTTTTTAATCTAACAAGATTTTAGATTTTCTGGATGTAGTTTTTGTTTTATCCCGAATGATTTTTTAGCTTTAATTTATATATATATTAAAATTAAAAATTTCTTAAATTTGAACTTTATTGCAATCTTTGTATATTTATTTTACTTACTTACTTACTCAATGGCATTGCGGTCCATGGATATTTTACTATTTACTTCCATTAGTCCTTAACAAGCGCAGTTCTTTTCCATTCGTCTATAACAAGGTTACCAAGATCATTTTTGAGCATATATCCATCTATATTTAGGGTTACCAATAAGTCATCGACCTTTTAGATTAAACATATAGACTCTTTTCAAAGCTCTGCTTTCTGGCATTAGTTCAAGATGAATCGGTCATCGGATTCAGATTCTTTTAACATCTTTTAACAATCATCTATTTCAGTATGCATGTTTGCGCTCGACGGTTAAAAGAATTCACCACTTTCCTTGCTAGTTTTTTTTATGGGTTTGTATATTCTTCTAAAATCCTTCGTTCCCATATGCTCAGTATTGCTTCATTACGTCTTTTCAATTTTGCGGTTTTACAGCGGTACATGACTATAGGTTTAAGACCAATTCTTTGAATTTTTATAGTGCTCCTCCTGATTAAAAGTCGTGATTTAGGATTTTTTGTAAGCCAAAATATGCATTATTTCCAGCTTGAACTCTCTCTATTATCTCCACACTGTTTGCATTATTATTCATCAGAAGCACATCTAGGTATTTAAAAGAGTTTATACTCTCAAAGAGGTACCCATCTACTCGATTTTACACATTTTTTAGAAATATACGTTGATTACTAAAAAAAGCTAAAATATAATAATTATAAGGATATTACCTAAAAAATATTTTGAATTCAATAAGTAAAAAACTATACAATAATTTTAACATCGTTCTATCTTTACTATTCAGAAATCCCAATATCAAAAAATATATATTTTATACTTCTTAAGCCTATTTATTTATTCAAAAAATCAAATGCAAATAAATATATAAGCCTTTCTAGATCAAGCTTTTACAATGGTAAGATTTATAACTCAAAATCAAGGTGCAATAGTATTTCACATCGTTTTCGTAATTTTACGTTATAAAAGCTCATCATTTCGTTCAGTTTTTCTTGGTATTAAATTAAAATATTTATTTTCAATGAATATATCGCGGAGGAAGAATAATCACACAAAAAACTCTCTGCATTTAATGAGTAACTAAAATTGCAGTGAAGATCATTGTTTGTATTTTTGGTGGGAATAAAACCACACTATATCTTCGGTTGTTCCATGGAAGTTGCTATTAGGAGAGAGATCTAAGAAATAGCGAAACTTTTTCTAAAAATTTATTTGTAGTTTTTTATGTAACTAGATAGCAGACTGCAGCTGAACATGTAGGTAATTGCCAAGAAAAACATGGAAACATAGCCTTGCTCACTCAGGTTAGAAGACTAGCAACTGGGAGATATAAAAATAAAAAACATTAAAAGCTGGGAGAGCTAAGTAGAAGGTCATACCTGTGGTGTGATATTGCACTGTCTATGTGGACCTCATCTAAGTCTTAAATATATATTAGCTAAAAATTTAAAGGGTTCACAAAGTGTAGAGTAAGTGGGAATACTGCATGTTCTTTAGGAAGCCCAGAGGGCTTCAATCACACTTTATGCTACAGAAATTTACAAACATCGGGCAAATGCCTCGTCTATTAATTAGGTTCTACACACCTCGTAGGTAAAAGGCTTTGGGACGTAGGTATCGCAGGGGTTACCGATGGAGTGTTGGGGTAGCAGTTATTTACGTTAAACCTACCCTAAGTTAATGTCATGAAAAAAAATATAACACTTTCCACTGTTCTAAAAAAATGTACTATTTTTAAATAAAGTTATTTTTTTTGTTAATAAGAGACAAGTTTTTTGGTGCTATAAACTACCATTAATTTCTTTATCAAACATTTTATTAAAAATTATGAAATTAAGAAAAAAGCTTAATGTAACTTTTCAGTTATTTCTATTCTATTTATGCTGATAATTATTAAATAGACTTAAAAATTTTTATATTTTTAAAATTTAATTTAAAATGTCAGGATCAATAAAATGTTACTCATTCAGTTTGTTAAATGAACAAAAATAGTAATTGCACTATAAAATGGTTCTTAATTATTACTATTTCCTCTTTTTTCAATATTCAATTCAATAATAATCGCTTACACCGATTTTACTTTTTTATAGCAACTTTAAAGTTTTTTTTATAATATTTTAGGATTAAGTTTATATTTATTTTTAAAAAAACTTATTTACCACACAAGATAATAGACAAGGTATTTATATGTATATTAATTGATTTTTTCTTGAAATAAACTTTCTCACAAGTTTGACATGAATTCAGACAAGAAAAATAAACAATCGAAATTATTTTAACTCTCATTATAGAAAAACCAGTATTTGATCTTAATTATGCATTAAAATTAAAATCAATTTAAAAATAATTTGTGCAAGAATTATATTAAAAATAATTAATTTACGAACAAACTTGGTAGTTTACATACAAAGAGTAGATTGCCTAAAAAAAGCTTAAAAACATATTTTTTGATTTAACAATTTTCTAAACTTAACTTCACAGTATAATACCAACTATTTTTCTAAACTTAACTCCATAGTATAAAACCAACTTTATTTCTAAACTTAACTTCATAGTATAAAACCAACTTTATTTCTAAACTTAACTCCATAGTATAAAACCAACTTTATTTCTAAACTATACTCCATAGTATAAAACCAACTTTATTTCTAAACTTAACTTCATAGTATAAAACTAATATAAAAAAATCAAAGATTATATATTCTGTTACTCAAAAAATATTACAACTAATTATTTCTAAGAATTTTTTATAGTGAATATCGATTTATTTTAGAATTCATTTTTCAATTACAATTTAATATATTTTTTTAGTTTTAATTTATGTTCTTTATAGTTTATTTTCTTTACTTCCATCATTGATATTATTTTATTAGATTTACTTATTTTTTAAATAATTTAAAAATTTTTTCATGTGTTTACTGTATATTTTTAAGGTGCAGTTAGGTATTTTATTATATTACACCTTGTCTTTCACAAATCTTATTATACTTATGTTAGATTTATAATAAAGATAAAACTTTTAAACGTTGTTTTACGTGTATAATTAGTTATTCTCAGTTGAAAATATATTTAAATTCGAACTTTTATATATGAAAATCAAGTACTTATTATTGTTCAATAATATTATCTCTACTTTTCATATAGAAATATTTCAATAAAAATACGTGTTAAACAAAGCATATTTTAAAAAGGAAAACACTAATGAGTAAAAGACAAATTAAGAAATAAAATTTAATTTAATAATTATTAATTTCCTTGTAAGTTATAAGTAAATATAAAACTTTTCTAATAATTCAATTTCGGTATAAACTGTAAATAATTATTAATTTAATAATTATTAATTTCCTTGTAAATTATAAATAAATATAAAACTTTTCTAATAATTCAATTTCGGTATAAATTTTAAATTAAACACCTCAAATCTAAAAAAAATACTGCCTTTTTAAAATAAATTTATTTTAAATTTAAAATTATGATTTCGAGCCAAATATTGAATCCCATTTTATATATTCTGCTAAATCACTCTTATTAACGCTTTTTCTAATTTGATTACTGGCTTTTAAAAAATCATTAAAAACTATTGGTCTCGTAGAATCATTAGAAACCTTTAAAATATCTTCAATTTCACGTAAAGGTTCCATTGCTGCTTCTCTACAAAGATTGTATAAATCAGAACCGGAATAACCATCAGTTAATTTTGAAATTTCTTCAAGTTCATCTTCAGTTATTAGATTGGTAAATTCTTTTATAAGATTTCTTATTAAATTTTTTCTTGCTTCGTTTTCTGGTAACGGAACATAAATTCTTTTTACGAGTCTTCGTCTTGCTGCTTCGTCTATTTCTTGGGGTCGATTGGTTGCGCCAATAACTAATATTTTATCTGTTGATAAAGTAGACACACCATCGAATTGCACCAAAAATTCTGTTTTAATTCTTCGAGTACCTTCATTTTCGTTTTCACTTCTTTGAGACAATAAAGAATCAATTTCATCAATAAAAATTACAGAAGGTTGAAGTTCTCTTGCCAAAGAAAACAATGCTCTAACCATTTTTTCACCTTCACCTACCCATTTAGATGTGAGTGAAGATGCACTTATAGAAAAGAATGTGGCTTTACACTGACTGGCTATACATTTTCCTATCATGGTTTTTCCATTACCTGGCGGTCCAAAAAGTAGCATTCCCTTAGGAGGTTCTCTTAATCCTTTAAAAATATCAGGGCGAATCATTGGCCATACCACAATTTCATTTATTGTTTTTTTAACACTTTCTAATCCTATAATATCCTCCCATTTAATACTTACAGTTCCTTCTAATATTTCACTTCTAATTCTGTCATAAATAGCTTGATCTTGTGTATTTTCTTTTGAATTTGTTTCTTTTAATTTCTTATTTTGTACCGAATTGTTAGTTGAAAAATCTGTATTTTCTATATTTTGATTATTTGCTTTCTTAAATTCGTTATTGGTAAATTTCTTATTGTTTATTTGATTTTGACACGAACATAATTTATCTGTAAAAAAGTCACCACTTATTTCCTTTTCTGTCAATAAAGAAGATATTTTTTCTAAATCTGCTGGTACACCAATACCAATATAATCAGATAGAACCGGAAAATTTGAATGGTTCTTTGAAACATTATAGAGAACAGATTTATAGAGGTTTTCATATTGGTTCTTTATATTTTCACAACGTAACTCTTTTGGAATGAAAGTGGGACATTCCGGAATATTATTTTCTTCTAATTTCTTCTGCAGTTCGAAAAATTCTTTTTTCATGCATAAATTTTGAAACAAAATATTTATTTCTTTTTCAAAAAAATAAATGATATGAATCAACAATATTTTTATATTTGAGCAATAAAATTTACAAAAGAATAAATTATTTTATTTAAGAATTACATGGATTTCATTAAAAGAGAGCAATAGTTTATATTAAATGTCTTTATTTCAAATTTAATCGTTGAGAGCGCATCAACACTAAAACCTATCCACCGGCAAAAAGTATAAAATTGATGTAAAAATCATTGTTGAGATTTTCGGTTGTTCAAAGCATAAGTATACACAAGAAAGTCTACAAAACTTTGAGGAATTTTCCACGAAAATAATTTTGGTTTCCTATGTTACCAAATTCTAAACAAATTGAATTCGTGATCAATTTTCAGTCAGAATCATAGAAGCCTAACATTTTTCACTCGAGTTAGTAGACTATGCGTCCGAAGAAGACAAAAAAGCATCATTTTAAAAGCCAGAAATGCTAGGTAGCAGGTTATACGTGTTGGTAGGATATTTCAATGTTTAGGTGAACATAATTGTAAATCACCAATAAATATTTTGGTAGAAATTCTGTTCGGGTCGAAAAATGTGGAGTAAGTTGGAATGCTGCTGGTCTCGGTGATGCCTAATGGAAGTTTTAACATACGGTCAAAGTATAAGCAACGGGGATGAACAAACTCCGGATAACGACCTCGTACATTAAGGGAACTCATCACATTTTTTATTAGAAAAACCTTGTGAATATGTATGATAGTAGATACCGATGAAACATTAGAGAGTGATTAATTATCCATTTTAAACCTAGAAATGCGTCAATGTCATGAAAACAATATAACATATGCTACTCTTTTAAAAAGATATAAACATATTCAATAAAACTTTCAAATATATTCTTTCGTAATATATTTAGCCAAAATTCAAAGAAAAATCGTATTTTTCTATAATGCATGCCAATAAAAATAAAAGTTTAAATCATACAAATATCAAAATTATTAAACTCAAAGTTTGTAGAAATTTAATCAAAAAATTGATTAAAAATATAAAATAGAGTTAAAATAAAATGGAATAGGCAAATAAACCCGACATAGGGTATATAAGTTTAGCCATAAAAAGAAAAACATGGCTTCATTAATTAGATTTTAGAATCAAATGCACCAAATTTTAGTTTTTTGTTTCTATTTATATATTTTAAAACATTAAAGTAGGACCTACAGTTTATCCGATACTTTATTTGAATGTTTAATATTAAAATAATTTCATGGAAATATGCAAAAGTCTATTATACATTCAATAAAATTGGATAGGGTATTTAAAAGAGCACGAAATAACTTATGAATAAATACTATAAATTCACCAGGTAAAACTCAATAAATATTCAAATTATTTTTTTTTATATCATGGCAAAAAAATCAAGTACAGTCTTAATTTTAAAACGAAGGGTTAAGCCAATATAAAGTTAATTATATTGTGTAATATATCTTGAAAAATTGTAAAAATACATCAATATGTAAAAATTAAAAATAATGAATCAAATATGCCAATATAAATACAGATATGAAATTATAGGTAGAAATTTAAGTCGGATATTTACGATGAAACGAGATAAATAAATAGGTAATAAGAATGAATGTTATAAAAATGGCAGTTCAGATACGACAGCAACATAAAAAATTAGAAAAATAAATAGTGCCAGATATATTTGAAAAGGTTTCTGATGAATTTATATTATAATATAAACAAATTCTGTTCATTTAATCATAAAATTCGACTGGAAACCAAAAAGAATCTCGTTTAAATTTTTAAATTGTAACATTGTTTAAAAATGTTTTTTAATTTACGGTAAAAATAGACTTTATTTAAAATTATCACATCTTTTTAAAATAATGGCAAGTGTTATATTTGTTTTCATCACATTAACGGTTCTAGGTTTAACATAAATGACTGCTACTCCAATACTCCATCGGTAACCCCTGCAATACCTACGTCCCAAAGCCTTTCATCTACCAGGTGTGTAGAACCTAATTAATAGGCCTGGTTGTTGCTTGGATTTCGTAAATGTCAGTAGCATAAAGTGTGATCGAAGCCCCCTGGGCTCCCCAAAGAATATGCAGCATTCCCACTTACTCTACACTTTCTGAACCCAATAAACTTCTAGCTAAGATATATTTCAGAGATTTACATGGGGTCCACCTAGACAGTGCAATGTCATACCAACAGTTATAACCTGCTACTTAGCTCTCCCCGCTTTAATAGTTTTTATTTTTATATCTCCCAGGCGCTAAGTCTTCTAATCCGAGTGAGCAAGGGTAGGTTTGCCTGTTTTTACATAGCAATTAACTACATGTTTAACTGCGGTCTGCAATCTGGTTACATAAAAAACTACAAATAAATTTTTAGAAAAAGTTTTTCCATTTCTTAGACCTCTTCTCCTCATAACAACTCCCATGGAACAACTGAAGATGTATTGTGGTTGTATTCCCACCAAAAAATCTAAACAATGACCTCGCACCAGTTTCACACACTCATTGCGAAGCAGAAAGTTTTTTATGTGGTTATCCCCCCTCCACTAACCAAGACTTATCATTTACATAATTCAGTCATGTCCCGAAGACGACTCACCTCGAAATGTTTAATTTGTTAAAAGAAAATAGGATACCTATAAGAGTGCCCTAATTAACAAAAGAGTCTTTCTGTTTGTTCAAAAAACATACACAACCAATAATAGTGAGTAGAACAAAAAATAGAACAATTTAACAGTTTAGATGGTTCGAAAAAAAAATTGAAATAAAATTCATAAATTTTCTTCTAAATTGTATTATTTAAAAGAATAAAATTATAAATTTGTTTTTTTAATTTTCCTAAAGTTTTCATTTTTGAAAAAAAAATTAAATCAATTTGTTCTGATTTCTTTTCTACGAATTTACAGTTTCATAAAAAATTGTATGATAAGATTTATGTGTTTCTACCATTCTTCTGCGTAATATATTTAGACTCTCAGTAATGATTCCCCAAAACAATTCTGCTTGAATAGCTTCGTGGAAGTTTATACTTAATTAAACTAAAACATTTTTAATTAAAAATACTGAGAATTTATACAATGAATAATCAATACAACATATTTTTATACAGCCCGGTTTTTCAAACAAATAAAACATTTCCCAGTAATAAATTTTTTCGAAGAAAACACAGATTGAATGCTAATAACTGAAAAGTAAAAAGACTAAACAGAAAACGCCGAGCTGAAGTTTTGAAAAATGAAAGTAAATATAAGAGAAAAAGCGAAATAGGCAAGTTAATAAATATTAAGTTTTTGTTTGGTAAATTGCACAAAGCGTGAATAATTTGCAAATTGCTGACTATAAAAAGTTAAAGAAAGGGACCAAGTTAGGCTATTTATTTTAAATTAAAAAGGCTAAGAAACTATAGCACAAATTTTGAAGTTGAAGATTATTTCCGACATTTTTTTCTTATGAATGTAAAAGAAAGTTCGTTTCTACGAGCCCTTGTCTAGTAATTTACATATAATTTTAAAAAAGCACAAATTTATTTAAATATTTTCAAAGTCCTGACACCCCATTCCTTATAACAATATATTTCGTTTTAAATGCCTCTTCTATGAAATCGATAGTTTCTTCTGATAAATAATCAAATATTTTATAATATTTCAGTTCAATGTAAACTTCATTATTAAACAACATCTGTATACAGTTGTAAGTTTTTCTTTGTATATTAAAGTTCCGAAATATGATTTTTTCAATTTTCTTTAAATTTGCAATAAATATTAAATCTTTTTCTGATATATTTATTTCATCTAAATCCATTCTTTTTATTTTATATTCCCGTGAATTACAAAATAATTCCGAAAAACCAATATTTTGAAAATTTATTCTAAAAACTTTAAATTCTTTTAGATTTGATAAATTACTAAATGCTTTTACATCTAAATTATCGATCAAAAAATTTCTAATACTTAGTTTCATTATACTGCTTAGATCATAATTTTGAAATAAAAACTTTAAGGAATCTTTAGGATATTCAGAATCGGAAATATCTTTATTTGTGATTTTAAGAGCAATATTTTTATTATTTTCTGACAATTTTAATAAGTCAATCATTTCATGGGTATTCCGAAGTGTTAATTCTTTAATATAGAAAATTCGATTTACAAAACGGGTTAACTTCCAAGTATTTATTGCATATACGTATATTTCTTGAAGATCTATCATCATATATATCAACTTGAAAAAAATACGAAAGCTATCACTGTTTTTAGGCGTAAAACTAAAATAATTAATAGATTCGTTTGTAAAAATTTCATTTTCAATATATATATTTGAAAATTCTATTTCTAATCTTTCTAGCCCTTTTATATTTAAAATATCTCTTAGAAAATCAGATTTTATTTCTGAAGATGAAATTTCAATACACTTTATATTTTTTTCTAGAATAGTATTTTCGGTTGTAAAAAACGATCTCTTATTTAATTTTTTTAAAGTAATTGAAATATTATTAAAAGACCCTTTATACTCATAAAAACATTTGACTTGCAAATTATAATTCTTGCATTCAAAATATGTAATGATTCCAACTTTACCTTTAAAGTTATCTTCATTAAGTAACTTTAAATAGAAATTTTCATTTTCTTTTGGTACATTTTTATTTTTTTTGAGAAATTCTTCGATAGAAAATTGTTGGTCTGGGTGCTTCAGACTTTTTATTATATACTCTGCTATATTAAGATTACCTTCTTTGATTTCAGGAACTCTATATATTTCATAATTATTGTTTTCATAAAATATAAATTCCTGTATATTACTTAAATGCTCTGTAAAGATGAAAATTGTATCAAATTTACACTTTATAAAAACAATCTTTTTTAAATTTACAAAATTTATATTTGCATTTAAAGAACGAATTACCTTATCATATATGTAACATTTGAAGAACACAATCTCATCAATCATCCTTTTTAGATTTTCTAAAATATTACAAAAACTCTCCGAATAAAAAACGTTTAAATACTTTATATGCAAATACTTTATATCTAATGTATTTAGAAATATTAAAAATAAACTTTGACTTTTATGATTCACAACCACCTTTTTATAAAAAAATGTATCAAATTCGTCATTAATTACTAAAGTATGTTTTTTATCTTCAGTATATAAACCTTTATATTCCTCGTATATATAAGATTCATGCTCTTTTCTGAAAAATAATTCAGATTCATCCATTCTGTAGGTCAGTAGTTCAAAATATCCCTTTGAAATTCTTTTAAATAAATCATGTGAAAAATAATCTTGCTTTGAAAAATGAAACGATACTTTTTCAATATCAAAATTTATGATTTCATTTGATTCTATTAAAGAACACCAAATATTTTTTATCACTTTTCTCAATTTATTATCATATTCAACTCTAAAATATTCTAAAAAATACAATATTGTGTAAAACTTCTTTATTGTCATTTTATGTACCGGCAAATAATATGAAATTATAAACTCATAGAATATTAAAAAATCAGATTTCTTTATATGATGACAGAGATATATTTCTATATTATTGTTCATTTTGTTAAATTTTTCAAATATATCAAACCTGAGGCCAATTCTCTCAATAAATTCAATATAATACTGTTCATATTGCCTATTTGAATCTCTGACAAGCATTTTCCCTTCATTTTCATTCATCTCATCTCTTTTAATTCGACATAAACATTCGAGTTTGATTTTTTTTATAGTTGAAGCTATGCTAAACTCTTCATTTTCATTTACAACATTAAATATAATATCTCTTTCACTCGAATGGTAGATAAACACAAGAATTATTGGTTTATAGAATGATTTTATGAATCGAAAGAACAGATTAAATTCCATAAATTTTAGAAAAAAATTCGTACTTATAATTTTAAAATTTATTTACTATTTTAGTTTTTAGTTAAAAAAATTTTAATTTTTTTAATAAAACGTCAAGAATGATGTGGCCTATCAATCTCAATAAATTTAAATTTTATAAAATGTTTTAGAATTATAAAAACCTAAAAGGTTTACGTATGAACAATTGTTGGTATTTCTAAACATCAAATTCTATTGAATAAAAATATTCTTTTTAGAATTTAAATAGTGAAGCTATTTTTTAGATGTTCGATTATTTTTTTTAGTTTAAAGAATCAATAATTGACAGTTACTTAGATCTCAGTTAAGTTTTATATTACTAATTACAAAAAAATAAGATTCTTTTATTTTTTTGCAGAATTTCTCGCAATAAAAAATACGAATTTTCTTTATTTTTAGAATCAAAATGATATTTCTTAAAATTACAGTTTTCTTTTTTTGATTTTGTATCGAATGGCAAACAATGCTATAAAAAAGTAAAGAAAGTTGAAAAATGCAAGATATAAATTGTTTGTTCACCAAACGTAAATTTAACAAATGAATAAAATACGTCAATGGAAGATAAACAAAATATATTTTAATACAAAATTTTAATATCATTTTTTTTAATGTCTTAGCTTTAATATATTTTTTTGCTTTATATATCAAAAGTATTTTTTCATATTGCCACACACCAATACATTATAAACCTTTATATTTGTTTAATTACATCTCTTGAGCTAATTTGAATTCAAAGAAACCATGAATGTTATTAAGTGAATGTTTTCGAAAAGTAAAAATTTGTTACTTTAAACCGATTTTTAAATCCTGTTATGAGCGTTTCGAAAATTTTTATGGAGTGAGAACTAAAATACGATTATTAAATTTACACAAAAAACCAAATAAAAAGGGATAAAAAGTCAACGCTGAAATGAAAAAAATATTCGTTATTAAACTCATTATACATAAAATGGTCTCTTGAAACCAAGAATTATGAATAGACCCGTTCGTATATTCAGAATACCATCTTTTCTTAAAAAAACACTTTAGTCATTAATTGAAGTCTCTGTACGTACAGACTGCTAAAAAGTTTCAGATATTTGTATCTAAGTTATTTTGTTTGAAAAAAAAAATGTCTATTTTGTGCCAAAAAATGGATTAATAGAAACCAAAAAGCAAAAATCGTTCGAAAGTATAAAAAGAATTAAAGATTGTTTTTAAAACAAGCATAAAGAACATTTAAAAATTTTAAAATATTATTATGAGATACTTTTATATTTTAATCTTTAAATTGTTATAAAGGATGACCATTATTTAATAAAATTCTGGCTTAAAATATTTTTACCAGTTTTATATGTTTTCTTCTACCTTTTTAACCACTTTTGTCTCTTCTTCCAAATTTGAATCTTCATTTATGTTATTGGTCGATTCCTCTAAAGTGGTTCCTCCTTGTGAAATAAAGGGTGTATTATTTTTTGGTTTTAAAATTTTAACACCATCTTCCTCTCTTTTCGCTTCTTTTAAAGGGGGTATTGGTTCCTCATGCATCTCTGCTCTCATAATAACACCTATTGACACTTTCTCCCAGCTCTCTTCGGCATTTAGTCCTGAATCAAGTCCTCTTCGTCGATCAAAGGAAATTGTTTCGACTGTTTTCTTAAGTACTATAGACTGAATGTATGCCTCTACATTCATGGGTATTTCTAGTCTTTTAAGATGAGATTTATGGTATTTTGTCACAATACCGTCCCAGGTCATTACATAAGGGATTATCTCAACACTACACCTATAAATAAGACCTAACTCATTGGCTAGCAGGTCATACTTCCTAAGTTTTTCAGTTTCAACTAATTGAAGTGAATCTTGGGAAGTGATTCCTACTTCAATGAGTGTTATCTTATTCTTCTTCTTATCTAAAACAAATACGTCCGGTCTGTTATTCCGAATTTTAACATCAGTTTTAATTCTGGTGTCCACTCTTATCTCTGCATACTCATTATCAAGAATTTCTTGAACTGAGTGACTCCTTATTCGTTTTGAAGACTTAAACTTATATCTATTTAGAAGAAGTAAGTGTAGGCATCTAACCACTTCATTATGCCGTCTGGTGTAGTCATGGCCTAGCATTTTTTCACATCGAGTTGCTAGATGATCTATAGTCTTACCAGACTTCCCGCAATGTTGACACACACCATCTGCTCCCCAGAATACATTTCTATCCTGGATATAGCAGAACACAGCTTCATTTCGTGGCCTAATATTTCCTCTCTTTAGCCATCTTGAAGAGTCACTAACACTCACAAGCTCATTTTTTCTTGCATTATATAACTTTGAATGGAGTTTTCGTTTTTCGATTTCGTTATATAGTTTTGCAAGTTGAGCTTCTTCTAAACTTTTCTTAGTGACTTCTTCTACCAACCTGTACTTTACTTTTAAGAAGCCTTTTATTAGTGCAAGATGGGTTTTATTATTATTCTCCACCTTGAGGATTGCTGCTCGTCTAGTTGATATCTCTTTACTTTTTCCAGACAATCCAAGAGTTGCAGAAACATATGTTCGCTTCGCAACTCAACACTATGTAGGCCTCTTCCAAGTTCATTTCTAGGAAGATACAAACGCTCTTTACATCCTGGGCGGAGATGTATCTTATTCTTCACCAACACCGCACGCACTGCATCATCCAACTTATAGAAGTCGGCCGGTTCAAGTCGAAGTACTCCTATGTGATAGTTGATTAACGATATCGCATGTTGATTGATTGCAGAAAATAATTTTTTTGCGTTTAATCTAGTGTGACAAAGTCTTTCAACTCTTGATATAAGTTTGCTCTGTACTTCTTCAAATGAGCTACGTGTTGGGATTCCTCTGCTATCTTCTATTATTCCTAAATATTTGTAAACACTAACACCTTCTAGAAGAGTAGCAGTATCTTCACAACACGTATCATTTGTGGCTGACTTCTCTTTGTTAATCTCTAACCCAATCACCTCTAAAAATTCCTTTGCCTCGCCTGGCATAGCACTCAATGTGGAGCTGTCTTTTGCAAGGAGCTTAAGATCATCAATAAACAAGAGATGATTTGTAGAATGGGATTCTGCATCTGTTTGTACTGTCACTTTTGTGTATTTTTCATTAATCTTTCGGCTTAATGGATACATACACAACACAAACAACAAAGGTGACAAAGTATCTCCTTGTAGAATCCCTCTATCAATCTTCTTGCTCATGATTTTTTCAGGCCCTACTAATATATCAATTTTCCATTTTTATAATTACCTTAATAAATTTCAGGATTCAATCAGGTAAATTAAGGTTTTCAATGCATTGAGTTAAATAAGCATGATCTATTGAATCATAAGCTTTTTTAAAATCAATCTATGTTGCCTTAAGATTGTTTCCATACTTTTTATTTAAGGAAATGTTGAGTAGGGCCTGCTCTTTCGCTCCATGCACACCTCTTACCGCCCCTAATTGATTCTCTGAAAGCAATCCTTCTTTCCACTTCAAGTTGAACGACTTTCGTTAAACACTTAGTCGTTAACTTGTAGAGGTTGGACATACAAGTGATTGGCCTGTAGTCAGAGCCTCTTTGTGGACTTCTTTTGGGTATCAAATAGGTAAGCCCGACGTAAAACCAATCAGCTTGAGGTGTTCCTTCTAAACATATAACTTTCACAATATCATAAATATATTTGTGAAGAGTTGTAAGTTTCTTAATGAAAAAATTGTAAATACCATCAATTCCAGCAGCTTTCCAATTAGGAAGCCAATTGATGATATTTACAAATTCATCAAGTAAAGGAAACGTAGTCGGATGATTATCTGATACAAATGGAATCAAATAATCATCATACGTGACTGTGTCATAATTTTTGTTCCACATTGTAGACCAAAAACTCACAATTAAATCACGACTGACTCCATGCTCGAATTCCACACGCTCAGATAACCCTCGATAAAATCGACCTCGGAAAAGCTCAAACATACGATTCTCTTTTCTGAATTGCTTCCTACTTTCATACATCGTAATTTTTTTCACGTAAACATTCAAAGACTCATTCTTCTTAACTAAAGCCTCAGAAAGATCAGTTACGCTGCTCAAGTTTAAATTAAACTCTCGCATGATTTTCTTAAGGCTCTTCGTTTCCGAAGTGGAGAGCTTTTCTTGCTTATGAGCCTTCTCGAGAAGATCTTTGGAAAGTACTTCTTAGAAATTTTACTTTCTATGTTTTCCTTCCAAGTGGATCTAGGCTTTTCTTTGCGTGTTGCCTCGTCATAGCATACCTGGGCTGCCTGGATTATCCATGCCACTTCAGTTATCGTCATCGGCACATGAGCTTTGGCATATTCACCCACTATTCGATTAATAAGGTCCAGGACTTTACTATCAACCAATTCACTTGGAAGCTTTCGAGTTCGGACCACCACTTTTCCGATTTCATTCTCCAAGATTTCTTTGATTTTACTCAAAAATTTATCTCTCAGGTTTATGTACTCCGTGGTGTCAGTCAGAGTCATGGCTCAGTGAGAACAGTGGCGATTCTACGTCGCTCTCCATTCCTTTCTTGCCTAATTTTCCTTTCTGCCTCATTTTGTGCGAATTTTTTAAACACATCGATATCTAATGTGCAGCCAACTTTCTGAATATAGTACCTCAGAGTTGCAGGCCAACCATTTCTGGGCATTCTCTCAAACCTCTTTTGCACTGCTAGAATAGCAGATCTAGGCCATTCCTGCTCTACGACTGTGACAGAGTCAAGTATTGAGTGCAATACCATCAGTCGATTAACTTCTAGAATGGCATCTGTATTGAGGTTTTTCATGCCGTTGGCTGGTTCAAATGCAGTGGCATCGGTACCAGAAGACGAGGGTATGGTATCACCCAAGCAGACTGGACTAGTCTGGCAACTACTGCTTGGTGGTTGGTAGGTGGTGTTATGGAAGGTCGGTGGAGGTGGAAGTCTCTCAGATAGAATTACTACACTACATCAGATGTTAAAATTTTTCCTGCACTGTTCTCCAAGTTGTGTACAGCTTTTATTTTTTCATTTTTTATATTTTCGCTGTCTACTTTTTTTCCTTCTACGCATTTTTTTTAAAAAAAATTAACAAGATATTTTTACAATTAATGTAAAATTACTCACGTTTAATTATCAATATTTCCCTTGGGTTTTAGTCTTCGAACAATTATAATATATAAATTCGCAAGCAATGCCCGCGATCAGATGTATAAATGCACAAACGTATTCGTCTCAAAGAGATTTATAGACTACTGCCAAAGACGCACATTAGTAGACACAGACAGAAAGAAAAATAAGAGTATTTTTCGTGTTTAATAAAAGAAGTCTCATTTCGCTGATACACACAAGCTACAATGAGCATGACTATCTTTGTGTTTGATGTTGATTTTATCATATAGACGAACTATCTCATATCCATATTTTTTTTAATTCTTAGTTTTAAAATTCTTGTATTTTGTTACAAAAAACCCATTATCATAATTTATTATGAGCCAGGCTTTGGACAGGGGCTTCTCTCGAACTCCCAAAAATACCTTCTCGTACCGCCCGAAGTGCAGTCCCCTCTGGTTAAAAGCCACCCACGTGGAGATATACACTCAATCAATAGTACTTAAGAAGACCATCGAAACAATTTCCTTGGTAGACGGAAAGGGCTTAAGTCTGACCAAATCCGAAAAGAGCCGGGAAAGAGCCCTGCTGGGTATTATCAAAGGAAACAAGATGCACAAGAGCCAATAACTCTTCAAAAACAACCGAATAACGAAGAAGATGGTGTTAACCATTTTGAAACAAAAAAAATACACACGCTTATTTCGAGCATGAAACTACACTAGATTAGCCGTAAATAGATATAAAAGAAGAGTCGGATTAAGAATAGGTAAAGATGATTGTTAAAGTGGCAGAAGCAAATGTATATAAGAGAACAATTTTTTTAAACCAAGAATTTAATTAAATAAATTTAATAAAGTAATTTGAAATCGTGTTTAATAAGAATGTTTTTTAAAAAAATATTGTAACAATAAAAGTATTCTTAATCTCGAAAATGATTTCTTTTCATAAACTTCATTAGTGAATAATCTTGCTATGGTTAGCTTTGAATTTTTTTTTAGAAGTATTGATTTTTGTTTGGTGGTATGCAGCGTTTGAGATTTAAATTATCCGAAATAGCATTTTTTTTGTTCAGCATTTACAAGCGGTCTTTTTTCTGTGAAAAGCCTAGAAAAAAAATCCGAAGTGAAACTTGTATTTGGAAAGTAAATAGTTTGGTGAGAACGCAACGCATTAATATAAACAGGCATTGTATGAACAGGTGGTTGAAACATGGATAAGAGAAACATGTATATGAAAATTTGAATCTATAAATAGATAAAAATAAATGTAAATTTGAAAATCTTTGATCAATATACAGAATTTTATAATTTAATATAAATTAAATATAAATTTATAATAAATATATACATTTTAGATAAACAATCGATTAAAATATGTATATGCAGAAAATAATTCAAAAAAACGCTATCATAAAAATTAGAGATAAATTAAAAGTATGTTAAAGAATCTTTTTTTTACATTTAAATATCCATTACAGGTGCTAAAAATAGGTCATAGTAAGTGAAAATGGTTTCACTGTATAGATTTTAATTATAGAGCTTAATTTATGGATTTCAAATTTAAAAATTCAAAATTTTTTTAAAACCGATTTCAGTCCAAAATTATTGGAACAAAATACTCGAGGAAAAAAATGTGGCTGTAATATAGAATCACGGCTATTACAGACCAAAGTTTTTTTAAATATTTAAAATATAAAATTTTGGTTCTTTTTAGTATTTTTAACAGATAATAGACCTGCAAAATCAAAATATAATTAGTTTACAAATAAATGCGAATATACATTATTTTTTACATAGTTTCCTATATTTAAATATTATTAAAAATATATAATTCACTATTGAATTTAAGAAAAAAAACATTGGGCCTCGTGATGAAGCAGAGTTCTGCCATATCGAGGATAGAACTGTATTTTGGGAAGCAGATGGTGTGTGCTAACACTGTAATAAATCTGGTGAGACTGTATATCATCTAGCAGCTCGATGTGAGAAAATGAAAGTTCCTGGCTACACCAGACGGCATAATTAAGTGGTTTGATGCTTGCACCTTCTCTTTCTAAATAAATATAAGTTTAAGTTCTCAAAACGAATTAGGAGTCACTCAGTTCAAGAAATTCTTGATAATGAGTATGCAGAGATAAGAGTGGAAATCGGAATAAAAACTGATGTTAAAATTCGGAATAACAGACCCGATATGTTTATTTTAGATAAAAAGAAGAATAAAATAACACTCATTAAAGTAGGAATCACTTTCCAGGATTTACTTCAAATAGTTGAAACAGAAAAATTAGGAAATATGGTCTGCCAGCCAATGAGTTAAGTCTTATTTATAAGTTCAGTGTGTAAATGATTCCGTATGTGCTGACTTGGAATGGTATAGTGACAAAATACCATAAGTCCCACCTCAAAAGACTAGAAATACCAATAAATATGACGGCAATATAGAATTCATAGAATACAAGAAGATAGTCAAAGCAATTTCTTTTGCCCGACTAAGAGGACTTTTGTCAGAACCAAATACCGAAGAGAGCTGGGTGAGAGCGTCAATGAGTGTTATTATCCGAGCATATATGTTGTGGCATCAACATCCTTTTGAAACAAGCGATTAGAGAGGAAGATGGTGCTAAAATTTAAAAACAAGAAATAATACATCTTTTATTTCTGATAGAGAACTATGTTAGAGGAACCGACGATAAATATAAATGAAGAATCGGATTTGGAAGAAGAAACATCAGTGGTATAAGAGGTAGAAGAAAATGCATAAAAAATCGTTGAACCATTTTAACATAGAATTTTATTAAATATTATAAATAGAGGAGGTTATTAATTTATATAAGTATATTAGAAATAAAGGGGGTTTGATAGACATGGAGGGTCACTATGCACATTAAAAATTATTTTAACCTTCTAAATGTGATTCAGGGTAAAAAATTCATACGAATTCCTCACATTAAAATTTGTCCGGCACAGTAGCAACGCGATAAATCTATATACATTAAAATGAATGTACTGTATATGTGTGTTTAATAACTGTAAATAAAGTGTGTTATTTTTTAAAAAACGGGTATTTTATATATAGAGGTATAGTTTTCTTTATAAGGGTAGATTAATTAAAAGGTTTATTATGGATTTTTTTAAAACAATTATTAAGATCTGGTGGCATTAGATGGTTTTAATATATTATGTATGCTAGAGTATTTTAATGAATTCATATTTTGGTTAACGGATTGTTAATATAGGGTGTTATAAGTCAAAGTGTGGTAATATATGGAAGAAATTTGAAACTGGTGTTATATCATTTTTTCTTTTTTATTCGACAGCAATAGAGATTTTGAATGGTAGCCAAACAGCACATTTAGCTTTAAATTTTTTCTTAATTTGCAAACTAGTGAAGCACCGGAATGCAATGTTACTGGAAATTCTGGAATGGATAAAGTTCATCAAAATTCCAAATTTTTTTTATATTCCGGTCTGCAGTAGCTTCAAAACACACAGGAAGTGCTTTATAATACACAGCAAGATCAGAAATGAAATACAAACTCTTTGAGTCAGGGCATATTTCACGGTCTAGAGATTTCTAGGACACTCTAATTGTTATTCCACCTCCAAGGCGAATAATAAACAAAACGCGTGTCTTATATCTCACTTTCTTTGCAAAATATCTAAAAAATTGACTTGGAATACCAATATGCGTGTTCAAATACAAAATAATACATATGCCAAACTTTGCAAAAAATAACTAGATATTAAAAATAAGACGCATGAAATGATGCATTTACATAGCATATCCCACTCACCGGAACTTTTGTAAAATGACATCAAAAAGAGACGAATTAATATAAATGTATTATCCCAAATAACTAGAAAGTACAAAAATTATCACTGGCTTTAGCAGATGCTATTTTCATCAACCGTTAAGGTGTAGTTTCCATAAATTTGCAAACATAAATGGAATACCAGGCGAAGCGACAACATATAATTTCATCGATAACATGATGAAGCAAGAAGGTCGATCAAAATTTCTAACAAAATTAATGTTATTATATTGCCAGGTATTCTACCAAGCATTTTAATGTTAGAAGTTAGATGCCGATCTTCCTTTTTGAAACATAAATTCGTTATCAATTTTTAACAGCAGGATACTTTCGGTAAAATAGACGTATGGAAAATGTCATAGAAGCCAAAATTTCGAAGTAAAACCATAAAGGGGTTTTTTTTCCCTTTATTTCCTCGGCTTAACAAAAATGGAATTTAAACGTTTACAGTTTCTTTGCGACTCACCTTTGCAAAAAAAATAAAAAAAACACGCGAGAAAAAGCAGCAGGTGTATAGAATTCATATTCTACAGGCTTGCATATTACATGGGAAACTCTATGTGGTTACTGCATGCCTTGAAATTCTTTTTGATTTTTTTGTAGTAACTAAACAAAAGACAAAAATACTAATTTAAAAAGTACAAAATAACCAAACAAGTACCGTTCAAGATAATAAAATTAATCTTTTGTTTATATTAAATTATCTTTGAGTTTCCTTTCTTTCATTATCGCAGCAACCCGCACCGGCTAGCAGTATAATTCAAAAAAATTAGCTTGTTAACATAAAAAGCTTTACAATAAAGATATAGAAAAAATTGTATTTGAAGAACATGTTTTTGTGAACCTCGTAGTAATATCCCAATATTTTTATAACATATTGATAATTCGGGGCATGCGCATTTCCCATTTTAGCACCGCAGATGCATGCCTGGTTTTTGAGAAGTTTCAAAATTTTATTTATTCGATTTAAAAAGGAAGTAGATACCATTTATTTTTGTTATTGTTGCGGAAATCAGAATGGTTTACAACGAAATTAGCCAATTCGTTTAGATAAAGGGTCTCTCAAGAAGGTATTTGTCGTTTAATTGCTCTCTCAAAAAAGATTCAATCTTAGACTCAGATTGTGTATTAAACACTTTAAGATCTCTAGCCCATGGTTTTTTGCATAACAGCGTTTATGAATAAGTTGTGATGGATTGTGTTTGGGTTTAAATGATATAAAATTAAGGTACTTGCGTTTTTCTCTTAATTGAAACAAATTTTGAATCTATTTACCACCCCGATATCCTTCCTGCTATTATTTTAGTTTTCCTAGCGAAAATTATTTTTACACATAAATTTAGATTTTTATCATATAATTGTTGTATATTCATGTTTTAAACTTTTAAAAATTATAAGTCTACCGTTAAAAAAAAAATGGTGGTAATAAACAAATAAATTTGCAATTTATTTTTAATCTAAGCAAATCAAAATTATTGATTGATATTTTTATCATTAAATTATCGATAATAAATCTAAAAAGACAATGTTCTGTTCTTAATTGATTTTATTGATTTATATCGAATATTTTTTTTTAATTATTGTACCAAATATAAAAAAAATATTTGAATGCTTCTTAATATATGGCATTTGGCGTGGTTTTAAAACAATTAAATATAGAAATTGGAAATCATATTCGACTAATCCTATTTCTGTTAGCAGCTAAAATCATTTCGATGCGAATAGCAATAGCAATACATTTTTACGAAAATAGCGAATGTAGTTTACCAGAGAGAAAAATATATAACCCTTTCAATTCGGCTATAGATTTAGAATCACCAGTTAAAAAATACAAATCATTCATTTTTGATCCAAACACTAAAATTCTGCATACGTTTTTAATTGATCTAGATATGTTTTTTCTAACTTTCTTGAACGAAGAAGAAATTCAAGAAGATCAACAACATATCATATATATAAATAATAATCTTCTAAGTTTGTACGAATTTGATTATTTTTACCGTATAGTAATAAGTTTCCCTTATTTTGTTGACTATGTTGATGTGCGTACATATCAGCTAATATTTAAAATAATGAATATTTTCAAGTTTAAAAAGAACAAATTTTTTCAGCGGTTTATTCAATTTATATCTGTTTCTTTAATATTTAATCCATTAGTAACAAAAAAATGGAATCTATTATTAACATCAGATATATGTTCGCATTCTAGCGTATTATCTAAAAAAATTATTGTGGAATTTTTTAAGTTGCATTTTATGTCTGATAAAACCTTTAACAAAATAAAGAATATTTCACATGCTGCTGATTTGACAGAAGATTTTGATATTGATTTACTAACTCCAAATCAAGATTTTTTATACCTTGATGGTGATATTATACAAAAAATTATAGAAAAATCCAGAAATTCGACAAATATTATAAAACTTCTCGATGCAATATTTCGTATTCACATTTTTAAAAGCGTGTGTCTATTCAATATTTCATATACAAAAGAATATAATAAATTTTTCAATCTGCATTTATTCAAAAATCTTGATGAAATATTTTTACTTGAATGTTCAAATACAGATGTATTAATCGGAAATATATATAATGGCAAAAGCTTAAATTGTATTAAGACTTTAAGCATTATAAACTCTAAATTTGCTATTAAAGATGAGATTTCATGGTTAAAAACACTAAATTTTGAAGTCTTAAATTACGTTGATACCAAACGTGATTTCTTTACACTTTTTACAGCGTTTGAATCAGATTCTTCCGTTCAAAGTATCGTTTCAATCTTCAAAAAGGAAATATATAATAAAGAAAATGAATCAACAATCTTTTATAAGAATATGAATAAGACTTGTTGTGATCATAAAACACGAATTCATCTCAAATCTAATCAAGATAAAACCAAAATCAATAAATTTAAGAATCAGAGTTTTCCGTTTGAATTATTTGTTTATATGGAATTATCCAATTCTTTTATAAGTCTAAATTTCTATGTCTTAAATTTTAAAAAGATTAGAGGTATAGAAATCGAATTTACAAATACCTATATAAATGATTTCAATTTGCTCGACTCTGAGATTTTTAACAATATAGTGGGTATGAAACTTGTCAATTCTACAATAAGTGAAGCTTTTATGTCTAAAATTTTGTTATTTACTTCACTCAGAAAGTTGTTCCTTTACTCATGTACGATTGTTTTTGAAGGCGATAGGATAGCATTTAGTGAAAACACTCAAATCAAAAAGATTTTTTTCGGTGTTTCTTGTGTAAAAAATAATCAAAATTTTTTTCAATTCTTAAACAAAATCGTGGAGTTAAAGGAACTAATAGTTCTTTGCTTCGCTATAGATACAAACCCTTTTTGGTCTATGATTGATCCTCGGGGTGAAAGCTTATGCAAGTTGAGTATTTTGAGGTATTCAGTTAAATATAACTTAAGTAATGCTATTTTTAAGTTTCCTTTGTTGCCAAACCTTTTAAATCTTTATTTCGGTTATGAATATCCAGAAGGTACGCTACTCAGGTTTTTTCTAAACAACCATTTGAATAACCTTAAAAAAATAAAGCTTGATAGAATCAAAATCGGAAAAATGGATAGACAAGCACTAGGAAATTTTACTAATTTGCTATATTTTTACTTTTCAGATGGCTGTATAATTTCGGAAATATCATTTTCTGATCTTTTCGATTTCAATAATGAATATTCTTTAAAAAAAATAAGGTTTCCAAAGATTGAATTAACATATCGTGATTTATGTTTTATTTCAAATCTGAAATCGCTTCGAAATGTTTATTTTGAAAGTCTTGAACTCAAAAACAATAGTTTATATTTTTTTAAGACTTTTTCTGGAATGAAAAAAATTGAGATTGGAAATATACAAGTATTTAGAAATAAATTTAATGAAGAATTCGGAGCCGGTGCTAAAAGGTCTCATTACCAGCATTAAATAAAATTCTAGTTTTAAATGTGTTTTATTTGTAATTTATTCGTTCATCTAAATTTTATCTATACTAAGAAGAAAACACGCATTAAAAACTTTTTCAGAACTGTCTTAATTTTTTTTTAGTTTCTTATTCAATAAAACACCTTTTAATAGATCAAATTTATTTAATATCTTCTTTGTAATTTATATATCAAATGTCTTGTATTTTTTTAGGTTTTCAATTTCGAATTTCACTTTCTGAATCTGCTAAATACTTCTTTCCCGGTAGCCATAAATTTTCATGCGATTTTAAAATTATCTTTAAAAAAAAATATTCGTTGCTTCTCTTGTTCTTTTTTATTTCCTCGGTTTTTATTTTTAAAAAATAGTTTAAATTTTTTTCAAAATTACTACTTGATACTTTGGTATTTTGTGTGATACGGGCATTGGGGTTATTTACACTTAAATTTTTATTCCTATTGTATTTATCTAGCTTTATATTAACTTTTATTATTGAGATAGGGTTTCTATAACTATCCATGATATAAACAGTATATTCCAGTCGTTTTTTGCAGGGATTTACTATTCTAAAATGTTGGTTTAATTAGACTTTAGACTGTTAATTAAAAGATTTCGCCCATTTACAAATCATCGAACCTTCTTATGAGATCACAGGAAACATTTATTAGTCTGGAAAATTTTGAATTTGCACAGATAGATTGTAAATTTTTTTTATTTCTTTTTGTAATATATGTAGATCCATAAATTATTCTCAAGTTTTCGCGTGCCAAACCATTCTAATATAAGCGATGATATTAATTTTGGTAACAACAAAAACTTGCTTTGGGCTATAAATCATTCTGTATGTTTTTTCTGACATGTTACACAGAAATAAATCAATTAAATTCGGATCAATTGATATCTTGATCCTCGATCTTGTGATTGTTTAGATTCAACTGGTATAAATATTTTTGGTGGATAAATAGTTGGTTTTTTTAATATAGAGATCGATATTTTTGCTCTTTTACTTTCTATTTGATTGCTCTCTTAACGGAATTATATATGTCTCTAGAAAGCAACAAAAACAGATATTTACAATTACTTACATTATTCGGTCATTATTTTTATGTAAAGTGATTATTGTCGGTTTTAGAATTTTAAAATGTAAAACTATCATTGTAGGTATAATTTCCAGAACAAGCTGCAACTCTTTTAGTTTTATTCAAATTATAAATAAGTACTAATTTTTCTCAATTTTGATAAAAAAAATATTTTTCATGTGTTAAACTAAGTCATAATGGTATATGCAAAAGCCCAGTTTATCCGCAAATTCTTTCGGTTTATTCAAAACAGAAAATTAAGACTAGGCACAACGCCAAAAAGCAATATACGATAAAAATATAAAGGTTGAAATAAAAGCTTACAATGAAAATATTGATATTATTTAATATTGGGTTTGCATATATAAATATAAAAATATTCTTTCGATTTAATATTGTAAAAAAATATCTTTAGAATAACCTAATGGTTAGAGCATAATGCTTTGCCGGAAAACTAAGTTTAGTGTCATGTTGAAAGTATTTTATGATCTTTTATATGGAGAATTATATTGTTGCTAAAAAACAGAATTCACAGGTAATCAAAATTATGTTTTAAAAATTAGTCGTAAAATCCCTAACTACATTCAGGAATAATGAAGATAAGCGAAAATTCGACCTCCACTATAACCTCGCTAAAAATATACTATAAACAATACTCTGGCGATGCTTTCATGATTGGATTAAATAAATTAAATGCCTAAAAAATATAAAAAAATCCTTATAAGGCAAGTAAATATTTTAAATCTAAATATTAATATAGATCTCAACCTAATACTCCAATACCGCTAAGCATATATTTTTACATTAAAATTAAGATGCATTGTCGATAAAGGCAAGTCTATAACTTATCTCTGTTCGATTTATGACATTTTGCAGAAAAAGTAAAAAAAAATAACCATCATAAGCAGTTTTTTTACTTATTCTGGGTTTCTTTGGCTCTCCATTGAGAAGTAAAAGACAAAACAATAACGTATTCTGTCGCTGACCAATTCCCTAGGATTTAAAATTAGAACAAGTCAGCTTAAAATCTTTTGAAGACCTCAAAAAAAATTATTTTGTTGAATGCGTATCTATTTGTAACATCTATCTAACACGAAAAAAATAAGATTCCCCGTAATTAGACAATAGAAAAAACATAGGTTCTTAAATATAAAGTAAAGAAATTCCCTTCGATTTTTATTTACGGTTTATTCGTCCGAAAATATTATAACTAAATATATAATGTCTTGGATATCGATAATTACCTTATAAGGAAAAACATAACCGAATATCTAAAAATAAATATCTTGATCAATGTTGAATGAGGCAAAATGACAGCTTCTTCTGCTATTTTCCAGTTTCAGCTTTTTACAATAAACATTCTTGTTAATATATTTTAAAATCAATGATTAGTATAAGCACGCGTACCTACAATATCCATTTTTTGAACTAGTCTGAATTTGTATTATAAATAGTTATGGTTTTATGTAGCTTTTTGAATGATTAAATTATTTTACAATTCTCGCATGTTTAATAAAATACAAACTTAGCTTTTCTTTTTGTAAAATACTTAACTCAAACTCTCGATGGCAGTAATAAAGTTTTTAAGATCTAAGCAATTTTTTATTTATAAGCATTTTTGAAATCAAAAATAGAGCTCCGGGGCTTTAATTTTTGAGTTATAAATTCTCACTTAGAACAATAATACTTTTTTCAAATATTGATATATCCAAGAAACATATCACAAAGCTCTCTACCCCTTAACCATTCTCTTTTTGTGTTGTATTGATTCTTATACAGTTAAATTCAAAGTTCTTTAAATCTCACTACACCCGTGGCAAACGGATAATCCATTCTGAAAGGTAGTATTAGACTTGTAACCAATCATTATATACGCTAGAATATTACGAGTACTTTATATATTTTTTAGCCAATAAATGAGATTGTTCGGTTTCTTTATCGACCTTCTATAGAGGTCATGAATAACCAGGCGTTAAAAATACTCTGTGCAATATAAAATTTAGACGAATTTTAGATCAAATTTGTTTAGAAAACTTTTTATCATTAGGAAAGCACTATATGTTGTGAAAATTTATTATAAAACAGCTTTATAGAGATATTTCGTAATTTTAATAAAACAACCTGCTAAATCAGTCATTCACATATTCATGGTAAATATTTACGATTATTTAGAGCAATTAAAATTATTTTTCGTTTCTTTATAACTTTTTAAACATGGCAAATTCATCTTGATGTATTTAATGATACCTTTTGTTTATAGAACATAAAATCTTGAATTTTCTGCAAGGAAATAAGCCTTAACAGGTATCAAAGATAAATTTATCATGTGATTTAATATTTTTTAAACCCAAACTATGTGTATTTTATTGGAAACGAATCAAATTTACCGTAATTTCATTAGGAGTTTAATAATAGCCTCATTGATTATTCTCCTATAAGCCTTAGCAAATCTTCTATAATTTCTTCAGACCCTCGTTTTTATGTTAATATATATATATTTTCATGGTTTTGATCAAATACTATAAATCTTTTTTTGAACTGTGGTGACGGGTTAACTTTTTTCCCTTTATAATGCCTTTAAAATACCTTTTATTTGCCATATTATTGTAGTTTTTGTATTTTCTATTTACTAAATATAACAGCAAAATGTTTATGAATAGTTTTCTACCTGTCAAAAAGGCGTTAAAAAAATATTTTGAACTCTTAGTATCTAATATATTGTTGTCAGAGTATAACTCATTTTAATGTCTTTTTGTAATAAGAAACACATAAAGTGTCATAAATACAAGAATAAATATAAATGATTTTTTGCGTTTAAATTTATAATTTATAATACATTAAATCATTATTTTTGCAAAAAACAAACAAAATTTAAATTAAAGTAATTTAAAGATTCCATTACATTGGTATATTTTTCAATGAAAATTGTCATTTTGTGGTGGATATTTCTAATAAGTTTAATGAGAATTTATTATTCTTTATTTTAAAGTTTATATGGAAAAGCTAATTAGCCCCCGATTTTATTGTGATGTATTTTCATCTTTTAAACATATATATGATATTTTTTGTGTAAATTAAGGTTCTGTATTAGAAATATTTTTGCTGTATAAGAGTTCAGAATATTTTTATTTAATAGCTCACTCCTTCCCTAAAAATGAAACACAATCCAAAAATGATTTATAGCTTCGCCAAGTTATAGGCGTTCCAAAGACAATTTTCTTTTGTTAATTTAGGTTGTCAGCCTCACGTAAACTTTCCAAGCGACAGATAAAGAGTGCACTAACCTTGGAAATCGAACCAGCACCTCTATATCAGAATTTATTACAACGCTAAAATATTATATGTTTGAGGTGTTTTTGTTTCAATTTTATATTGCTTAAATATAGTTGTACTAGTATAAACTGCAATTTTTAGCCACTGCTATAAGTTGTTATAAGTTAAAAATATAGTCCAAAGTCAAAAATGAAATTTTTTGTCTTTCAAATTACAACTATAATTTGGCTAATTCGCATGAAGATAATATGTTAAGTTATTTCTTTAAATTACTAAATAATTAAGAAATTTATAGCAGACATTTACATATTTTGTGGTAAATGCAAAAAATAAATTAAACAACTTCTTTATTATGATAAGTGCTGAAATTCATATTTTATTGCCACTTAATTTACAAAAAATTATAAAACACGATAGATTTTGATTCGCCTTAAAGTATTATGGTTATATATATTTAGAAAAGAAGTCTTAGGTTATAAAAATATAAACTTAATTTGAAATATACTCATTGCGGTACAGATTTTAAAGTAAATTACAAGAGATCCAACTTGCGCTTAAAATAGCTACCTATAAAACCTTTTCAGTATAAAAATTGTAAAAATAATCTAAAACAACTATAACTCGATGTTATTATAATTTCCTTACACATACATAATTTCATGAAACTTTCGATCAATATCAGATGTTTTTTAAAAGAAAAAATGTTTTTTTCGCCTCACTGTTTCTTGTCTTAATAAATTGGTAAAATTCTTCTGTATTTTGGTTCATAGGATAAACATTTAAAAAAAGAATCGCCAGTAACAATATTTGTCTGTTATTGTCATTGTTATTTTTTAATTTTCGTTTTGTGTAAAATTTCTTATATCATCATTCATAAAAATAATAAAATTAAAACGTAAAGGTTAATTAGTATTTCGATATAGTTTTAATTTTTTGATGACTAGAATTAATTTCTTGATATCTTAAATATAAATTCCGAAATATACCTGTTCTGAATTTAAATCATTCGCGCGAAGAAATAGGAATACTAAAAAAGGGATATTTTAACCCTAAAAACTCTGGCGATAAATTTTAAATTAATTAAATATTAGTTTGCTATATATAATATCTTGGATATTTATTTCTTAATAAATTTTTCGCATAAACGTTTAAATGTTCTATCCTACTCGTTCAAGCTGCTCTATCGAAGCTCCTTTGTTAAATTGGTATCTTATTGCAATCAAATACTGTTTTATAATAATTGTATCATGGTTTTTAAAATTTTAAACTGATTTACTTCATCGAAGGAAAAAAACAAGCAAACCGAATAAATGAACGATCGCTGGTAGATTCACAACACAAGACTTTTTTTAAGAGACGAAATGTGTCTAAATGACTCATAATGTTTTTTTCGTTTTTTACTAGCCACATATTTTTGGCACATGTTTTTATTCCAAGTGGTCTTTTATGAATTTTACTGCTTTAAACTGAATATAATTATCGTGCCTAATTCGTAAAATTCTCAATTACATTATTTTAGAAATATCTTTAAAGGCCAATGTTGAAAATTGTGTTTCAAATGCGCTGTTGTAAATCAAAAAAATCACATTTCGATATTCTATTCCCATCTGATATTGATTAATCTATTAACCGATTGGTTTGTAGATATATTCTAAATCTTAAAATCATATTATATTATAAATTACTTGAAAAAATTTGTAAGTTCCTTTGGTTTATTAAATATTAACATTATTGGTTTTATTGAATTACTGGAAAAAAGAACATACGATTTTCAATCTTGTTTTTTGAAATAATTTTTCTTGCGTTGACTTTACATACTATCGCTTTCTTAAGATTGGAGTATCCAAATTTAATTATAGAAACGCAATAATATATATGGCCTAAAAATTATTTGATAACACTCAATAATATTGATTCCAAAGAAAGCAAGAATGCCAATTTATGTTAAAATTCTTTCTTTTTTTCTAGAATGGGAATTTCTTAAAGCGTATATTTAATCGTCTTTTCTTTTAGCATAGTAGCGATAGATAATTAGTCGGTCAATGCTTAAATTTAACAAAAAAAATTTTCCGGTGGTTTTTTCAATAACTGCTTATTCTGTTAAACACCTCAATTGATTTTTTAGATACATTTTATTGCTATTTTTTTCATATGTGTTTTAATTTGAGCGAATTTTAGTCCATAATTTTTAAATCTCAAATAACACATTCTACTGTTTATCCGAGTCGTTATATATAAGTTTCATAGATGGATAAGATTAAATCTACTAATTTGATGTATAATCAACAAATTCTAAAATTTTTGCCAATGATTTTATTTAAAACCTCGATTTTGAAATTTTTTTAACAGCTCTAATTGCCAAGGATTTTTAAAAAATTATTCAAAAATTTGTAATTAAGTTTAAGTCACTTTTAATTCATTTGTAATAACAGGGTTTATACTTCAACACGCAATAAACATTTATTCTTTTAAAAATTATTTATGTTTATAGATATCAAATACTTTTTGCTCTATCACATGAAAAATGTTATCGGAAAACCTTTGAAAAGTAAAATTAAAAAGTTTTTTTTTGAGATATTTAAAAACTAAATTTGTGATTAATATTAAGTTAAAATCATTGGTTAAGTGAATCACATAATTAATTATAATTTTCGATGATGGTAGGCAATATTCTAAAACCATTGTTCTTAAAAATTTTTTATGTGAAACGTGAATTCAGAAAGAACAAAGCAGAAATATATGTAGAAAGGGGTAAAATTATAAAATTTTAGCTTAAAATTCATGAGATATTTGAATTATTTCTTGCTATTATTAATATTTATACCTCTGCCTGTTTAAGATAGAGCATAGTGATCAGACGAGGTTATAGCCCGCGATAAAGCATTCCATATATTTAATATACTTTTGATTTTTTTGAAGCGTTTTTTATTAAAAATTTTAACGAATATACCCATATTCTTGATTTTCGAGTTCCCGGTATATATTTTTTATATAATTTCAAAAAAAATGTTAGGGATATTTAAGGATTATACGAGGAATTTCTGGGCTAATTATTTAATAAATTTCTATTTTGAAATAACTTAATAGTTTCACCTTCATAATTAAAAAAGAATCTATATTTTCATATAAATCTTTTAATCTATTAATTTTGGAAGAATATAAAAAAGAATTTATTTTATTGATTAAATTGATATGGGTTATTAAAAATTTCTATTTTTTCGAAATATTAATATAATTCAATTAAAATCTTGCAAATTTATTAGGTTCATGAGCAAATATATTTTTAAAGCAAATAATAAAAAAATGATAATAGGTTTGATATTCGTCATTATACATGTTCTTACAATAATATCTGCGCAAAGAACAATTGCAATACATTTTTATGAAAGTTGCAAAAGCAGCGTAACAAAATTTGCGATAAATGATTGCAATTTTCCACATAAATATCTCGACTCCGTCAATGAAAGTTTTGTCGAGTTAGGATTGGATCTACAAAATACTAATTTGAAAGTATTTATAATAGATTTGGATACATTTTTACTAAAGTTTTTCAATGAAGAAAAAATACTAGAAAAGCAACAACATAACATATATATAAATGAAATAATATTTAATTATCAAGAGTTTGCCTATTTCTATAATATAGTAATGAATTTTCCTTATTTGATTGAAAATATCAATGAATCTAAATATAGGCTTATATTTAGAATAATGATCACTTTAAACATTAAGGATAATAAATTTTTTGAAGAATTTATCCGCGTATTGCTGGCCTCCTTGTTATTTAATACAAATTCTATAAACAAATGCAGTGTGGTAGAAATACCAAATATATGTTCCATTTCTGGTTATATATCTAAAAAGATTATCGTGGAATTATTCAAATTGTATTTTTTCACTGAGAAAACACTAAAAAAGTTAGAAAATATTTCAGTTGCTGTGAAATTGACTGATGATCTAACTTTGGATTTTCTAAATTTAAACGAAAATTGTTTGTACTTAGATAGTGATATTTTAGAGGATGTGTTAAAAACACAAAAAAATTCGATGAATTTTTTCAAAATACTCGATATAATTTTTCGTATTCATACTTTCAATTCTGTATTTTTTTACAAAATATTTTATGAGAAAAAATACAATCTTTTTTCAGGTTTGTCTTTATTTGAAAGTCTTGATGAAATATATTTTTTTAAATGCTCAAACACGGATATTTTAATCGAAAGCATATATGAAATCCGCGGCTCAAAGCCTTTAAAAACTATAAATATTATTTATTCCAAATTTTATGTAAAGGATGAGGTCTCATGGTTAGAAACGCTTAATTTTGAAAAATTAAATTATATTGCTATAAAATCGGAATCTGTATCACATCTCGATAATAATAGCTCCGATTCTCTATTCGGTAATATTTTTTCGGAATATATTGAAGAAATATCTATTTTAGAAAAAAGCCCTGATATTTTATATTTGCACAGTGATTTTTCTTATTCTGATGAGAAAGCAACCATTGATCTAAAATTTTATCAGCAAAAAAGTAATTTAGAAAAACTTCGGACTTTAAGATCTCGATTAGTATCATTTAATTACATAGAAATATCTAATTCGTTTATAACTTTTGATTTTTATGTTTTAAATTTTAAAGAATTTAAAAATTTAGAAGTGGAATTTTATAACACTGATATTAAAGATTTTAATTCACGCGAATCAGAGATATATAATAATGTGGTTCATATGCGAATCATTTGCTCTAAAGTAAGTAGTGTGATCTTGTCGAGAATATTATTGTTGCCTTCTCTTAAGAAGTTGTTTTTTTATCTGTGCATAGTTACTTCTTCAAAAGGAGAGGTTATTTTCATTGAGAACACAAAAATCGAAAACTTTTTTTTTATGGCTTGTTCCTCCGATGAGAACAATCAACACCTGTCAAATTTTATAATTAAAATGGTTGCTTTGAAATCATTGAAGATTCTTTGTTATTCTAGAAATACAAATGTTTTTGTAGATAAATTCGAGGCAACGAACACAAATTTTATCGATTTGAGTACTTTGTTTTATTGGATTACTTATTACACTGATAGTCTTCTAACACATTTTGGCAAAATATCTAATATTTTAAAGTTTCATTTTGGTTTAAACTACCCTGAAGGTACTCTGAATGTGATACTTTCGAACAACTTTTTTAGTGGTCTTCAAAAATTAAATCTTAATAAAATTAATATCGGAAGAGAGGATAAATATGCCTTAAGAAAATCTACCAATCTTCTTCGTCTATATTTCTCGGAGGGATGCAAATTTGATAAAATATCATTTTCTGATCTTTTCGATTCAAATACCAAATATTTACTAACAAAAATAAAATTACCTCAAATTGATTTAAAATATTGTGATTTAAACTTTTTTGCGAATCTAAAGTCTTTAAAACATATATATTTTTATAGCTTCACTGTTGAAATGAAAATTGATCATTTTTTTAGAGCATTTTCTAGTGTCAAAGAAATCGAGCTTGAGCATATATTAATTTCAAAAAATGAAATTATTGAAGAATTTGGAGGAAGACTTAATAGATTTTATTATAGGGATAATAGAAATTCAAGATGATGTGTAAATAGCTCTTACTCTTTAAATTTATCTGTAGTTTAAATCTTAAAAACTTAAATTAAAGTCAACGTTTATAGAAATTTATTCTGGTTTTTAATTGAATGTTTTGTGCATAAGATTATATTATAATAAATTATGCCTAGAATAATCCTACAGTTTTTACGTTAAAAAGATAAAAATCAAAATAATGTAAGTTCAATCATTTAAAGACAATAATAATGAATCGAAGTACGCGGAATAAATCTGTTAAATCAAAATTGTAAAAAAATAATTATATTCGGATCACAAAGAATAGAAAGAGTATAAGACCAAGGTTTTATAATAGCATAAAGTTAAGGAGCTACCAAATATAAATTTTAAACTAATATCATAAAGATGTCTTTCGAACTTAAAAAATAGTGTTCATGAATATTCAATTTATCATAGTCGATACCAAGCTTAAATGCGATTTATTGGACTTGGAATTTTGTCATGAACATTAGTGAATAAAGTTCTATTTTTAGAGAAAGGATCATAAAGCCATGGTATCCTAAGCAGAAAGCGAAAAAAGTGATTCACAGTTAGCATTTATCTAAAAATCACATTTAAACAAATAAGTTCAGGTTTTATTAGCCTAAAAATTGTATAAATCTAAGAAAAGATTTTATGTGATATAATACATGAAAGTACATATAAATAAAATAATATCATACATTCAAGTTTTACCTTTCAATAATTACAGAATTAAGCCTTTTCTAAAAATAAAATAATTTGATCAAATATCAGTCATTATGTTAAAAAATTATATCATGTACCATTCAATTACTTTTTTTGTTGTTTAAAGTATGATAATGTAACATCCAAGTCCATAATAATCAGTGATGAGTTATTCTATTAGTCATGTATAAATACACTTTATTTTGCTAAAAATGGCGATTCGGGTTTTCTCTAGTTTGCTCGGGAATATCTCGATGCATTGGCTTAGAAATTTTTCGCATATTGAATGTTTCAATCTTAAACCAACACTTTTTTGTGTTTGAATCGTTTACAGAATTTATTTACTTATTAGCGTTTCGGAAACTATGGTTTTAAACGATAATAATTGTGGTTATTTTAGGACAACCCGTCTATTTAGGCTGTGTCTGGACCTTTAGAGACAGACTAATGGCATCTATAGAAAAGTTTTCTTTATAAACTAAGCCTGAAAATCAAAAAATTTTGAATTTATAGTAATATTTAAATACCCTTCCGAGAGGCCAATTTCGCACTCAGATGGTTCATTCTTTATCTTTCATTCGGAAAGTTTGCATGCGGCTGAAAACCTAACCTATCAAAAGAAAATGGTCTGTAGAAGGCCTATTTGTTGGCGAAGCTATGATTCATCCTTTGATTGTGTTCGACCGTAGGAAAGGAGCGAGCTATTAAATAAATAAATAATATTTGAATGCAGATAACTATGTATAAAATAATATTGATTCGCTTTAATTTGTAGATAAGTATATTTTGATTTTGCAGGTCTATTATATGTTAAAAAAGAACATTAGTTTATATTTTGAACATTTAAAAAACCTTGGTCTGTATAGCCGTGGTTCTATATTTAGAGCCATATTTTTTTTCTCGGGTATTTTATGCCAATATTTTTGTAATGAAATTAGTTTTACAAAAATTTTGAATTTTTAAATTTAAACCCATATATTAAGCTGTTAAATTAAAATCAATACTGTTAAATCGGGTTCACCTACTATGACCTATTTTTAAACCCTGACATGGGTATTTAAATAAAAAAAATATTTTTTAAATTATCTTTAATTTAGCTCAAATTTTTATAATCGAGTTTTTTGTATTATTTTTAACCAAATGTTTATCCTAGTTTATTTTTAATCTAAAATCCATATATTTATTATAAAATTTAAGACCGGACATATTTATTTTAGATAAGAAGAAGAATAAGATAACACTCATTGAAGTAGGAATCACTTCCCAAGATTCACTTCAAATAGTTGAAACTGAAAAACTTAGGAAGTATGACCTGCTAGCCAATGAGTTGGGTCTTATTTATAGGTGTAGTGTTGAGATAATCCCTTATGTGATGACCTGGGACGGTATTGTGACAAAATACCATAAATCTCATCTTAAAAGACTAGAAATACCCATGAATGTAGAAGCATACATTCAGTCTATAGTACTTAAAAAGACAGTCGAAACTATTTCCTTTGATCGACGAAGAGGACTTGAGTCAGGACTAAATGCCGAAGAGAGCTGGGAGAGAGCGTCAATGGGTGTTATTATGAGATCAGAGATGCATGAGGAACCAATACCCCCTTTAAAAGAAGCGAAAACAGAGGAAGATGGTGCCAAAAATTTTAAACCAAAATATAAAGCCCCCTTTATTTTACAAGGAGGAACCACTTTAGAGGAACCGACCAATAACATAAATGAAGAGTCGGATTTGGAAGAAGAGACAAAAGTGGTCAAAGAGGTAGAAGAAAACATGTAAAAATGGTAAAAAATATTTTAACCCAGAATTTTATTAAATAAAAATTATAAAATTTATATTTAGTTTATATTAAATTATAACATTCTGTTTATAAATCAAAAATTTTCATAATTTTATTTCTTTTATTCTATTTATAGATTCAAATTTTCATATACATGTTTATCTTATCTTTGTTACATCTCCCTATTCATACAATGTCAGTTTATAATAATGCTTTGAGTGGCAATCCACCTATTGACTTTCATAATACAAGTCTTACTTCGGATTTTTTTTCTCGGCTTTTCGAAAAAATATCAGCTAAAGATGCTCAACAAGAAAATAAAATTTCGGATGATTTAATAGTAATGTGCTGTATACGACCAAAAACAGAATCAAAACCTCTAAAAAAATCAACCGAATGAAATTAATGGCTTCAGGTTATAATTAATAAAGATTATAATACGATACTCTTTCTCTTTATCAAGAAAACTTTTTTTGTAACAATTTTTTTCAAAAAACCTAAATATAAACTATAAATCTTTGCTTTTTAGAATAATGATTGTTTTTTGAACAAATATTTTCTTCCTAAATATTATATGATATAGGTGCATTAGTTAAAAAATATACTGATAATATACCTTACATATTATTAACTATTCTAAAGCCACGGATTTTAAAAAAACAGACATAAGTATAAATAGACATCTAGTTTTCTTTAAAAACTATAAAAAAAACTTTCAACTTATAATAAACTAACCATTTAACAAGTGGAAACGAAATTATTTACGTTCAACGAAAATAAAATAAAAATTAAGTGGATTATCTTCTCGAACTCTTTATCTACGCGCTAATTTCTCAATCTTTTCATTTGGGCTTATATGATTCATCTAATTTGTTTTCTTGTATATTTTTTTCTGTCTTTCATATCGGAATTTTTAGCTACCCTTGGGCAATTCATAATTCCAATTTAGGATCCATTTTAAGCAGAATATTTTCCTCTTCGGCTCTACTTGCATTTATTTTTCGTAGCTTCAACCAATTTATTTATTTTTGTTCGTTAAATTTACAATTTATTTTTCTAGCATTCCGCTTCTTTTGAGATTAGCTTTAAGGTGTGGGAGGTTCTTTTCTTTTTCTTAAAAATATTTTTATCCGTGAGTGGAATCGGCTAATTCAGTAATTGTATAAATTTATTAATGTTTTATTATGATTTACAATAGCCTAAAAAAGATGTTTAACAATAGTTAATGCAGCTTTTTTGAATCGATTAAATTGTTTGATTCTCTACTTATACACACAATTGTTGGTTGTTAAGATTTATGAATAGATCATAAGAGCCATTTTCCTTCTTGTAACACTTTTATAGGTGTCTTAAAATTTTCGAACTAATTAAACATTTCGAAAAGAGTCATCGTCTTCCACTAATTGATTATATTAAGAAGGAATTGTATTATAGAAGATAAAAGAAACATGCTTCTTAATAAACATGATCGATATTCAAATTATGAAAAATTTTTAGTAATAAAAACAATTTATTTTACAGATAAATCAATCTTATAAGAATTAGATAAAAAAAGGAAATCATAAAACATATATCTAACCGAATACTAAATATTTTATTGTATAAAAAGGTAAATTATTTAATTAGAATCAGTTTATAACACTTTCTCTCATTTAAATATTATTTTCAAATATCTGAACCACTGTGTTATTCCCTCTAATTTCCAAGCTTGGAATTTTATTTTCGGCTATTTTGCTTAGTTAATAAACTCTTTAAAATAGTGGTTACATTATTTTTCGAATTTATTTGTTTAGCACTTTCTTTCTCGTTTTAATTAATTTAAAGGGGTGTTAGGTATGATTGTGGCTTCCTCAATAACAGTTGATGACGCCCTATACCCAATCGGTTTAAAATTTTGTTTACACTAAATTCTTATTGGTGATCAAATGATATTGTCTCGAATTCTTTTTTTAATACGATGGACTATATTTATGCCTTTATATTCATGGGTAGTTATATTTTTTTGAGATACATCAAGTGTGTTTTGTAATACAACCTTCCAGATTATCACACAAGGAATTATATCAATACTACATTTATAGCGATGACCTGCCGTAAGACTCCCGTTCCATACCACGCATAAATCTCTATGACTTAAATCTCATAAAGACCTTACATAATCTATTATAACATCCCATATTAAATTCTTCTACTAAACTTTACCTTTAGCCTACTTAATATCCAGCAAATCTTTTCATCTTCAATCCCATATGTTCTGAAAAAATGTATATACATGATTTTTTTGTGGATAGCAACCGAATTAGACGAAAACCAAGAAATCTCAGTATAATATCAACAATTTGAAGTATGAAAATCATTGAAAAAAAAATGACAAATAACACCTAAGCTTCGAAATTACACTTCCAGAAATATAAAAGAGAATGAAGTATTAGAATTTTTTACTCTTTTATGGTGGGTTACACTTTTAATATGTATTCTAACTGGGGTGTATAATTAAGAACGAGGTAAGACATAATAGTATAGGATATCATAATTGGGACTTTAAGTAATTTTAGATGCGGTGTTTTAGCATGGGGTAAAGTGGGTTGTATGAAATACGGTAAAATATCTCTATGCAAGAAATAATATTATGGCAGGTCTAAAACCGCAAATGAAATAAAGTATTATAGGCTTTTAAATTTAATATCTAAGCCTTTAGTTGCTGTTTCTCGGTTCTTTTTTTGGTAGTTTATGCCCATTGTGAAGTTTTATAGAGAACTACAAGATGTTCGTGTGTCATACCCTAAAAAAGATATAATTTGTTTACTAATAAGTTCATACTTCCTAATTTTCATCGTTTTAATTATTTGAGATAAATCTTAAGAAGATGATTCCTATTTCAACTAAAGTTATCAATTTAGTTTCTTGTATAAAATAAATTTATTTGTCTATTGCTCTAAATTTACATTGGTCTTATACAATGTCTAATCTTATTTCGCATACTCATTTTAAGAAATTTTTAAACTAAATGACTCTTAATTTATTTTTTTGGATTAAAATTTATATATTAAGGCATTAAGTGTTTAATCTTACTATTTATAATTGGCTTTTGGTCTAATTATGTCTGAATTTTTCCTCGACTTAGACATTTTTTTCTTTAAATGAATATAAATAATTAAATAAATTAAAAGGTGATATATTAAAACAAAAATAAAGTTCTTAGAATTTTATAGTTCTATTTAGAGTGATATAATAGCTGCGGTTTGCTATTTAAATTATTTCGGTAACAAATTAATCAATATTCATATAATTTATAGATAAAAAACAATAAAAAAAATATTCAACGAAAAAAAATGATGTCAATCCATGTATTCTTTAATCAGCCTACAATTTTTTAGCATCTTTTTTGCAAAAAATATAGAATATTTGTGTTTGAAAATTCAAAGGTGGATAATGAGATATTGGGCTTTATTTGCATTTTTATATAGCTTAAGTTTTTTGAAAGAAATAAATTGCGCATGCCAATCTAATAATGGTATAATAGAGTTTGCATTAATAGACATTAACTGGAGGAAAAGTATTGGAAGAGAAATAATTGCTAAGGTAGAATATTGGTTGTCTCGTTCGAATGAAAATGATAGATTTAGCTTTTGTTCTGGAAAGCACCAATTTACTGCGAATAGGATATATCCGGCATTTTTTGTTTGCCCACATAACCGTTCTTTTCTTAATCATGAACCGTTGCATATATATAGGGTGAATTATAAAGATGATTGGAAAGTAAAATTTCGTGTCTTAAATGACTATTTATCGAAAAATTCAGGTAAACCATTTCTATTTTATGGCTCGTTTGATGTTTCATATCAATTATTAGGCGTTTTTGCTGGATATATATCAAACGATTCGATTGTTTTATCTGAAAATTTATCATATGAACTTTTTTATAAGCTTATTAAAGTTTTAGATCTTTTAGATCCAATTAGCTGTGAGAATCTTGATAAATTTTATTTGGCTTTATATAAAAATGGATTAATAAACTCTATTAGTTCTGCCGATATTTTGAATGACTTCTATGACTATAAAACCAGATTATTTAGCGAAAAAGGGCTGCAAACATCGTTTTTAAGTTTTTTTAGTGTCCTAAACGATTCATTAGACGCATGTTTAATTCCAAATATTTCCACTCTTTCACTATTTCAAAAAAAGAGTCAATACATAGATCGGTGTTTTAGATATGCAAAAAATATAGAGAGACTTGTTTTAAAAATATCTGCTTACTCATTGGAATTGCTCATGTCCGCATTTGATGATAAAATGCAAATTTTTAATTGGTTGTTGACTGTTACAAAAATCGAAGGTTTCTATTTTGATGATACTGAATATACTTATAACCCAATAAAATGTCAAAATGTGTGTGGTTTTATTAGAGCCGAAGTACCAATAAGGTCTTCGAATTTGTTAAAATCAGTACCCTCGGAATTTTTCTTAAATCTAAGCGAAGCAAATCAACAACGAATAACATATTTAAGATTCGTAAATATTGATATTTGCTTTGCTACGTTTCAAACCATTTTTGAGAAAAATAAAGTGTCTTTTTTGGAGGCGGCATATTGTTTGTCTGTTGAATGCCAGAAAATTACAAAATTCTTAGTAAAAATGCCTGATCTCAATATTTTCAAACTAAGTGATATGGAAATGAGATCAGATGATGCGAATATAATTCTTTGTTCCAAAATCAGGGTTTTGGTTTTAGATACATGTACAATATGTAATGATTCAGTCTGGTCACTCGAAAAAAATCATATTTTTAAGTATAAAATAATGGAACATTTAAGAACATTGAGTGTTTTGTCGTCTAGACTTCCTGTGGATCTGATAGAGTTGTTGTTGCGCTCTATGAATCTCGAAAAGTTAAATATAAGCAACTTTGAATTTCTACCAGCGAATTCTTCTCTTTCTGTTGTAGCTTTTCAAGGAAAATGGAATTATTTACAGGTGGATAAATATATTCCAACTGATTATCTAAAGAGTTTTCTTAGAGGCTATTCTGTGTCTTTTTTGAGTTTATGTGAGTCAAGGGTTTTTAGTGATATACTATTCTTTTTTAATACAGGCTATTTTAATAGTTCCGTAAAAACGCTCGATCTAAGTGACAATTCGCTAACTGTTGATAATCTGACTTTAATACATAATTTTCGGAATCTAAAGTATCTTAATCTTTCTGCTAGTCTTCCTTTAAACACGGATGATTTACCAAATCTGCGGATGTTTGATACATTAAGGGCTTTGGATATTTCAAGAAATAATATAACTTCGAAAAATTATGATTTTATTTCTAAATTCACTGTTTTAGAATCTCTTAGTATTTCAAAATCTAAAATAGAGAAGGGAATATGGATAAATGTTCTTAATGATCAGTTGATTGCTTCGTTGGTTTCGTTAGATCTTTCGGGTGTTGATATGTATTTTTCTGATTTTGAAAGGATCCGATATTGTAAAAAACTTAAATATTTACATTTTAAGGTTGCAACCGATTGTTTTCTATTTTGCTATTTTAATATTTTAGGTTTAGCTGCTATGAAAAAAAATTTGAATATTTTAAGTGTAGAAACAGAAGGAAATATTTGTTTTGATGATCTTGTAAGATTAGCTGGTTTTTCAAATTTATCGGAAGTAAAAATTGAATGCTATACATTTCTGCCCGTAGGCCGAGAAAAATTTGTGAAATATGATTTTTTTAATCCTGAGTTTAGGCTTGAAATGGGTTTAAGACATTATAATCTGGATGTTCATACCAAAGAGATTTTAAAAGAAATGTTTGACAATTATTCATTTTCAATTGTTAGTCATTAACCTTTATATAAGTATGTTCTACTGTGATAAATAAAGTTTAAAGTGTTTTATTTAAATTTTTAAAGTTCCTACTCTATTCAATTATATTTCTATAAATTCCTTAATCGGTTTTATTGATACATATACATATAGTAGTATTAAAAACATTCTAAAGCTCCTGAAACTTTAAAAACCTATATATGCAGAATAATTGCATAATAAATATCACTATATTTAAAAAATAAGGATACATTTTTTTCAACATGCTAGATAACTTTCATAGAGGTATTAGCTAAAAAAATTAGAACTATTTATGGAAACTTTATTGAGAAATTTGTGACATAAGAAGAACACATAATTGTTCTTAGAATGAAATTTCGAGGGAAAATACGTTAGGAATATATTTAAAGAAATATAAGTTCATTTTTATGAATTCTATACAATAAAATAGGTTTTTTTGCTTAAATCCTAAAATATTAAAGTAAGATGACATAAATATTTTAAATCAATATAACTCATGTCTTAAACTAGCTTTTTTCAAAAAATTTTTATCTAGGAATTTCAATACCTATTAGAAAGCAATTTTACACAAATTAATCAAACACTGAAGTAAAATAAAATAAAATACAGTGTAAGTCTGCTTATTGGGCTTATAGACCATGTTTTTTTTAATAAATTTATCTATGATATATAAATTAAAGTCTTTTTACTATAGAGACGATAGATGAACTTCGTCTTTATTTCGAGAAATATATGAGTATAAAATTGCTGAAAAAGTTGAAGCTTTAATAAATATTTTATTTAATAAAATTCTGGGTTAACAAATATTTCTTTTAAATAATTCTTTCCACCATTTCAACTACTTCTATCTCTTCCTCAAACTCCAACTCTTCATTTTTTTTGTTATTGGTTTCATTGCTGTGGTTATGCCGTCCAAAATAAGAGGTAAAATATTTTTTGTATTTTTCGTTTTAACATCAACTTCCTCGTTGTCTACTTGCTTTAAAGGGGGTATTGTTTGTTTATGCATCTCAGCTCCTAAAATAACACTTAATGATGCTCTCTCCCAGCTCTCTTCGGCATTTAGACCAGACTCAAGTCCTCTTCGTCGATCAAAAGAAATTGTTTCGACTGTCTTCTTGAATACTATGGATTGTATATATGCCTCAATATTGATGTGTATTTGAAGACTTTTAAAGTATTTCTTGAATAGTTTTTTCACAATCCGTAACAGACCATATCATAAAATATTCTCCTAGTACAACTCTATACATAAGACTAAACACTTTAGCTAATTGGTAATGCTTCTTAGGTTGCTTTTTTATCGATTTGAAGCGATTCTTAGATTAATGAGAGTTATCTTATTGGGTCTTTGTCTAAAATAAATATTTCAGATCTATTTTTACGAAATTTTATATCTGTTAGCATCATGGTGTCCACTCTTATCTCTGCATATTCATTTTCAAAAATTTCATGAATTAACTGATGCTCAATTCGTTTTGAAGATTTAAATTATATCTTTTGTAAAAGTATACTTATCCATTGTAGTCCCTCATCGTGTCGGTCTAAATAGTTGTACCAATGAATTTTTAAAAAAACAAGTCGCAAACTTCTTTACTATTTAACCTGACTATTGAGTATTATTACCCTTTTGTTCCTAATAACTATTATAAACATTATGTTTTAGTACAAAATATTTAGGAATAAACTGGTATTTACTAAATAAATAATTAGTTAAATATGTTTTTTTAATAACGAATGCTATTGGATTAACCTAATTTTTAATTAAGCTCAAAGAATTGTATTTTTAAGTTCTTAAATTCTTTTTCGGATTTTATTTTAAGTTTTTTCGTTATATTTTTCTTGTAAGTTCCACTCAAATTCATATTTTCTTTAACTATTATTTCATTTATATTTGGTTTATTCTTGTAAGTTTCACTCAGATTCATATTTTCTTTAACTATTATTTCATTTAGATTTGGATTTTTCTTGTAAGCTCCACTCAGATTCATATTTTCTTTAACTATTATTTCATTTAGATTTGGATTATTCTTGTAGAATAAATTCAAATTCATATTTTTTTAACAATTATTTCTTTACAGTCTTCAGTCTTATAGAGAATATTTAGATTGTTATTTTCTTCTTCCAAATATTCTGTGGTTTCCTGTTTGCTTTTGATTTGGTTTGCTGTATTTTTCGAAAAAGAATATTTGAAAAAAATATTTTCTAAATAAAACTTCGAAGAATCTATAATTTCAGCTTCTTTTTTGTTAAAATTGATTCGAAAGAAAATATTATAGGCATGAGTTTTATAAAATTGTAAATATAATTCGGAAATATTTTTTAAATATATATTTTCAAATAATGAATCACCTTTACAATTTCTAATTTTAAAATTTACATCATTTGATATAAAAACGGTAAAATCTTCTGTTTTAAGAAAAGATTCATAAATTTTTATTTCTATATTTTTATTTAAAATAATTTCAAAATATGTATTTTTTAAAATTAATGAATTTTCTTTGAATTCTGAATTTGTGTTTACTTTAATATGCTGGTCTTCTAAAAAATATGATAATTTAGCTTTGATAGTCAATAAATTTCTAACAAAAAATATTTTTAAGGTTCTTTTGTTTAGAAATATAAAAATATTTATAATCTTTACAAAATGTTCAACTATAATTCTTATAAAAAATTTTGTTTGATCTTTTAAATCCAAAAGGTTTTTATGTATGAGTAAATAAATTAAAAAATAAAATTTTTCTTCCAAAGTTTTTCTTTTTTCCATTTTTCCATCAATTATTTCCTTAAAAACTGTTGTATTTATTTTTTCCAAATTTAAATCTTGAAATATTTTTGGTGTACAAAAATATTTTAAATAGATTTTCAAATTATTTTCTTTGAATTCTAAAATCATTCTAATCGTTTTATAATCTAAAGTAGTAAATAAAAAGGATTTTAAAAATATTTTTGCATTATTTAAACTCCTAGAATTTTCTAAAAAAATTATTTGGTCTGAATTCAAGTCTTTTAAAGTTTTATAAATTGTTAATTCAATATTTTTTATATTTGAATAAATATTTTGATATTTTTCAAAATGAAAAAATAAATATGATCGTTTAAATATTTCACAAATATTTTTAAAGGTTGAATAATGCTTATTTTTAAGATTAAATAATATGAAGTTTTCGATATTTAAATATAAAAAACTTTTTGTTACATTTCTTCCTACAATGAATTCGTCATAATAACTTTTCATGTTTGATTTCGTATATAAAATAATATTTCCTTTGGTTTTATACGACAAAATATTCATTAATGAAATAATATCTTCTCTATTGTATTCAACATATCCTTCCCATGTATATTTTTTCGTGGATTTAAAAATAATTTTATCAAATTTTAAATTTTGAATCTTTAAAATACTTGCAGTAGAACAAATTATATAATTAGAAAGATTTTTAATCTTTTTTTCTATAAAAATTTTAGTTTCATTTGATAATTTTCCATGATAATAAAAAATATTCTTTGAAAATACATTTTCTAATCGAAAATTCATGTATTTTTTAATTTCAGTTCCTAAATTCCTATCATTTTTAACGTTATTATTTTCTAAATTCATGTATTTTTTATTTTCTAAATTCATGTATTTTTCAGTTTCTAAATTCTTGTATTTTTTAGTTTCTAAATTCTTATCTTTTTTATTTTCTAAATTCATGTATTTTTTATTTTCTAAATTCTCCAAATTATTGGCCAGACTTTCTAAATTTTTATAAATTTCTTTACAACATTTTTCTTGACTCTTAAATGTAGAACATACAATTAATATTTTTTCATTCAAATTTATTTCACCAATAATTTTATTATTAAGACTATTTTCAAATAAAAAATCATTATTTCTATCCTCAAAAGATTTTACCTTTAAATTATATTTTCTTAACATATCTATATTTATAAAACAAGAATCCTTACTAAACCATCTACAAATATCACTAATACCTTTCATAAAATATCCTAAATATATAATTCTCTTAAATTTTCTTAATTGAAATAAAACACTTTCATAAAAATAATTAAAAAACGAAAAATTAATAAAAATAAACATTTCAATTCTTTCTAAATCAATTTCGAAAAACTTATCATATAAATCTTTAATATTCATTCTAATTAAATCATTAGATTCGTCTCTATTTATATATTCACTGTTTTTTGTTTCATTTATTATTTTTTTCAAATTAGAATTTTCAAAATTTCTAAGAAACCACATAAAATCATTTTCTTCTAATACAATAATACTTTTATTTCTATTACCATTAAATTTCAGTTCTTCAAATATTAAATTTATATCAAATCCAGGACAAAGATTAAAAAATAAATTTAAATTTGTATTTTTTAATTTATTTTTCATATCTTTTATTTCATTTCCAAATAAAGAAAATTCATTATTTTTATTCATGCTTTTTTTTCTAAAAAATTATTAAATAGTTTTTGTTTTTATGCATTTAAATAAATCAAAAATTATGCATTGAAAGAATAAAGAATAAATAATTACTAAATATCTATAAATTTATATTCTTATTAAGTTGTTTACAATAAAGAATAAAGAATAAATAATTACTAATATATCAATAAATTTATATTCAGTTGTTAAATTGTTTACAATAAAGAATAAAGAATTACTAATGTATTGATAAATGATATTTTTTTTATTATTTCAGGAAAAAAATAATGGGTAGAAAGAAAAATGTTAGCAGCGAAATATCGAATAATACCAAAATAAAGGCTGCAAACGACGCTGATGAGGTGAAAAAGAGTGATAGTGAGATACAAAAATGTAAGCTACACCCACCGGCGATTCCCCTACCTTCCTCCTCCTACACAACAATAACACCTCCACCACCAAGCCAAACATGCAGTAAAATGCAAAATAGTGGGCTTGACACCTTACCTTCGCCTAATGCACCAGTTCCCTCTTCGGTTGAAGTCTCTGCGTGCGAGCCATCGTACGACATGACAAGCCCCTGTACTCTAGCTATTCCGGAAGGTAACAGGCTAATGACATTGCGGACGATATTCGATTCCGTAACAGCCGACCCGAAGGAATGGCCTCGAATTGTTTTTTTTGCAGTACAGACAAGGTTTGAAAGAATGCCAAGAAATGGCTGGACAGAGCTTCACAGGTACTATAATGAGAAATTCGGCTGCACTGAAACTCTCGAAGTGTTAAAAAAATTGGCACAAAGTGAGATGGGAAAGGATGTAAAATCAGAAGAGAATGGAGAGCGACGTAGAATCGCCACTTGTCTCGCTGATACATGCACCTTGACCGACACCACGGAGTACATAAACCTGAGAGATAAATTCTTGAGTAAAATCAAAGAAATCTCTGAGAACGAAATTGGAAAAGTGGTGGTCCGAACTAGAAAACATCCAAATGAATTGGTTGATAGTAAAGTTATGGATCTCATTAATCGAGTAGTCGGTGAATATGCAGGAGCTCATGTACCTGAGTCAATTACGGAAGCCGCGTATATCATGCAAGCTGCGCAGGTATGCTATGACGAGGCAACACGCAAAGAAAAGCCTAGATCCGCTTGGAAGGAAAACATAGAAAGTAAAATTTCTAAGTTAGTACTTTCCAAAGATCTTCTCGAGAAAGCTCGTAAGCAGGAAAAGCTCTCCACTTCGGAAACGAAGAGCCTTAAGAAAATCATGCGAGAGTTTAATTTAAACTTGAGCAGCGTAACTGATCTTTCTGAGGCTTTAGTTAAGAAGAATGAGTCTTTGAATGTGTACGAGAAAAAAATTACGATGCATGAAAGTAGGAAGCAATTCCGAAAAGAGAATCGTATGTTTGAGCTTTTCCGAGGTCGATTTTATCGTGGGTTATCTGAGCGTGTGGAATCCGAGCATGTGGTTAGCCGTGATGAAATTGTGAGTTTTTGGTCTACAATGTGGAACAAAAATGATGACACAGTCACGTACGATGATTATTTGATTCCATTTGTATCAGATAATCATCCGACCACGTTTCCTTCACTTGATGAATTTGTGAATATCATTAATTGGCTCCCTAATTGGAAAGCTGCTGGAATTGATGGTATTTACAATTTTTTCATTAAGAAACTTACAACTCTACACAAATATATTTATGATATTGTGAAAGTTATATGTTTAGAAGGAACAACACAAGCTGATTGGTTTTACTGCGGGCTTACCTATTTGATACCCAAAGGAAGTCCACGAAGAGGCTCTGACTACAGGCCAATCACTTGTATGTCCAACCTCTATAAGTTAACGACAAAGTGTGTGACGAAAGTCGTTCAAATTGAAGTGGAAAGGCGAGGGTTGCTTGCAGAGAACCAACTAGGGGCGGTAAGAGGTGTGCAGGGAGCGAAAGAGCAGGCTCTACTGAATATTGCCTTAAATAAAGAGTACGGAAACAATCTTAAGGCAACATGGATTGATGTTAAAAAAGCTTATGATTCAATAGATCATGCTTATTTAACTCAATGCATTGAAAACCTTAATTTACCTGATTGGATCCTGAAATTTATTAAGGTAATTATATCAAAATGGAAAATTGATATATCAGTAGGGCCTGAAAAAATCATGAGCAAGAAGATTGATAGAGGGATCCTGCAAGGAGATAGTCTGTCACCTTTGTTATTTGTGTTGTGTATGGATCCATTAAGCCGAAAGCTTAATGAAAAATACACAAAAGTGACAGTACAAACAGATGCAGAATCCCATTCTACTAATCATCTCTTGTTTATTGATGATCTTAAGCTCCTTGCAAAAGACAGCTCCACATTGAGTGCTATGACAGGCGAGGCAAAGGAATTTTTAGAGGTGATTGGCTTAGAGATTAACAAAGAGAAGTCAGCCACAAATGATACGTGTTGTGAAGATACTGCTACTCTTCTAGAAGGTGTTAGTGTTTACAAATATTTAGGAATAATAGAAGATAGCAGAGGAATTCCAACACGTAGCTCATTTGAAGAAGTACAGAGCAAACTTATATCAAGAGTTGAAAGACTTTGTCACACTAGATTAAATGCAAAAAATTTATTTTCTGCAATCAATCAACATGCGATATCGTTAATCAACTACCACATAGGAGTACTTCGACTTGAACCGGCTGACTTCTCTAAGTTAGATGAGGCAGTGCGTGCGGTGTTGGTTAAAAATAAGATACATCTCTGCCCAGGATGTAAAGAGCGGTTGTATCTTCCTAGAACAGAACTTGGAAGAGGCCTACATAGTGTTGAGTTGCGAAGCGAACATATGCTTCTGCAACTCTTGGATTGTCTGGAAAAAAGTAAAGAAATATCAACTAGACGAGCAGCAATCCTCAAGGTGGAGAATAATAATAAAACCCATCTTGCACTAATAAAAGGCTTCTTAAAAGTAAAGTACAGGTTGGCAGAAGAAGTCACTAAGAAAAGTTTAGAAGAAGCTCAACTTGCAAAACTATATAACGAAATAGAAAAACGAAAACTCCATTCAAAGTTATATAATGCAAGGAAAAATGAGCTTGTGAGTGTTAGTGACTCTTCAAGATGGCTAAAGAGAGGAAATATTAGGCCACGAAATGAAGCTGTGTTCTGCTATATCCAGGATAGAAATGTATTCTGGGGAGCAGATGGTGTGTGTCAACATTGCGGGAAGTCTGGTAAGACTGTGGATCATCTAGCAACTAGATGTGAAAAAATGCTAGGCCATGATTACACTAGACGGCATAATGAAGTGGTTAGATGCCTACACCTTCTCCTTCTAAATAGATATAAGTTTAAGTCTTCAAAACGAATAAGGAGCCACTCAGTTCAAGAAATTCTTGATAATGAGTATGCAGAGATAAGAGTGGACACCAGAATTAAAACTGATGTTAAAATTCGGAATAACAGACCAGACATATTTATTTTAGATAAGAAGAAGAATAAGATAACACTCATTGAAGTAGGAATCACTTCCCAAGATTCACTTCAAATAGTTGAAACTGAAAAACTTAGGAAGTATGACCTGCTAGCCAATGAGTTGGGCCTTATTTATAAGTGTAGTGTTGAGATAATCCCTTATGTGATGACCTGGGACGGTATTGTGACAAAATACCATAAATCTCATCTTAAAAGACTAGAAATACCCATGAATGTAGAAGCATACATTCAGTCTATAGTACTTAAAAAGACAGTCGAAACTATTTCCTTTGATCGACGAAGAGGACTTGAGTCAGGACTAAATGCCGAAGAGAGCTGGGAGAGAGCGTCAATGGGTGTTATTATGAGATCAGAGATGCATGAGGAACCAATACCCCCTTTAAAAGAAGCGAAAACAGAGGAAGATGGTGCCAAAAATTTTAAACCAAAATATAAAGCCCCCTTTATTTTACAAGGAGGAACCACTTTAGAGGAACCGACCAATAACATAAATGAAGAGTCGGATTTGGAAGAAGAGACAAAAGTGGTTAAAGAGGTAGAAGAAAACATGTAAAAAATGGTAAAAAATATTTTAACCCAGAATTTTATTAAATAAAAATTATTTTTATTATTTCAGCACGGTTGTTGAAAAAAAGGTATTAAAATACCTGTAAACCCATTATAATTACTTTAACATATTTGCCCAAATAAAAGAAGAGAATTAAAAAGAAATAAAAATGGATTTTAAAGCTTGTTATAATTTAAATCTATAAAAATTTCTAATTTAATCCCATTTAATATTTTAAAAATATTTAATAAAAACATATATAGAAATGCGATAAAATTATTAAAAAATTCCCCTGAAAAAATAAAAATATTTATTTAAAATAATTTTCACATAAAAAATCAATTTAAATAAAATTCTCTCCTCCTCAAAAACATTTGAAAATTTAATAAATAAAAAAGTAATAGATTTATAGAAATGAAAGGAATGGAAATTATGGACTTATAAAAAAGGAAAATTAAATTAATTTTAAAACCAAACAAATAATACAACATAACAATTTAAACAACCAACTACTTTTTCTTTATTTACTTAGCAACTTTCATTTGACTTTTAGCTACTAATTCCTTAACTTCGACGAGAGTCTGTTGTGCCAATTCACCTCGATAACAAATATCAAAGGCAGCTATGATATCATCAGCACCGACTGTTTGTTTGTTGACTTTTTTAGCTAATCCAGCGGCACAGTCACTGATACTTTCAACAATATCCAATGCAATACATGAAAAACATTCGAGTGCACTTGAACTAATCTGTGGTGGTTCAGCATATAAAACTTTAGATATTCTTTTTACAGAACTTCTAAAGATTACACCATGATAATCTGTCTTGTGTCCTCTCTTCTTTTTCTTAGGTTCAGCTGCTCCTTGAGAATCGTGAGAAACTGATTTTGCTGGTGCTTTTGTTGCTGGTCTTTTCTCTGCTACGGTTTTTTTCATTATTGGGGGCTACATTTTTATTTATTTATAGAAAATTTGGAGGGAAAAAAAGAGGGAAATTTTAGGTTTTTTTTTAAAAAAAAAGTAAAAAAATAAAATGAATTTAATACAAATATTTTAAATTATAAATAGGATTCTTAGTTTTAGAATTTATTTATATTAGAATCTATCTGCAAATAGCTAAGAAAAATACATAAATTACAACTAATTGCATATTTTTTATGAAATTTTAAATATTTTATGAAAATATATATTGTATTAAATTTTAGGATTTGGAAGAAGAGACAAAAGTGGTTAAAGAGGTAGAAGAAAACATAAAAAAATGGTAAAAATATTTTAACCCAGAATTTTATTAAATTTTTTATAAAATATATTATCGAATTAAATATTTTTAAAAAAACTAGAAAATTATAGAAAATACAAAATATTAAAGATATAATAGTAATATAAAAAAGGATTTCTTAATAGTTAAAGGTTGTTTAATTCTTTCCTCTATTGAGATAAACTCATTTATTTTTTCATTTTCTACCAATTCATAATATTTTTATCTCAAGTTTTTTTAAGAATTTTTTTTTAATATTTGAACAAAAAATATTTTTATAATCATTATTTAAATTATAGAAAATAAAATTTATTTTTTAATTTAAAAATGTGTAGAAAGCAAAACTCATATTTATCAATATTTAAATTATGGAAAAGAAGAATTCTTTATTTTATTTAAATAATTAAATTAGAAGTAAATGAGGAATAAAAAATGCTTTAATACTAAATTGGTATTGCACAAAGGTATTATTTATGGATTATGTTCAATACTCTTTGCTTTCAAAGCATTCTTAATTTATTATTGGTATTTTGTATTAATACTTTATTTCTGTTATTCTATCTGATAATAAAAATAAATAATTCTGGTGCTTTTTTGTAGATACACTCATTTTACGGTGTTTTTTTAAGAAAATTCTTGGGGTTTAATTACATTCTAGAATCGTTATAGTATTTAGCAGCATATTTTTGGTGGGTAAAGAGACTTTTTTGTTATATTTTTTCATTTTCTTTAAATAATAAGAAAATAACTACTTTTCTATTGCTTATGTAGATTAATAACTCTTTTTACGGGTACTAGACCAATAATGGATTAAATATGATATGTCTTATAACAATACTTTCTCGGGTTATAGCATATTGAAGGATTAGATTTAATTTATAAAGGAATTATGTAGAATTGCCTAAAAAAGTCATCGTTAGTACTTTCTTTTTTTCTTTGATTCGATGTAGATTGCCTCGAGATAATGATTACGACTCAATAAAGTTCTTAAATTTATTTTGTTGTATAAAATAGTTAAATCGGATTTATTATTAAGAATTTTAATATTTTTTCTATCCTCTCTATTTAAATTTGTTACTGCACTCTAATTTAAGAGAATGTATTGAACAAAGTGATTCCTAATTTTTTTTCTAAGACTTGAATTTAAATTTATTTTAAAGAAATAGAATTCTGAGACAATACCCTTCAATATTATTTATCGTTTTGTTATATCGAAGTATTTTATACATCTAGTCGCCTATACTTTACTAACCGTTCTATTATATGTTTAATAGTCCTTCGGAATTTGTATCTGACATTTTCTTATTTTTTGAAAATATTTAAATTTTGATGGTCGATCAATCGGAATAAAAAATTGAAATTTTATAGTTTGAAATCAAATATTTTTAAAAAAAAGTTAAATTTTGATTTTAATATTTTAAAAAGGACCTACAATTTATTTGTTTAGCAATGTTTATACTTTGGTACCTTTTATTTTTGGTATTATTTTGAAAATAATTTATTTAATTCTCATTTTGATTTGAGACTTCAAAAAGTCGGAATAATTATTTTATTTCATAATCTTTTGAATTTGTGAATTATTTTTTATTTATTGCTTAGAATTCTTCTAATAAAATAAGAGATTAAAGGAGTTTTTTTTAGAAAACAATTTTGTCAAAATTAAATCAGAAAATAAAATAAAAGATAAATGAAATGATTCCAAGAATTTTACAGTCATATAAAACGTACTCTGGATTTGAATTAATTATTGCAACATGTTTGTATAATGATTTATCTTATAATATATAATAAAAACTAGGTTGGAATGGTATCTGTTTTTTAGTGAAAGCTTATTTTGTATATTTTAAAATTATGATGGGATTAAACTTTAATTGGAAATTTAGAGAATTGGTTCGAGCTTTCCGAAGAAAATATACAAATATGATTATATTAGATATTGGATTGATGTATTTTTAGCCTGTATTTTTCTTCTAAATATATCAAACAGTATTTGCGTCTTTAAAACAAAAGAGGAGCCAATTTATTTAATAATTTTTTAAATTAAAGTGCAAGAATAAATTTAAATATATGGATAGAAAAAAATGCTGAAATTATTTATAGTAGCCCCGATGGATTTTTTCTTAAAAGAAAATAAAGGATTTTTTAATTATTGAAGTTCGTATCACTTATCTCATACAATATACCTCGAATTAAGGATAACAATAATAAAGTAACTATGACTTGATTTTGGACGCCTATGCTTTTTTGATAAATATGAATCTAAGTTTTCAATGTGTTGTGCCTTGTGATGGTATTGCTACAAAATTCTGCGAGATTATAGCCATATATTCGGTGATTGTACACAGAAAGAATGCTAAATTGTTTCCTTGGTTCAAATACTAGAATGATATCCATATAAATACAGATTAGGGCTGGAAAAAAACATAAGGTGTGTTGTATAAGAAAAAACGGTACATTTTTTCTATAAATAGTTTAAAATATCTAGCAAATAGACAAAGTTGCAAATTAATAGATATGCGACATTTCAGATTCTTTGTTTTTGGATGGTAAAATTACCAGCGATGATTCGATGAAAACATATAAATCAAGCTGATTATGAGAGAATGTGGTAAATCGAAAAAAAATATATAGAGGAAAATATCTTAAAATAACATTTAATCTCGAATTAAAAAATTTTGACTCAAGCAGAGAAAACATTTTTAGAAAGTATTAAGGTTTAATTTATAAAATGAAAGGTTTTAAATATATTAAGGTACCTTGATATGACGTTTCTTGCTTTAAATAATTATCATTCCTCTTTTAATCTGTTTAACTCGGATTATAGAGGATAAGCCTGTAGATCTAATGTTGTTTATATTCTATTAAAATGAAAACAATGATTTTACACCAATTCTACACACTTATTGCAAGCGATAGTTCCAATGGAGTATCTAACTCTAGCCAAAAGTTTTCATAAAACTATATGGATATAGGTTTGAAGAAGATCTATTCAAAAATAATTTATGAGAGCTGCAACTTGTAAAATTATAAAACGAAATTGAAAAGTGGAAACCACATTAATGCAACGGACAAGAAAAAAAGTGCTTTTATGTGTCAGGTGATTTCAAAATGGCTAAGGAAGAATATGTGACCATGCGATAAAGCAGTTTTCTGCTATATCCAGAATAGAGATATTTTCTGAGGGGTTCAGAATGAAAGTTTCAAACAGTGATCAATCTGTTAAGACATCGGATCATTTAGCAATTTATTTGTGAAAATACACAGGCAGAACTACACAGAGCGATATAATTAAGTCTTTAGATGCATAAACCAAATTCTTCTAAATAGATACGAATTTATGTCTTGAAAATGAATATGTTGATTAAGACTGGACACAGGGATAAAAACTATTTTCGAAATTAGCAAAATATGCCGAAAGAATTTTAGATAGGAATATAAATATGGATACGCTTTTAAAAAAATAATTACTTTACGAGATTCACTGCAAAAGTTGAAACTGAAAACTCGAAGAATCATGACTCTAAGATGAAATAATTATGTTTTTTTTAAATTAGCATTGTAAAAATCCATAATTATGCCCAGGGTCGCTATCATGACGAAGTACTACAATATATCCCACCAAAAAACTTCAGATACCCATATTTATGCCATCAACTCAAGTTCATAGGACACAAAAAAACATTCAAAATAATTTATTCTGATCAACAAAGAAACTTGAGTCAGGAACAAATGCCAAAGGGAGTTGGGAGAGACGTCGTAGTGTGTTTTTAAATAAGCCGCTACGCATAAATAACCAAAGCTTTTTAAGAAAGACGAGCGTCGAGGATGGATGATTTAAATAAGCTTTGTAAATAAGATACTTTTTATTTTAAACGATGGAACCATACTAGGATAACCGATACTAATACGCATCAACGAGTAGTTTAGTAAAGAATAAAATAAATCTGCTCCCAGAATGTTAATAAAGCCTATACCTTCCTTTAATAAACATGTAAGAGGTTTAAATAGTGTTTAGTTCAAAAACGAAACATATGATTTTGAAACCCTTGTATTGTCTGGAAAAATTTTAAACTACATCGGCTAAAAAAGCAGAAATCTGAAACGTTGAGAGCAATAACAAAACTCACCTTGTACTAAAATAAACTTTTAAAACTAAAATACGGGTTTGAAGAAGAAGTTACGGTTAAGAAATTAGAGAAGATCAACTAGCTAATTTATATAACGAAATCAAAAACCGAAAACTACGATTAAAGCATTTAAGGCTAAAAATCCCGAGCTGGTAAGTTTAGAAAACTTCTTAGGATGATTTCAGAAAAGTGGTGTAAGACCACGTGATGAGGCAGTGTTCTTCTATTTTCAGAATAGAAATGTATTCTGATGACCATATGGCATGTATCAACACAAAAATACACCTAAAAAAACAGTAGACCATTTGGCAAGAAGTACTAAATGCTTGGTTATGACTATACTGGAAGAAAAAATGAACTGGGATGACAACATACATTTACTAGTACAAATACATATTGTTTATAGCCTTACAAAACGAATTAGGAGCCACTCTCTCCAATAAATTCTTAATATCGACTATGCAGAGATTGAGTAGGTACCAAACAAAAACTGATGTCAGGTTTAGAACAATAGATCTGACGTGTTAAATTTAGACAAAAGACCGAGTATTTTCACCCTCGTAGAGGTTGAATCACTTCTCAAGCTATACTTCAAATAGTTGAAGCTAAAAACATAGAAAGCATGGCTATTTTAAATAACTTTGGTCTTATTTATAAATGTAAGGTAGAGTAAATTTCTTATGGGATAACCTAGGACGGGTATTGTAACAAAATATCGTAAGAAGTTTGTTTAAAGACCACAAATAACATTAATGTAAAGGAAATTATCTAATCTATAATACTCAATCAGAGTGGAAACAATTTCTTTTAATTGCCAAAAGGACTTGATTCTAGAAGCATGCCGAAGAGGGTTGGGAGAGAACTATATTAAGTTTATTGAACGAAAGAGAATCATTAACAACTTAAACCTCATTTAAAGTAAGTAATAATAAGGAAGATGGTGTTGGAACTGAAAATACAAAAAAATTTTACCTCTTATTTAGATGACATAACCACCTCGGAAGAACGAAAAGAAATAAGATACATTTTTGGTTTAAGATAAGTTACCGAAATTGTGGGAAAAATATATTATAGAGATAGAAAGTTTAAATCAAATTTATAAATAAAAAATAGAATTTATACGAATATTTAAATTTAGAAGAGAGAATCGTATTAGTTAAAGGACTTGAATATAAGGTATTAAAGATAGAAACCCTTTGTTAAGTTCGGTTTTAATCGAGAGTTTAGAATATATCATATCATGAAAAAAACGATAAATGACGTTTATAATTATTGATTTTAAAATAGAATTTGGGCTTAAGCCTAACAACCCCCTCTTTAATCCCACCTTTTTACCAAACCCAAAACAGGTAAACAATCCCCCTAAAAGGGATGGTGGGCGGCATTACTTAGGGAGGAAAAGGCTTGTGCATGGCTGTAGTGCCAAGGATGAATGAATGGGAATAAGATTCTAATTCAAGAATTAAGACAATTTGACACAAATTTTTGATAATAGGGGGTGATATATATTCAGAAATCAAGACATAGATGTATTTTATTTCTACTTAATGAATATCAATAAGCAGGATTTCATAAATTGTTTACTTGTAAAATGAAGTTTTGGTAGCAGAAATTGTGCTGGAAATAATAACTATTATTCAAATCATAAAAAATATTAATTAAAAACCGACACAAAAATGACTTACTTTTGTATCATCGAGTAACATTATAATGAATCAAAAAAAGTTTTATGAAATTTATAATTTGAACTGAAAGAAAAATCTATTGTGTGCAAAAATAAAAGAGATTAATAGTTTTAAAAATTTAAACCTTTATTCAACACATCTGCTCAAATATTTTAGATTCGCATAATTATTCATCCACATCAATTTTACAGGTTTTGTACCAAATTGTTCATATATTTCATTCCCGTAAACCGTTAATTTTTTAATTTCAATTTCTTGGACAAACAATAACAATTTAAAGAAATTTATAATATGGGCTTGTGACGCTAAACTATAAATATAAATCCTTTTCAAGCAATTTAGTTTTGAAAGAAATTGCAAATCCAAACAAGTAATTTCAATATCAGGAAGTTTTAATTCCTGCAATGAATATATTTTATTTAAATTGAAAAGTTCCGAAAATTTTATTTCCGAGCATTTAGAATATCCAGAGAAACACAATGAAAGAAGATTTATATAGTTTCCGAATGCAAATTCATCTTCTTTTCCTAGGTGAGCCCCATCAAAATTTAATCTTTTTAGACTACCAAAATAATTCTGATAAAATATCCTATGAAGTGTACCTTTAGGAAAGTTAGATCCAAGTTCAATCTGTAAAATATATGGAAGTTTTGGGAAAATCGGCTCTGCATAATCAGAAAAAGAAGTAGCAGAATATTTCAATGACCTCAGATGGAATAATTTTATATTAATAGTATCTGTCTTTATTGAAAAAATATTTGAATTTCTAGAACTACTATAAATATTAATATCTAGGATTTTCAAATTGAGAATATGATTTATAAATTTAACATAATGATACTGGTCATCCACCGAAGAATTTCCGAGATAAAGCTTTTCAATTTTTTTGTTTACATTAAAAACGACTTCGTTTTTATGGAATGTAACTATACATTTCATAAAAACAACATATTTCAAAGAAACCAGCATTAGAATTTTCGACAAAAAAATAGCATCAAATGTAGAATCGACAATGGTCATTTTAGTTATATTGTTTAGTATTTCGGATTCACATATGTTGAAATCCTTAATACAGGTATTTGAAAGATGAATCTTTATATTCTTTAATTCAGAAAAATTAATAATGTAGAAATTGAATGATAAAAAATCATTGATTAATTCAGTGTAGATATATGTTTAAATTGGGGATTTTGTGTTTGTAAAATTTTCTAATTTACTTCTTTCTTGATAAAACTGAACGAAAAACTTTTTATCTTGATCATAACAAGATAATTCACCTGTGCGCACAAAAATGTTTGATTTGTTTTCTTCGTATATTTCATCTATAAATCTTGAAAAAATATTTTGAACCAGTGGACTGGCATCTGAGTTGTAGAAAATGGCTATATGGCCATCATTTTCAACAATATAATTTACAGCCTTAAAGTCAAGCTTTCTTAACCATGGAATTTCATATTTCATTGTAAAATCCGAGCGAATAATATTTAAGGTTTTAATACATCTCGAACCACATGAATTATAAATTTTTTGAATTAATACATCTGCATTTTGACATCGATTTATAAATATTTCATTAAGATTTTTAAATAGCGACAAATTAAATAACTGATAATATTCATCGGCATAAGATATCCCACTCAAAAATATGCAATTAAATTTATGAATGCAAAATATAAAATCAAATATTTTTAGATTATCATTTGATTTTTTAACTTTTTCTAAAACTTCATTTATAATTTCGTCATCGAGATAGAGAAAATCATTGGTCAACTTTATAAAATCAAAGGAAAAACCATCAGTTAAATATAAAGCACGGGAAATATCTTTTATCTTTTTTTGTGTTTTTTCTGGAATAAAATGCATTTTAAAATATTCTACAATAATATTTTTAGATACAATACTAGAAGATTGATAATTTTTTGAAGTAGATGTGAATTTCCATTTGTTTGTTACTTCTGGATTAAATATCAGAGAAACTAGCAACAAACGAATAAATTCTTCAAAACGCTTATTGGTTTTAATCTTAAGAATATCACAAATTTTAAGCATAAGCTGATATCTGTTTTCGTTCACATTTCCAATTAAAAATGGAAAACACATTACTATATTATAAAAATATAAAAATTCCTTATAACTCACTAGATTTATATTTATATGCATGTTATGTTGCTGGTTTTCTTGTATTTCCTCGTCATTAGAAAAATTCAAGAAGAAAGTTTCCAAATTAATTATAAATACTTGTAAAACTTTACTATTTGAATCCAAACTATAAAGAATGGGTTTTTGATCGTCAAAATGGAAACTCTCATCAAAATAATCGCAATTCTTCGTTCCATTCTTTGTTAATTGGATTTCTTCTGCTTCATAAAAATGTAAAGCGATTGTCTTTTGTGTTAATATTACTTTAGATATTGAAAGAATATATAAAGCCCAAAATGTGAAATTTGTTTTTATATTAATTGACTTTAAGATTGCTTCACACATCATAACTTGCTACCTTTGCAAATAAATTTTATTAAAGAATAACATTATCGAAATAAATGAGGATTTTCGATAAAATTGTATATAGAATTAATAAGAACAAATACCGTTCTTTTTATATTATTATCGAAAAATCAAAAAAAGATTATTTTATATTCTAATTAAATATTTTATTTTGCCATTCTGCTGTTAAGTAATGTGAAAAACTATAAGAGATGTGATTGTCGCTAACTTGCACTGATATTTCGTTATCCAATTTGCTTGGTTTTTTCGACACTTTCATCAGCCTTTTACAATATCATCTATACACACATTAGGTATATATTCTTACCAAAGTTTTTCGCCATTAAATTGTTATATTTTTCTTCTCCTCACATATTTTATTGTGTACTCTGTTAAATTATTAAATTAGAGAAAAATGCACTGATAAAACCGTATTAACTCAAAAGGTTGTTACAGCACGCCTATTTTTTGATGTTGATTTTTTAACTTTGTTTTGGTTTTTTTTATGTAATCATTTTTTAAATTAAAATATAGAAAAAATTTCATTAATACAAAAAGATAAAATACCAGATATTATATAAAGTTAAAAAATATATAGGAAAATAGATTAGCATCACATGAATACTCCAACTTGTATCAAGCTTCCATATGTTTTTCTTAATTAAAACATTCTGGATTATTTCGAATTCCATTAAATTTCTTAAATTTTTACACAAAAAATGTTTCTATTTCATAAATTTGTTTTTGTTTTCATGAAAAGCGAAATTATAGCTTTTTTTCAATCCATGAGATATAACCTCAGTGGCTTGATCTTCTAAATTTTAGATTTTTTGCAATGATATATTTTAGGAAGAAGCAAGAACTAGAGCCTCACTAATAATTACACACGCTATGCAAATTCATTTGTTAAAAAGGCATATATTATATGAATTTCTTAAAATTAACGCGTTATAGTTTTAACATAGATATCTATGTCTGAAAACTCTCTTTGTACATTTAGATATCTATACTTCATAGTTCTTCGTTCAAAAAATATTTTGACTATAATTAATAGGCAAAAAGCGTCCCATAAATCCTTAATTTTTGTTGAATGGCAAGTGTTCACCGGTCAAAACCCACCCTGATTTCCGAAACTAGGCCACATCTCTATTTGCCTTAAAATTTTGAATCAAATTAACTTCTAGTTAAGATATATCTCGATAAGTTACATAGACTCCTATACGGGCAGTGAAATAACATATCAAAAAATTTAGCCTGCTGCTTAGTTCTCCTGTTTTTTAATATTATGTTTTCATATCTCTCGAGCGGTAGCATTCCAGCCCGAGAGAACAAAGTCAGAATCTGGGTTTTTACATAGTCATCCATATGATTTAAACCATGAGTTTGAGTTTCTTAATATAAAAATTATACGCGGCTTTTTAGAAAAGTAATCAACGTTTTATAGATCTTATTTTCTTTAAATAAATTTTCATTCAAAAACCTAAAATTTATGTGTTTTCATCTCACAAAAAAAGATAAACCATAAGGTTTTTATCGATTTCTTCAAATAATTACGCAGAAGATTGTTTTTAATGTGTGATATATTCGTTCTTCACATAATATTACCTTCGGGATAAATTTTTAAGGTATTTTAAAGTCGTCTTTTTTTTCACATTTCAAACGAATAGAAATTCAAACTAACCATCAAAAAATAGACAAAATCCACCGTATTTTATAGTTCTTATTTACTCCCAACTTGTTCTTCCTTTGAATTTTAATATTTATTTAGGGGAAACTTATAAATTTGATTTTAATTACTTCTTTTTGTATTATGTACCAGGCAATTGTATTTCGTTTGTAATTTTGCCATTATCATTCATTTGCATTGTAAATATGAATCTCGGATGTTATTTAGATGTTTGAATAAATTTTATACAAATAATTGGATTTTGTTACTTTTGTTCGCATATTTTACATCTGAATTTTCATTTTATAAATTTTTACAATACTTCGTTTATCTATAAATATTTTTATATTGGTCTTTACTATTAGATTTAAATTTGAAATAAGAGTCGAATTATTCTAGCAAAATCAAAGGATTAATTTTGAAAGCCTATTAAATACTCATTCACTGACCTATATTCTTATTATATGAGTTATTCTTTGATATATAGCCTTCTTATCTATCTATAATTATATTATCTCGGCTAGAATAGCTTCAGTGATACTATACTGGTGTTTAACTTACAAATAAAGTTGTCTCTATATAAAAAATATGTTTCAAATGACTTATGTTTTTTTAAAGTAACAAATCTGAATTTTAACTTTTCATTCAAGGCTTATTTTTTTATGTCTGATTCTTGATAGTTCATATTCCATGTATCTTTTACCTCTCAGTGCTCGGGATGAACAAATAAAAGTTTTCCATTTTATTATAATCATTGAAACTTAGCATTATAGGGATTAGCCTATAGATCCAGTTGGTTTATATTCCACCACAATGACCGCAAGTATTTTCACACGAACTTTACATACTCCTTGCCGAAAAATTATTTTTGGCTTGGTTATTATATCACCATTTTTATCTCGTATTATAGAAAATATATCATGTAAGTCGTTAAATTAGTCATTAAAAACATGGCTTACTATTATATAAAACAAATTTTTTTAGACGTACCTTATTATTAATTTATGAACATATCTGAGTATATTTATATACTCAGATATATTCCAAATACATCTTATATGCCACCAAAAAAAATCAAGATCTAAACTGTGTGAAACACCAAAGAACTGCAAACAATATGATGCAGTTAAATCGCATAAAAACTATATTTGTTTATGTTCTTAGATATATCCTAACTTAGTAAAAGTTAATTATGGGCTTTTAAACAGTAAAGGTACAAAAAAATACTTGAATATGGAGCTAAATTGATATTTGGACTGCTTTAAATATACTGCCAAATTTTGTAATTGGTTCAATAAATATCAGAAAAGCATACACATCCTAGAACATGCCTCCATTGATATGCTTTATCTATGAAGATTTTATCTTCATTATTTACATTTCCCCTTTGGTCATGGGCTTCAACGAATGTAAGAAAATTTTAAATCTGGGTGCTAATCGATTTCCCAATAAAACATATAAGCGTTTAGATGTTTAATACTTTTATAATATATTAAACTGGTTTTGAAAATCTTTTTACAGCTTTTTTCTGTATACAAACTAATACTTTGTCAATAACAAAGTAAGAAACTTATAATTATCTGTGCTCTAGATACCTTTAAATATGCGAAAATAATGACACCGAACAATATTTAGTCCATAGAATAATTACTGGTATTTTAAATCGTTAGTTATAATGTGTTTGATATTCCATGAAAATATCTCTCTGTGAATTAATCGGATATTGTTGCAAAAAAAAGCTTGAAATGGCGTTTTGAAAACTCGAAATCAAAACAACAAGTTTACGACAATTTAAATTTTAGAATCATGTTTAATCATGATTATTATACAAATATAAATTTATTCATTGCTGGAAAACAAAAATTGAACCATATATTTTAATTAAAGATTATTAAAAAAGTCTTAGTTTTAATTTTTTGTATAAATATCTTTGCTATGATGTTTATATAGTAAAATCTCTGATACTAAAAGCATATTACCGAAGAAAATCATCCTGATATCGATTTATGCTTGATGAAACAAAATTATTTATCAGCGCTTTAACTTTGTAAAACAACTCTTAGCAATTAATATTCTATAAACCCGAGGTCTATAACATAAAAAAGCTGTTATTAAAAAAAAATTATAAATATTGTTCTTTTAATGATAATAATAAGCTTCGTTATCCATGGTACCAAGTACTTTGTATATTTTATCATAAAAAAAATATTGTCTTTAAACATCCTGATAAAAAAATAAACATTAATTCATGTGAATCCGGCCGACTCATTCTAAGGCAGGTATTTTTTTCCTTTGTTAAATGTAACTCTATATATTAAAGGCTTGCATGTTGAAATCGGCGAAAATGGCTGGTAATAATGCATTAGTTAATAAAAAATCTATTTGTTTTTTTTAGAAATGATTTATCCTACAATAAAATTTGTAGGTTACAAAGAGAAGGTTAGAATTTAGTCTCTTGTGGACTAATTTATTTAACTAAATATTACATTGCTAGAAATATTCAATAAAAATAAGATAACATGCACCAAGCTTATATAAGATAACAATAAATGCTACCCGAAAATACTTCACTATAAAATGCAAATGAAAACTGATCATTTAAAATCGGCTAGAAAGAAGAGAATTTTTAATTACGAAAAGCAGATTTTGGTGAATTTGTATGGAGTAAAAAATGCAACTGCGGCATAGAAAAACCAATAAGAACAAAACCTCTATATCCAAACGCATATATATATTTGAGTTATTAAACTAAAGCAATCATTTTTTTGTGTATTTTACAGTAAATATGTTTCAAACAAAATTAGAATTTATCTATCAAAAGAACGAAGGAAATCACTAATAAAATATTTAAAGAGCAATTATTAAGAGATCTTTTGTTGATTCTCTTATCTAGGCGTATAAGAATTTACCAGACCAGGTTATATTAAGACACTGACTCCTAAAATTATATTCAGAAATTAATTTTATGAATCTTCTCCGTTGATAGCCTATTTTGTTAAGCCTTTAAATTCAAGTTATTCTTGGCTTATGGCTCAGAATGCAAAACATTGTTTAATACAATATAAGTTAAAATTTACAAATATAAACCGATTAAATTAACCTTTATACAAAAGAAATTATCTTTTTTGGGAATTCTGAGTATTTTTTAGAATTACAGAATAATATAAAATTTCAATAAAAACATGTAATTAAATTAAAACTGTTAAAGCAAAGCTTCTGTTTTAATTTACGACTCTGTAAGCATCTTAACTTTTAAAAACCTGTCTAATATATGTATATTAAAGAAATCTTCATTAATCTTCGATATATGTGCATTATTTAAATCAGGGGATAGCAGATTTAGACTATACAATGTCTGTAATTTTTATAAAAAAGAATCTAAATATTTATGAAGAACGTTAGATAGTATAACAAACTTCGAAATATATTTCCAATAATTCTAGACAATATATAATAGTGGATCAAATATATGATTTTAAAATTTTGAAATATAAAAAAATAATGTTGCTGGTATTCAGAAAATCAAAATAACAATATTCTTTCAATAATAATTAATATTTCATCGTGTCTAGTATATGATGAATTATAAATCTAAAAAAAATCAGAAGATATCAATAGAAAAATTTATAACGAATAAAGAACAAAAATTACAATTAAGATTATTTTCACTCGATTAAAAATTTTATAAGTGTTCGAGATGTCTCGAAATGGCTGAAGAATTAACAACATTAAGCCAAGCGTAAAATCAGTTTTTTGTATCATTAAAATAAGAATTTATTCTAAGAGAACGATAGAAGACATCGCCTGGTAAGAAGTCTGCTATTTCGGTATAGTATTCGCAATTGAAGAAAAAAACAAGAGATGACTATATTAAAAGACATAGTGAAGTGGTTCGGTTTATCTAGTACTTTTCAAAAACTATTAATTTGGGCTTCCAAACAAACTAAGCATCATCATATTCAAAAAATCCTTGGAATTCAGTACAAAAGCCTAAATGACACATAAAATAAAAGCCGGTTCCTAAATTCGAAATAATAGACACGATATATTGTTTCAAATAAAAAACTAAACAAGTTCAATAACCATATTTGGGTTTTTTTCCCAAAATGCCATTGAATTTTTGAAACAGTAAACTCAGTATTACAATTCATTAGCCAAACTGCCACATATTATATATATGTGATTTGGAAATCATCTCTGTTGAATTATTATGAAATCTTTTTTAATTTATACCTCAATATGAACTTTAAAAAGTACCACTTATTATCAAAAATCGATTCGCATTTTTGTTCTATTACTAGAAACTCGTTGAAATTTTCTTTAATTTGTGGTACAAAAATATTCAAGACTACACACCGAAACCATCTGCTAAATAGTGCAGCCAAAATTAATATGAAGAGCTGATGGGTCTTGAAATTTTTTACCACTGATTTACATACAAAGCAATATTAAAGAAAGTGTTGAACGGGAAAGACTATAATATTGTATTTCATAGTGATAAAAAACGACCAAAAGTAGTACAAGAGCCAAAATTTAAGGAAATTTTTATAAAAAAAAATGATTTTTCAAAAGATAATGAGATGGAATTAGTATAAAAAATATAACGGTAAATAAATCAGCAAAAATGGATTTTTGTATGACTAAGAAGCTATTATATCACCAATACAATGATCGCTAGAAATATTACATAATAAATTGGCAATTCAATAAACAAGTAAAAATCAGAATTTTTTTTACAAACCTAGAACCATTTAAATAATTTTTTTTTCCTAACCTATGAAATTAGAAATAAAAGATGTTAAATTCTTTGTAGCAATTCTCAAATCTTTTAATTCAAAAAATAAAATTACTTTCAAATTTAGCAACGAAACACTAGAAATTTCTGCTATTAATAATCTAAGGCAATATATTATTTTAGAAAATATTATTTTTAACTATATTGACTATAGAGATATAATTTTCACAATTGATCATAGTCTTTTACTTTCGTATATAAATCATTTCAAAAAAAATCTTTGCCTTTATATCGATAATAATTTAAATTTAACAACCAAAAGCGAGAATTATTCTTTATTTGTAAAAATTCCTTTTATAGATTTACTGGACAATGAATATAAATTTGTTGAAGATTCTAAAATAAAATTTATTTTAAAACCAGAACAATCCAAGATACTTGCAATGTTTAAGGGAATTGTAACCTATAGTCTTGAAAATATGAATCTTATTATAAGGAGGGAAGTGGAGGAAAGTAATGAAAGAATAGTGATAAATGATATTGAAATTATTGAATCAAACTATTTATATTTCAAATGTTTAAATAATTGGGCAAATATATTTGAAGAGTTGTTTGGTTTTATCGAAGGAACACTTTTTTCTTTTAATGAAAATATTCTTTCAATTCAATTTCTTTTTAAAAAATATGAAAATACTTATTTGGAAATTCAAATACCTAGAAGTTTATAAATAAAAATTATTTATGTACTTATTTTTAGTTCGATAAATAGTTTTTTTGTATTGCTTTCATTTAAATCGTACTTTGTGTTTTTTCGCGTTAAATTTCTCTAAATTTTTGTAAGTAAAGGTCTTAATTAAACCAAAAAGATATTAAAAATGCCGATTGACTAAAATATTGGATAATATGAATATTTATAGAAAAAGACTGGATTTCTGTACACTAATTTATGATATCATGGATAATTGAATTGTAATTTGGAAATGAATTAGAATCATTGGTTTATTTGGAATTTCTAATCTATATGATACAAATTAATTTATTATAGTATTTTAAAATATTCGAATTAATTCCCTCAATAAACATTTACATGTAACATAATTTGTACAATAAAGTTATTTAAAAAAAAGAGATTTAAACTTATGTCTAAAAATAGAATTTTATTATAAAAGTATAAATATTTTTAATAAGGATATTTCATAAAAATTAATCTGAGTCCTGTCTCCACATTTTTAGGCTATAATATATTCATTTTCAATAAAGAAAGTTCGTTTAGATACTTTACTTTGAATCAAACTAAGTATTTCTTGATCTGTTAAATAACTATTAAAAAGAATTAATTCTTGCAAATTCAATGTTTTGGAAAATCTCAAAATTTGTACAATAAAATTTTGTCTTTGCCGAGAGAATATAGTTAATGAAAGGTATTTAAGATTTTCGAATTGAAGTATATTATTTATGTCCTCGTCGTTTATTTTTGTAAATCTAAGATCTAAACTCATTATGGTTTTTTTCCATAAATCTATATTAAATAGATTAGATTCTACTTTATCCAAACTACATTTTATCAAGCCTAAAAACTGAAGGTTATTGAATTTTTTCAATATTAAAATATCATTGTTGCCAAAAGTTGCAGCTGATATTTTTAAATACTGCAGAGTATGGATAAATAAAACTCCATCTAATTTAAGAAAATCGTTTTGTTTAAAAAAAGTATTTTCCATAGTTAATTTTTCCAAACAATTAAATTCTTTCAATGTGTTTACATATCTTAGTATAGAAAGTGAAAAAGGTATTTTTATTTCTTTTATTTTGTAAAATACATTGTTCATATCTACCGGTTTAGTTAAAAAATGAAAGAAAAATATTTCTGAAATAATTATTTTTCTTAAATTATTCATTTTGTACATCAAAACATTTCCTAAATAAAAACTCTTGATTCCAGTTAGATTTATCTTTTTTAAATTGCCTAGATTAATTTTGGTGGGTAATGGAGACATTATAACCGCAAAAGAAATATTTAAAGATTCGAGGTTTTTTATTGCTTCCAAATAAATGAAAAAAGAATATTCGATTGTATTTCTGCAAAAATTTAATTTTCTTATACATAATGGAATATTTAAAGTAAAAAAAATTTCTTGTGATTTTTCAAATCTGCAAGACTTAAAACTAATTTTACTAAGATTCATCTTCGATATTAGTTTTAAAGTATTTCGTGAGATATACATATCATTGAGTTTTAAAATTTCTAACTCTTTTGAAGTTTCAAGAGTTTTTTTCAGAAATAATTCTGAATTTTTTTTACAAAAACTAATTTCTAGCGATTTAATCTTTCTAAATTTGGAAATGCAATTACATGTTTTTTTAGAAATATTTATTTTCTCTAATCTTATGTGAGTTATTTCATCACTATAACCATATTTTTCAATTAAAATAAATATTTTAAATATATCTGGGCAGCTATATGAAGTTCTAAAACTATTTTTGATTGAAAGAAGAGATTTTCTTTCGAATATATGTGTTATTCTGTCAAAGGGACAGTCTGTTAAGATAGATATTTTCTTTATATGACAAAGAATAATAGTATGAACTATGGAATTAATTAGCGTATCTCTATCTTTCTTATCAAACATACTAATCTTAAGAATTACATTTTTGGTGACAACGAATTCAACAGACTCGGAAAATACAGCTTGTTTTTTGAAAGAGTCATCTATTAAATTCATATAATTGTTATCGATGACCAGAAAATCTTTGTTGATTAAAATATCTAAATTTTTTCCGGTGATTATATTTCGTATAAAATATATAAACTCGTGTATATACCTTTGATATATTATAAGTTTCTTATAATAATCAAAGAAATCCGAATAAAGTGTATATCTTTTAAATTTAATTTCATAAATTTTCTTAACTATTTTTTTCTCGAAATATTTGTCAATCGGATTCAAAAAATCGATTAAATGTAATATTTGAAAAATATCTCCAATATTTATTCGCTTTTTAAGATTATTTTCGGTATCTGAACAAATTTTCATAAACAGTTTAAAGTTTTTATATGAAACCATGTTGCCGATATAAATTTCATTTGAAGTTTTGTATTTTTTCAATAATAAAATGTCTAGGTATTCAAATTTAACCGAAAAATCAGTTGGATAATTCAAAGTAACCTTTTTTAATTCGCAAATTATAAATTCATCTTCATTATAAATTTCGGTTGAAAGAATCTTTTTATGATTTATAGAAAGTAATTTGCCATATAAATCGAATTTTCCATATATTTTCTGATTATCAGATTGTTTGAAAATTTTTTTGAAAGTTGATTTGACCTCTTTTTCCAGTAAAAATGATATTTGAATATCAGATGTGGATATTTCTCTAACAAAAAAGAAATATAAGAACAAAAAATTTTTAATGAATACAAATGATTTCATTACAAGGATTTTTATATAAGTTTTTCTATTTATAAAGTTAAAAATTGATTAAATTAATTTGAAAAAAAATAATATATCTCAAAGAGAATAAATTATGACGTTTCTCATTTAAAAATATATATTAAAGTAATACCAATCAAAAATTAAACATGTCTACTATCTAGAATACTTTTAAACAAAATAAGATTTCTTTTATTTAAAATTATAATTAATTAAGATTTATAGTGTTGAAAACTTTTTTAATACAAAATCTTAAAATATTAAATACGAGAATTTGTAAATCAAAATATCATAATTTATAAAAGAAAATTTCAAAAGGTGGTCTTTTAAACTTTGACAAAAAAGATCAGAAATGAAAATTTGTTTATAATTATAACAAAATCTATTAATTTTCTTACAATAACTTTGAAATGTATTTTTAAAATATAGACAAAAATTTTTTAAAAAAATTATAACTAAATTAAAAACGAATATTAAAATTATCTCAAAATTAATTTAAATTTTTATGGATAAATTATTAAAAAAAAATACAAAAAACTTGTTTATTTAATATAAAAATAGTATAATTCACTCAATATGTTACTATATTCAAATGGATTTACTATCGAGGTATTTGCTTGAAAGTTTTTTTTTGTTTTATCTCTGCTTTCTGGAAAATTTTACTAGTGTTTCGAAGTATGCGCTTTTATATTTTGTGCCAGTGCACTCTTTTTAGTCGGTATATTCACATTTGTGAATAAATATTTTGGGTCTGTACTATTATACATATAATTTCTAATACGTTTATATATACAAGAAAGATTGGATTCTATCTGAACTATTTCTACTTGTATGGCATATTTTATTCTCTTTCTGCAAACCTCATTAACTTTTTTCTAACGAAAAACACCTTTATCAACAGAATTTCTTTTTCAGCATTCTGATATTACATTTAAATACATGTTTTTATTCTTACTAATATTCAGCCTTTAAAGATTCCTCTTATATGCCGTTGGTGATATCAACACAATTATATGAAGAAATCATATGCTACTAAATTTAAATTAAAAAGAAACTTTTCATTAAAAATTAAATTCGAAGTTTCTAAAAGCAATGCCTTAAGAAGTTTGTAAGTAATTCGGATTTCCTAAATTTTTTTATCCTTGATTTGTGATACAAAATAATTGCTAATTTATGATTTACTAAATAGGAAATGTGTTTTTTCCCATTATTATTTATTACGTTTAAAGAAATCACTATAACGACTAATTCCCGATTCTTGTTTGATAAAAAGGTATATGTAACCCAAAACACAGGTGCCAAAGATCCTTTTAATGTCATTTAATAGTGTCAGATTTATTTTTGTGTCTGCTTGATTTCATGTTATTGGGTTTTAACTGATATAATACAATTGATGAAGCCTTCTTTTTTCCTCTGAAATAGATTACTATTAAAAAAACACAAAGGAATTGTCATTTAGCAGCATATGCTATCCTTTTTAGCCTATTTCACAGAAATATAAATTTCAATGTTTGTAATGAATATACATTTGAACCATGATTTTAACCTATTAATATATATTTGCAAATTTCTTTTGCTCCATAATTGTTTTTGTTTCTCTATTTTTAAATATTTTGTCTTGAATAAAGTTTTCAAAAAGCTCGTGTTATTCGCTATTTTCTAAGATTAGAATTGCTTGAATCCCATTTTTTTAATTCTTTCAGAAGTTTCTAAAAGTTGAATTGGTATATAATCATTTAGTAAGGTCATAATATATGAATATTCTCGGGAACTACTTTAGATAGATATTGAGCCATTTGTATTTACTTAAGAGTTTCTTAATTCGTATCTATACGCTCACTACCCTATCATTCAATACAAAAAGTCAGACAATAAATACAAAATTTGCACATGATAGTTCATAAAACAGTATTTAATATTATTTTTTGAAAAAAATAAATTTCTATAATTCCATTTGACACGACATAATTTTTATGCTTTGAAATTTTACATCTATATTTTAAAAATATGTGTTAGAATTTTCTTTGCTTGTTTTTATCATCTTATAATATCTATAAATATATATTCAAATTGAAGTGTAGAATATTCGTCGTGCTGGTTCCTACGATTTTGTTTTATGTTAAAATAACTAATGGTTTTCTTGATATCTAGGTCCACGAAATGGCGAAACTTTTTCTACAGATTTATTTTAAGTTTTTTATGTAACCAGATTGCAGACCGTAGTTAACACGTAGATAAGTGCCAGGTAAAAGCTTAAAAATTCAACCTTTCTCACTCGTGTTAGAAGACTTGTCACCTGGGAGATATAAAATAAAACCCTTAAAAGTCGGAAAAGCTAAGTAGCAGGTTATACCTGTTAGTATGGCATTTTACTGCTTAGGTTGATCCCATGTTAATCCCTGAAATATATCTTAGCAAGAAGTTTATTGGGTTCAGAAAATATAAAGTAAGTAAGAACGCTGCATAGTCTTGGTTAGCCCCGGGAGGGCTTCGGCCTTCGATCAAACTTCATGCAACGACATTAACTAAATCCGGGCAACTGCCTCGCCTATTAATTGAATTCTACACACCTGGTAGATGAAAGCGTTTGGAACATAGGTATGGCAGGAGGGACTGATGGAGTTTTGAGGCAGCAGTTATTTATGTTAGACCCAAATCTGCGTTAATATCATGAAAACAAATATAACGCTTGCCACTGTTTTAAAAAGATGCGAACTTTTAAATAAAGCTTCTTGATTCCAAGGATTGTCATTATTTTCTATGCATTTATATGTTCTTCTCAAAATTAAAACGTCTTCCAAAAATTGAAATACTAAAATCAATTTATATGTGAATCCTTTCATATATATATCGACTCTTAATATTCTTTTTTTGGTATGTAGATTTAATCAATACATTTAGAACACAATAAAAGATATTATCATCTTTCTTGTTTGGACGTAATTTTCAAAATTTTTTTCGTGTTTTTATCTGTGCTTCAGATATTTTAATATTTACTTTTGATATTGTTACCTTAATAAATTTCAAGACACAAAGAGAAATTTACATTTTCAATTCTTTTTATACAACCAGAATAATTTTTGAAATGATTTTTTTAATTGAAACTTATATTATTTGGTTTATGGCATAGTCTTTTTGAGAAAAAGATCGCAGATCCTATTTCGTTCTGTAGTTGCTAATTTATTAGCGTCTTGATAAATTCTGTTGTTTCAACGCTCGTTTTTACATTTATGTTTAACGATATTTCCCAGATATTTGTCCTTTTTTTTGGAGACATGGGATATAAGTGATATGTGTATCAACGTTTCTATGGCATTTTGTTTAAAATTAAATATGTTTTCTCAAAAAAAAGAAAAGGCTTTCGTATTTCTTTAAAGACATATGACTTTAATGCAATTAAAAGATATTTAAGGGTGGTATTATTGAAAAAAATATCAAAATCATGCAAAAAAATGACTTTTCAAAAAAAAGTCGCCTCATAATAATCATAAATTACAGAAGCCTATAAGCCTATAATTTCTTCGAAGCAAACCTTAGAAGACGGTTGATCGAAACTATCTTTTTTCACCCATTCGCTATGTTGATCGAAAACCTTATATTTTTAACAAAATTTTGGGCCTCAAATTAGCTCAAATATGTGATTATATTATCGAAAATTCTTAATATACAATTCATCGAGATTTGTTTTTAATATCATTAAATGGTCGTTGCGACCAACAAGAGCTTCGGGTAAGCGCTCCATTAATTAACCTTAAATAAATTCGGGCAAAAAAATTTTTAAACTTTTGTTTAAAGCATAATATTTTTTTAAGATGTTTTTTTAATCGCTTTTAAAGAGTAATAAATTGGAAACGCCTCGTAATGTTTTATTTCCGATCAAATATGGACTTATTTTTAAATCCTGCATATGTATAACTTTCTTGAGCTATCTTCATATGCTCGTAGTCTTTGAAATCATCAGATTTAATTTAAACCCGGGTATTTACTGTTTAACGCAATCAAAAATATAACCCTCTAGCAACAGAGTAAATTTAAAACTTCCAGTTTAAAAGGTTCGAATATCATATTCCTTGATATTTCTTGATTTACAATTAAGATCTAGATTTTTAAGCGGTTACTTGCATATCGGTATAGGAACATCTTTTGGTAAAAAAAGTAAAGGTTTTTTCATTGTTCTTCTTTCTCCTATTGTTTAACTTCTTGCATTACTTAAATAATTTGTTCATTTTTTACGACAATTGTATGTTAAATCACAATATTTTTGTTTATTAAGCTTTAAAGGTATATTAAAAATCTTTAGGCATCCTGCAAAACCGTGTCCTAATGCTAAAATTATACGAGAAGTAAAATTTTTGCACAGCTTTTAATGACCTGAATAGTTAATTGTGTGCTATAAACCAGGCCCATTTTAATAGTTTAGAACGGGCATTTGTTATGTTATATTAATGATTGAAGTAGAACCTTAAGTCCGGAAGAATCTTAAATATTAGCCGAGCGTAGGTTTCTACTGTTTATTTTGTAATTGGTTGATTTGTCCGAACTTTTTTCAGCTTAAGATGCAGGTTTGCCTAAATAAAGAGGAAATTAAGAGATTCTTAGTTCCAGTTTATAATTTTGGTTGAAATTTATTATTTTGTTTGCCTTATCTATGCAATTCGAAAGTTGGTTTTAGTTGCTTTTTACATGCAAAATTTTTTACACATACTTGCTTCATTCATTACTAATTAAAATTTTAACGGAAAGGCTAAGTTATATAGAGTGGAATATTACATTTCATTTTCTATCTAGTTGTATATTTGGTTCTCTTCTCCGTATCTTACTAAATAAGAATTTTTTTATCGAATCTTAGTCTATGGTTGCCTTATCTAAAATTTAAAGATATATTTTTCGTCTTTCTTAGCGAACATAATTTTTTATATTTGCATGTTTCACAAGGAAGTATAAGCTACATGTGTATTCTAATTTTGTGTACGACATGCAGATATGATTTTCAACTTTAAATATCTTTTAGTCTGCCTCATATCAGAAAAATATTGAGAAAATGGTTTCTGGAAATATTTTTGGTATTTCGAGTATAATTCTTATAATATTGATTGTATTATGAATTTTTTAAATACACTCTTGGATATTTAGGGACAATGCCTCTGCAAATTATTTCAAAAAATATTATCCCAACGCCAAATCAATAAATATGTTAGATTATTTTTTAATCTTATTTAAATAATTGGATTCCTGATTATAATTATTTAAACCGAAACTTTTAAAATATTTCCAACTCTAATGAGGATTACCATGATTTTGCTCTTACCTCGAAACATATATCGGTTTAACCATTCCGATATTTGAAATATATTTTATTTTGGTTCCCAAAATAATTTCTTTACGCGTTTTCAAGGATATTTAATATTAATTGTACTTATTCCATTCTAAAAATGAATTTTATATTTGTTTTAAGTGTACAGTCCAAACAATAGATCTTACTTATTTAGTCCGATTCAATCAGGCTTATCTGTTTTCATACTAATCTGTTATATTGTATACAATTTTCCAATTTGTCTGTAGGTGTGACACTTTAATTCCGGTAATATATGTACATATAAAATAAATCTATATAATGGAATTAAACTTAATATATCATACGATATACAATAAAAAAATGACAAAGTTTATATTTTTTTTATATTTATTCAGAAATTAAAGTATAAAAGGTTGGTTAAGTTTAAATGTAGTTGCTTAAATTGCGGAAAATTTATTTGAATCTTAAAATTCTAATTTCAACTTTGACTTTTACAAAACAATTTCTTAGTTCTTTTCACTTTTCAAAAAATAAATTATTGAATAATTTAAAAGTTTTCTTTGTTACAAAATTTCATAGTTTTTAAATTTCTTAGATTCCAAATTTCAAATAATTTCTTTAATTCTAATTTATATTTACTCGTATACAAATAATTCTGAAGTTGTTATCACTATTAAATGTGATACTAAAACATTTGGTATCAAAAAAAATATTATTTTAAATAAAAAAAAATTATCCTTTCAAATGGATGGTAAAATAGAAATATCACAGCAAACCAAAAGAATATCATATAAAACATCTAATGGTTACGTGTTCATACAGGGAAAACAGGATACTGAAACTAGTAATAAAAATTGTTTTGAAACCGATTATAGCGATACATTAATTGATGATTTTTGTTGTGCTATCGGTATTTTAGAGATTAAAAAAAATGAAGAAACCAATTGGTATTTTAGTTATGTTTCAAGATGTAATTTTGTTGGAAAATTTAATGAAATAAATATTTATAAAATAAATAAAATAAAATTTTATGCATTAAAAAAATTAGGAAGAAAAGAAAAAAATGAAAATTTTAGTGATGAAGATTTATCGAATGAAAATCTTAGAATGGCTGGCTTTGTTCAAACACACAATTTTTATTTTATGAAGAATTCAGATTTAGAAAAAAATACCTTTGTTAGTGATTTTTTAGAAAATGAAAAGTTTATTTGGAATTCGATAATGAAAAAAAGATTTTTAAAAATTTCTGAAGAAAATTTAGAAATTCAATTATTTTTCGAAAGTTCAAATGCCAAATCAGGAGATTATAATGATTTAGGAATAGGAATTATGGTATGTGGATTTTTCAATATAAAATATGTTCCTTTAAAAGAATACAAGAAAGAAAAAGAATTAAATTTTAATTCTAAAGAAATTCAAATTAATTCTAAAGATTCATTAAAAACTTTAAATTTATTTGAAGAAAATATTTTGATACAAGAAAATGAAACTTTCAAAGAAGAACGTCACATTTATTCTGATAAATTTGAAATACAATTACTTTCTCTTATTTCAAGTGCAAAAGTAGGTCCTAGGTTGTATTGTAGAGGATTAGATGACAATGGAAATGTTTCTTTCTTTGTAAAAACATTGTGTAGAATTTATTTGAAAGAAAATATTATTTTTGAAATTACATTAATCAGAGGTTCAATTCCTTTATTTTGGTACCAAGAAAAAAATCCTTTAAAATTTGAATTTAAATTTTCAAGAGAAAGTGAAATTAGCAAAAATGCATTTAAAAGACATTTTGATCATTTGAAAACTAAATATGGAAAAATACATGTGTGGAATCTTTTGGGGAAAAAAAGAGGAGAAACAAAATTATCTGGAATGTACGAAGAGTGTCTTTTGAATCAAAATATTCCATTTACTTCTTTTGACATAAATAATTATACAGGTAATTTCAGATTATTGAAGAAAATATTTATGGAAAAACTTGTAAGAATTGAAGATAAAAATGTTATTTTTCGTGTTTCGTGTGTAGATTGTTTGGACAGAACAAATCTTGCACAATATTTAATTTGTGAATATTTTTTTTACCAAATTTTAGAAAAATACGATTTAAATTATAAAATTATTGAAAATGTAAAATTAAATTTAAAAACGATTTGGGTAGAAAATGGACACATCTTAAGTTATTTTTATTCTGGTTCTGATGCCATGAGAAGTGAACTTGCTTTAAAAGAAAAGCGGTCATTTGTTGGAATCATAGATGATTTTATAATTTCAGCTTCTCGTATTATAAACAGTGGATTTTCAGATAAAATGAAATATGAATTAATAAATTTACTTTTAGAAAAAAATAATGAAGAACCTACAATTTTTTCTGAAGAATTTAAAACTGAAAAAAATGAAAGTCCAACTATATTGGAAACAAATTTAATTTTAGAAGAAGAAAATTTTAAATTGGAAAAAGATTTTACAGTTTTAGATATTAAAAATAAATTTGAGAATATGTCTTTAGAAAAGTGCGGTAATAATTTTTTAGTACTTTGTTGTAATCTTAATCATATTCCTTACAAATCATCATATTCTTTTGATTTGAATATACCAGAAAATACAAATATAATTATAATTTGTTTACAAAAGATGTACTTTAATGTCAGTAAAATGTTTTTTAAAGATAAAAGTATTGAAAGATTGAAATGGAAAAATTTTTTAGAATCAAAATTTTTAGAAAATAATTTTATTTTAGCTTTTCAAAACTTTTCCTACGAATTGGCTACTTTGGTTTTTATAAAAAACGACAAAATAGATGAAATATCAAGTATTTCAAATAAAAAAGAAAAAATAAAATTTGAAGCATCAACTAGCAACACATTGATTACAAGTACATTTATATTTCAAAACAAAACCTTTGTAATCATTAATTGTGATTTCAAACTCAACAAATTAGATTTTGATAAAAAAAATCTTTTTTATTTATTTTTAAATGATTTGCAATACAAATATAAAAATAAAAATTTACTTTTTTTAGGAAATATTGATACACCAATTATTTTATCAAGAAAAACTATTCAAGAGTTAATTCAAGATAATAAATTTAAAAAAATACTTTCTAGAAATTATTTAAGTATAATTTTAAAAAATTTTGACGATTTAAAAGAACATGAAATTACATTTCAACCTAAAGAAACCCTCAAAAATGGAGTTCCTTGCTATTCTTATTTTAATAGAATTTTATTTTTAGGAAATTTTATTTCAAGAGAGTATAATTATATATTTACTAATGAAAGTGGTTATGATTGTATTTTTGGTTTCTTTTCAATTATTTAATTAAAAAAATAAATATTTTAGATTTAGAAATTAATAAACTGAGGAATACAATGAAAAATAAATTTATGAACCAGAATTAAATATTTATAGATTTAGGAATTAATAGATTGAGGAATACAATAAAAAATAAATTTGTGAATTATAATTAAATATTTATAGATTTAGAAATGGAATTCAGAACCATCGATTTTAATTATAGACTATATGAATGAGAAATAGAATAAAAAAAATTCTGAATTATAATTTAATATATGAATTGAGAATGAAAAGTACATTTTTAGAAAAGAAAATGTAATAAAAAAAGGATTTATAAATAAATTGTAAATGAAAAAATTATAAAAAAATGGAAAATGATTTATAAAAATTTTAACGAACATTGTATTGATTTAAAAGAAATTTAAAACTTAAAATCTGTGTTTTTTAATGACAGGACTTGAATCTGTGAAAGTAAGGTTTGCAAAGAAAGAAGAATTTTCTAATTTTATAGGTTGAGATAAACTTACATTTTCATTACTTTGTTTGGTGTTGTTTTCTTTAGAATTTACAATAAAATCAGATTCGATTTCTTCTTTTTGAGTTAATAAACGTGCTTTTGAAGTTTTTTTAATTGGATGGAAAATCACAGATTTTTTTGGTTTTCTTGATGAAAAAGGGGAACTCGAAATCGAAGGTAATTTAGTGTTTGAATTTAAGGGCGTTTTTTTTAAATGGCTATTTTTATTTAAAATACTTTTCTTATTTTTATTTTCTGGTTCTTTAAATGTGACAGTATTTTTTTTAATTTCTGAGTTCTTTTTATTTTCGCCCTCCTTAAATTTATTAATGGTTTTATTTTTTGGTAAAATTTCATCTGTAAAAATATTTTTATTTTCTTTTTCTAAATCTTTATTTTTCTTGGAATTTGGTTTTTTAGGATTTAAAATACTTTTTTTAAATTCTTTTTTTTCTAAATAATTAGATTCTAGGTTTTTAAATTTATTTAACGGAGAAAATATAAGACTTTCTGATTCTACTTCTTTTGATTCTTCAATATTTTCTTTACATTTATATTCATCAGTATTTTTATATTTATTTAGTACTTCTCTTTGTAAAGAAACTGTTTCTCCATTTTGTTTATATTCATCAGTATTTTTATATTTATTTAGTACTTCTCTTTGTAAAGAAACTGTTTCTCCATTTTGTTTGTATTCATCAGTATTTTTATATTTATTTAGTACTTCTCTTTGTAAAGAAACTGTTGCTCCATTCTGTTTATATTCATCAGTATTTTTATATTTATTTAGTACTTCTCTTTGTAAAGAAATAATTTCTTCTTTATGTTTTAAATTCTCTTTTAAGGAATTCAATAAATTATCTTTTTCTTTATAAATATTTTTTAAAGTTTTTAATTCATTATTTTCATTTTCAAGTATTTCTAACTTTTTAATTGTTTCTTTGGAAACAGAAAATTTGTTATTATTTCTCAATTCAGAAATATCTTTTTCATAATTTTTAATTTTACTTTCATTTTCTTTATTTTCATTTTGATAAAATTCAATATTTCTTTCCATTCTAATTATTTTATCTTTAAACGAAATAATTTCATTGAAAAATTTATTTTTTTCGTTTTTTAAACTTAAAATTTCATTTTCTAAAACAGTATTTTTAGCTTTTAAACTAGAATCGGCTAAAATAATTTTTGTATTTTCAATTTTTAATAAATCTAAATCTTCTTTAATTCTTTTATTTAAAATTTGTTCATTTTTTAGATTTTCTATTTCTTTTTGTAATTCTTTAATTATTTTTTTATTTTCTTCACCTCCTAAAACATACCGTAAATTTTCTTCTTTTTTTGTGTTTTCAAGATTTAAATTGTTTTTTAAAATCTTCTCTTTTACTTCCATAAGCGATTTTATTTCTTCTTTCGATATTTTTAGTGTTTCTTGTGTTTGCAAAAGTAAATCTGTAATTTCTGTATTTTTTGATTTCAAATGCGTTATTTTATCTTTTAATATTTCCTTTTCCTTATTTAGTCTGTTTATAAGAAGGGAATTGTATTTGTGCTCCAAATCTCTGGTTTTATTAGAAATTTCTAGATAATCCATATGGGTTCTTATTTATGCATTTTTTATTTTAAAAATATTAAAAAAATAATCTTTTTATGCTTGGAATTATCAATAATGAAAAGTAAAAGAATATGCTGATTGAAGAAGAAGCTACACATAAGCTTATTAGGGGTAAAAACTTTGTCATACTTGATTAAATGCAAAAAAACTTATTGGGTTTGATAAAAAATCCATATGAGAGATAATCTATCATATAAGAGTACTTCGACTTAAACTAAATAATTTCGTTTTATATTATGATGTAATAAGAAGCATATTAGTTTTCAATAAAAATATATTAGAATATGAGTTATGAATCGTCTTATTTTTTATATGAGCTTGGAAATGACATCTTTTAAATCCATAAAAGTAAATATTTTTTTGCACTTTTAAAAATTTGGAAAATGAAATTAAAAATCTTTAATATAATAGCTGGAATTACAAATGTAAAAAAATCATAAATCAATCTTTCGTTGATAAAAGCTTTATTAAGGTAAAATAAAAGTTAGATTTACTTTAAAAGAATCATTAAAAAGATTATAAACCAATGTGAATACTATGTAATTTAAAAAACGAGGCAAAAAATATATTCATAAGAATTAATTATTCTAAGATTCTGGTTATAGTTACTGATCTATATGTTAGAAAATATAAAGTTAATACCCGGATTTTTTATATCCTAAATAGAAATGAGTTTCCAAACTACCTAAAAAGTATCTAATTTCTATTTTTTTATATTCGATTAATTTCAATTTTTGTGTATAAAGATCTATGAATCCAAATTTAATAATGCAATATTTGAGAGATAGAATCATTTTTCGATTTAATAATTTTACTTACTTGCTTAAACCAATTTACTTTTATCTCTCGGGGGTGAGTATGATGAGATAGAACGCTTAAGTATTTTTTCAATTTTCAGTGTTCTAGTATATCCAAAGTCTATTACTATTATCAAAAAAGCGGGTTTAAAGGATTCGAAACGTTTAAACTTTCAGTAGTTCTTCTACTTTCTCAATTAAATATCCTGCATACATTTTTTATGATTAAATGTCTGGTTGCCATTTTGCCAGTGATTTATAAAACTGACATTTATATTTCCATTTTTTTTTACTGATGTGGTTCTGGATTAAAGGAGATTGGCTCGTAAGCCCAGCATGGTTTATATTCCACCAAAATGTCAATAATAATTTTCACATCAATTTCACATACTCATTGCCAAACAGATAGTTTTTACATTGGTTACACTCTCGTCACCGCTGTAATTCAAAATTAATATAGTAACTAAAAAAACAGACTCAAAATAGAATTCTATCGATAATAATTCTATATTTTTTATATGAATTTAAAGTTTTTAACACAAAATAATATAAAATTTATTTAATAAAATCTTCGTTTTGAAAATCACCTACCTCATTTTCACAACAAACTAGCATACTCTCTGCTTCAAAATTATTAAATCCTAAAAAATTATTATATTCTGTATTCCAAACTGCTATTTTTCCATTTGAATCCAAAGAATACAAAAACTTTTCACAAAACGACATTTTTAATTGAATAATAGAAGATTCATGGAAATATAAAATATGTTCCAAACAATTATTATCTTCCAAACTAGAAAAATATATTTTTCCTGATTCAGAACCAGAATAAACTTTGGTAACAAGCGTATCAGATATTACTGAAGTAATATTTTCCGGAAAAGTTAACGTACCTAATAATTGGTTTTCCTTTTTTATATCAATCAAATTTTTTCTTCCAATAAGAGTAACTGCATACCCAATAAAAAAACAGTCACATTTAATAAAATATGAATGCATATTTTCAACAGAAAATACTTTTTTTTCATTTTCAGAATTATTTCTACAAATTTCAAATATTTTTAAATATTTATTTCCACTCAATACAATATTATCATTGATCATATAAATATCAGTAAATTGTGAAAAGTCACCTTCTAACATCTTTTCTCCATCCAAATGTTCTACAGAATTATCTTTTAAAACACAAATTTTATCATTAAAAAATGTATAATTTTTAAATTCTTCTAAATAAACAATCGATTTTATTTCTTTGTATGGAGAAATCTGAAAAAATATAAAATTTTTTCGATAAAAACTTACAAAAAATACAGGAACACCATTAAAACTTTTAATTGCTTGTTTACCACAATGTAATATAACAGTCTTTGTATGTGGAAGCGTAAGCTCCTGCTTAAGTTTTGAAACACAAAATACCGTTGACGTAAAATTTTCCATATAAAGGGTTTTTTTAATACTTTTGTAATAAAAACACGACTTATTTATTTTATAGAATTCTTAGTATTAAATCCTTATTATATATTTAACATAATACTGGATTAAAATATTTTATTTATTTCATAGAATACTTGATTAAAATCAGTTTCAATCATTTTTATTATACATATTTATTCTAAAACCTTTTCTTTCTAAATCTTACAAAACATTGTTTGTAGTTTTTTTAATATTAAGAAATTTTTCCAATAAAATCACTTCGTAATCTATTTATTATATTTAAACTGGTTTTTATTAGTACCGAGCGGTATTTTTCAGAAATTTATTTCTTATTAATTCGGTTGTTATTGAAACATATAATTGTTTTACAAAAACAACATTAATTTAATTTTAAACTTGAAATTATAAGTTATTTGACTAATATTTATAAAAATTAGACTAAAAAATTAAATATGTATTCCAAACAAAAATTCTATTATTTTTAAACAATTAAAATATTTGATTCTGGTTTTACATTATTTAAAAATCTAATTTATTTAATATAAGATTTAATTAATTCTGCTTTTCTTCCCTCTTTTTTCTATCATTTGCATTTAAATTCAATGTATTTTTATATTCAAATTCTGTTTTATATTTTGATTTGATACTCACTTTCATACAATTAAAGATTCAGTAATCCTAGTGTCTATATAATTGCAAGTATTTATTATATCAATGTGTCTATTGTTTGTCTATGAATTATTGTTTACAATACTTGTTATATCAAATTCGTGTATACCGTTTTCCCCAGTCTACATCTTTATTCATTCTTGAGTTTATATTCTTTATCAGCAAAAAAAATAATGTTTTAATGTTCTTTAATACAAGCCAGTTCTAATATTATTTAAACATATTATTTGATATTTTACTTTATTTAAAAAAATCACATCTTTTTAAAACATTGAATGTGTTATATTTGTTTTCATGACATTACCGCAGTTCTAGGTTTAACATAAATAACTGCTACCCCCACTCCATCGGTAATTTTTTCGATACCTACACCTCCAAAGTATTTCATCTCCAGGTGTGTAGAACCTAATTACTAGGTGGGGCAGTAGCCCGGAGTTCGTTAATGTCCGTTGCATGAAGTGTGATCGAAAGCTGTAACCCATCCTGGGCTCCCCCAAGACTATACAGCATTCTCACCTACTTTACACTTTCTGAACCCAATAAACTTCTAGCTACAATATATTTCAAAGATTTACATGGGGCCAACCTAGGCAGTAAAATGTCATACCACAGGTATAATCTGCTACTTAGCTTTCCCGGCTTTTTATGGTTTTATTTTTATATCTCCCAGGCGCTAAGTCTTCTAACCCGAGTGACTAAGATTAAGTTTCTATGCTTTTATATGGAAATTACCTACATGTTCATTTGCGGTCTGCAATCTAGTTACATAAAAAACTACAAATATATTTGTGGAAAAAGTTTTGCGATTTCGTAGACCTCTCCTCCTCATAACAACTCCCATGGAACAACCGAAGATGTAGTGTGGTTGTATTCCCACGAAAAATCTAAACAATGATCTCACACCAGTTTCACGCACTCATCGCCAAGCAGAAAGTTTTTTATGGGGTTATCTTCTCTCCACCAAATTATAAGAAATAAGAAAGTAAAAAGTATAAATATTAGAAAATTTTTTTGCTTCGCCAAGATTTACTGATGTAGTAATCTATTAAATTCTAAATTTATGAAAGAATAGAAAAATATTAGTTTGTAAATGTAAAAAAATATTTTTTTATATAAGCACAGATAAATTATTTTAAAATTTTTGTTTTAAAAAATTATACCACCCATGCACGTTTCAGTACCAATATTTATTGAAAACGAGCAATCTTCTATATCATTTACATCTACATTTCTTATATTTGAGCCACAAAACATAAAAATAAGTTTTACTTCAATAAAATCTCTTCATACCAAAGACAGTACAGATTTTTACTGTTTAAAAATATCTTCTGACGAGTCTTATACACTAAAATTTACAAATTTACACATCCGAGACTTTTTTAAGAATTTAATAATGATGAACGTAATAAATGAAAAAAAGATAAAAAGTGATATTTTAAAAAGTGGGTGTAAAGGGGAATATGAAATTGTGAGTAAGTATTTTGGAGAAGACACGTATTGGCAGATGCGTGGGAAGATGGTAAACGAGTATTTACAAAATTATAAGAGTGAAAATAATGTGGGTAGTGTTGTGAGTATGTTGGCTGATAATGAAATATTGTATAGTTGTTATGTCAAGATGAATGTAACATTGAACCAATTTAATAATATTTACAAGCAGTCGTATTTTTTTGATGTACGGAACGACAAAAACAGTGTGGACAGAATTATTTCAGAAATTTTAGCGCAAAACGAGATGAATTTTAGTAGCAGATTGAATAGTAAAAGTGTTATGGAAATAGGTGATGTACATGAGTTAGTTGTAGAGGAAAAGAATTTGGAAGAAAAAATTGTTGATTTTGAACCGATATATCCGTTTAATGACGAATCTACTTCGATAGAAAATCAAATTTCTAACGAATTTTCATTTCCAAAAACAGTAAATTTAAAATGTAATTTAAATTTAAAAATTGATGAAGATAAACCCAAGGTGTCTTTAGATAGTAAAGAACATAAAGAATTGATAGAAATGTGTCGTGTTGCTTTTTTCTGGGGAGAAAATCAAGAAATAAGATCTAAAATCATTGAAATAAGTGATGAATTTATAAAAAGAGTTAAAGAAAAATACGGAACCGAAAAATATTTTGTAACTTTGATCCCAAAAAATTATTTGAACTGAAACAATAAATATGAATGGATCTTTAAGTTATTTATTTAATTTTAATTCTAGTTATTTTAAGGTAAAGCTTTTTGCAATAAAAAAATTAAAATATATATTTAAACGATAGAATCTCCTAAGATTTTATTTTGAAGTCTCTTTTCACAATTAAAAATCAAAACTCAAATGTAACAAGAGGCGCTTTAATAGAACTAAACTTACTTATTAATAAAAAAAATAAAATTAGAAAACTAAATTTTGGTTTAAATATTACACAATAAAAAAAATTGAGTTTGGTTGTTTTAAAGAGCTTAAAATTTTGAATATTAAACTCGGAAATAAGCTCGTATATTACTATACAAAACAGAGAGCTATTACTAAAATCAGAAATTAAATTTTATAATTAGTTACACCTGGATAATTATATTTGTTAACTAAATTGAATACTATTAAAATATCTGAAATGACTAAATAGAAAACCAAAAATAATAAGATTATTCTCGTGTTTTTTCCTTAAATAAACATAAATAAAAGTCTTTTAACGAATGGTGGATGGCGAATTTTTAAAAATTCTTATAAATAAGTTACTATTAATGAATTTCTTATAAATAAGTTAAATTATTACTAATTTAATGGCATAATAAAATATACTTTCAAAATTCAAAAGGATTGATCAAATATACATTGGGAATAGGAAAATTATATGATGATGTTCATTAAAGTCTAAATTTCTTAAATAACTCTTTTGAAGTGTTTTAATTGAAAAAATTGATTGGGAATCACTTTGTTGCTGATAATTTTAGGTTTTTATATTTATCTTAAAAACCCGATTATCTATTTATTATTATTTAGAATATATTTGCAAAATATTAAATTTATTTCTAGAAAGCTCAATTACAGCAGATAGCAAAGATATTCGATAGAAATAGTCAAAATAAATTGAATTAAATATATTCAATACCATCAAACAAGTAAGGAGGTATTATGTGAACTAATTTTTTTAAGAGTATGAGTAACCCGATGTAAAAATAGACTTACACAAAATCCTACACCTATTCTGCACAAATACCTATAAAAATTTGATACGAAGTTTTAATATCGATTTTGAAAATATTGGAAGCAAAGTTTCATAACACAAAAATGTCTGCGGAAAAAGACCTCAGAATGCTTTATAGAAGGCGATTAAAGACAAAGGCATAGAATAGGGAAAGATCGTTGGGCCGTTGGGGATCTTCAAAAGCTTTGGCCTCGGTTAGTAGTATTTAAAGCAAAGTTATAAATTATAGACAATTAATCCAATAAAAAAAACAGCAAAATGATTTTACTAGATACAAAGGTTATACGTTATATGATTAAATATATTATTCAAAAGCAAATTTATACACCTTTTTTTATTTTTCTGCAATATTATTTGTCAAGTAAAAACCAAAAATTTTATATTATCATATATTTGTGTTCAAATCTAGAGAATATCTTTTTGTATAAACTTTATAATTAAGCTATGTAAGATTATAAAAATAATGAATTAATAAATTATTAGAAAACTTTTTAATAAAGAAAAAGTAAAAACTAAAAAAGTATTTAATCTTTATCATCAGATTAAAAAAAACCGCACACTTTTACATTAATTATCAATCTATATTTCTTATCATCGATTAAAAAAAATAATTTACTTCATTAATTTATATTAAATTAATTGGAAAAATATAAGGGTAGGATGAGAGAAGGTAATCAAATCGTAACTAATAGAAATTTGAATCTAAATTCTTTGTTATTTGTTTTATTAATTACTCTCAAAGTAATATTTCCGCAGAAAACAATCGCTATACACTTCTATAGATCTGTCGAAACAAAAATACAGCGAGACAGCTTAAATAATTATATTTATTCCGAAGTTTTATCTCAATCCACATTAGAGAAACGTGATATTTCTCTTTTCGATATTAAGAATAAGATTTCGCAGATATTTATAATAGATATAAATATTTTTCCATTAAAATTTTTGAATGAAGATGAAATACCAGAAAACCAACAATATAATATTTATATAAATAATAATTTATTAAATTATGATGATTTTGTATATTTCTATAATATAGTAATGAGTTTTCCGTATTTGATCGAGAATATTAATGAATGCAAATATCTTAAAATTTTTAGAATAATAGATATTTTTAAGTTTAAAAATGATAAGTTATTTATAGATTTTATTCGGTATATGCTTGCTTCTGTTGTATTTAATCTAGTAGATCTAGAAAAATGGAACGTATTTTCAAAAACAAAAAACGTCTATTTAGTTAATGATGCTATTTCTAAAAAAGTCATTTTAGAATTTTTTAGATTGTATTTTATTGACAATAGAACATCGAATAAGATAAGAGACATTTCTCGTATATTAGAATCGATAAAATTGTATAAATTTGTGATTATAAACACAAAAGAGGATTTCCTATATATTTATAATGATATTTTACAAGAAATATTAAAAATACACAAAAATATAAAAAGTTTTCAAAAAATATTTAATACAATTTTTAAGATTCATATCTTTAAACGTTTGTTGCTATTTAAGATAAATTACAACTGTAAGTATAATTGTTTATTGGATTTATGTCTGTTTAAAAATTGTGATGAAATTTTTTTATTAGAGTGTTTAAATACCGAAATTTTAATCCAAAAAATATATGAATTTAGGAAATTCATACCTTTAAAAACATTGAGTATTATTGATTCGAAATTTACTATTAAAGATGAAATTTCATGGTTTGAAACACTAAATGTCGAAAAATTCTATTATGTTGTATCAAAATATAATTCAGCAACTAAATTTTCAAAATTTGGCCCAGAATCACCATTGTGTAATATTTTTTATAAATTCAAAGAACAAATATACAATAAAGAAAACGAATCAAATATTTATTATCGAGATAGTGATTGTCCGTGTTATGACCAAAACACAAGAATTGATCTAAAATGTCATCAAGAAAAAAGTAAAATAGAAAGGTTGATAAATATAAAATTTCCGTTTCAGGAATTTGTTTATATGGAAGTGACAAATTCATTTATAAAATTTTCTTTTTATTTAATGAATTATAAAGAGTTTCAAAATATAACGATAGAGTTTTCATATACGAATCTTAACGATTTTAACTTAAAAAAATTAGAAATTTTGAATAATAGAGAAATTTATACCAATATAGAAATTTTAACTAATATAGTAACCATGCGCATATACAATTCCATACTAAATGATATTTTTTTGTCTAAAGTACTATTGTTTCCTTCTTTAAAAAGACTATTTATTTCCAAATCTGAAATTATTTTTTCTAAGGAAAAAGTTGAGTTTGATAGAAATTATAAAATAGAAAGCTTTTGTTGTAACGAATCGCGTGTAAATAATAAAAAATGCGTATTTGATTTTATTTATAAATTGGATGCTTTAAAAGAATTCGAAATAAGTTGTTACACACAAATTACAAATATTTTTGAACCAAAATTTTATGATGAAAATCTAATTATGATCAATGTAACCAATTTAAAATATTCAGTTAAATATTATAATAATGATTACACACCATTTTATTCTATTTTTCCAAATCTTTTACACTTTAATTTCAGTTTCGAATGTTCTGAAGGTACACTGTATAATATATTTTTTAAAAAAAATTTTGTTTATCTTAGATCATTAACCTTTAACGATATTACTGTAGGTATAAAAGATGCAAATGCACTAAAAGATTTGAGGAATCTTACTCTTTTGTATTTCAATGAAAATTGCAAATTTACAGAAATATCATTCTGTAATCTTTTTGATTCAAATAATTCATATTTATTAGAAGAATTAAGATTTCCTAATATGGAATATACATATTGTGATTTACAATTTCTTATGAGGCTTAAATTTCTTAAAAAAATATACGTTCATGGCTTTATAAACAAAAATAATATTATATTTTTACTCAAAGTCTTTTCTTCTGGTGTAAAAATTACTATAAAAAATGTATTTCAGTTCAAGAATCAAATTGTTGAAGGATTTGGTTTAGCCGCGATTTAATACCGGTATTTTTTATTAAAACATATTTTTTGCTGTTTCTCCACAGTTTAAAAATTTCTAGGGTGTTTTCGGTATAGTTTTCCAAACAATCAAAAAGTCTTATGATAGACGATATAAAATTCCATAAACCCAAACCTTAATATTTGTATAATCTAGGTAATAATCCTTTATTTTATAACCTAAACGATAAGTTAAATAGAAATATAAAGATTTACTGGATGACAAGTTATATACCTAAATAATAGAGATATTTATTTTGTCTGTAGTACTTAAAAAGTGATTTTAAATTATTTCTTTATACAAAAATGAGAATACAATCAAACAAACTTTAAATAAATATTGGGACATTCAAACGTGTAATTTACGGAGTAAAATGCCCGAAAGATTTCTAACTCCAACTAAAAATACATTTCAAGTGGAAAAATGATTGTTTTAAGAAATTAGCGAAAATTTTGACTAACAATGCAAATATCCTAAGCCCAATCAGAGCTTTTATAATATATAGAAACGAAATAAAATACAAAAAACGAGCAAATAATACCTTCAAATAATTCGAATATATTCGGTTCTAACTAGAACAAAAAATAACCGGTTTTAAACATATTTAAATTTATGAATGTTTAAATTATCGCCCGTTTAATAAGCCAAACATGTATTCATATCCAGCTTATGAAATATAATATATATTTATAAATATATGCTAGTATAGCAAAATATATTAGATTCAAACACTAAATATAAAGCAAATTCATCTAATATTGATCAGAAAAGGAATACAGTCACGGCGAAAGAATAATTAAATTAATTCAAATAATATTGAATTACATTAAACAGTTCATGATAGAAAACAAAAAGGGAGCCTAACTTAAAACTCTTTGAAGTATACGAAATTTAAATCACGAACCACCTATAAATGATATCTCATGGCTAATATTAATATGTAAACTAAAATGTAGCTATCATACAACATATTAATCGTAAGAAATAAAACATATTGAAGATGAATATGGCCTAGCTTATTTCAAGATCGAAATATTCCCTCCAAATATCACTATATGATTTTAATTAATCAAATATATATTTTTTTCATTAAAATTATAAATTAATTTTTGTCTATAGCAGCAAAAAACTATAGATGAAACCTTGAATATATACGAAATATGAGAGATTGTCTATAAAAGTCTCCTTCTTCTATTTAGTTCTAGACTTCTTATATATAAAAAATTGTTTTTGAATTTTAATATAATATTTTTGTTTGTGTTTCAATAAAGATGGTTAAAAGAACATCTTTCGTTCTTAATTGATTCGATTTGGTTCTTTTAATATATATTTTTAATACTTAATAATTTTTATTGGTGAAATTCGAGATTTAATGAGAGAAATAATTTTGAATGCAACCTATACGAAAAATAATATTCACTGTATTATATTCTTTATTCTTTACATCAATAGAATTATATTTGCACAAAAAACGATCGCCATACATTTTTATGAAAATATAGAAGGTAGTCTATTAGAGAATAAAGTAAATAACAATAAAAATTCCAATACAAGTTCATATTTTTCAAATATAAACTATATTTCGGGTAAATATAATTTAAAAAATAAGGATTTCCAAGTATTTATAATAGAATTAGATACTTTCCTTTTAAAATTTTTGAATGAAGAAGAAATTATAGAAGGCCATCAGAATAGCATTTATATAAATAAGAGTTCAATAAGTTATGAGGATTTTCTCTATTTCTATAATATAGTAATGTGTTTTCCATATTTAATTGATTTTATGGACGAATGTAAGTATCTTAAAATTTTAAGAATAATAAACATTTTTAAGTTCAAATACGATAAGTCTTTTGAAGAATTTATTCGATTAATATTGGTTTCTTTGATGATAAACATAAAACCCACAAGTAAATTGAATGGCTTATTAAAAGCAAACATATATTCATTTCCTGGTTATTTATCAAAAAGAATTATTGTGCAATTATTTAAATTATATCTGTTCTCTAAGAAAACACTTAACAAAATAAAAGATATTTCTATTGCCATGGCCTTGACTAAATATTATAATCTTGATTTTATAAACTTAAATGAAGATTATTTGTACCTTGATAATTATATTATAGATGAAATCTTAGAAAAATATTTAAAAATAGATAATTTTTCTAAAATAATTCATATTATTTTTTCTATTCATCACTTTCGAAGCATTTTTATGTACAAAATATCTTATTTAAGTAGATTTAATACCTTCTTTGATTTGTGTTTATTCAATAATCTTGATGAAATATTTTTTTTTGAATGTTTTCAAACCGACTTTTTAATACAAAAAATTTATACTTTAGATATTGCAACCAATCCGAAAATATTGACAATAATACATTGTAAGTTTACTATTAAAGATGAAATTTCATTTTTAAGAAATCTTAAAGTAAAAATATTAAATTACGATGCTACTAAACATGAGTTGATATCGATTTTTATGAATTTAGGAGTTGAGTCTTTATTTCAGAACTTCTTTTCGAGATTCGAAATCGAGATATACAACAAAGAAAACCAATCACGGATTTTAGGTCGCGATACAAACTTGCCTTGTATAGATTGGCACACTGAAATGAATATCATATTTTACCAAGAACTAAGCATAATAGAAAAGCTTAAAATAATAGAATTTCCGTTTAATGCTTTCATTTATGTCGAATTAACAAATCCTTTGATATCATTTGAGTTTTATACTATAAATTTAAAAGATTTAAAAAATATAACGATAATATTTACTGATACCTATATTAAAGATTTCAATTTACTCGATACGGATTTATTTAGCAATATAATACATATGAGGCTTGTTAGATCAACAATAACAGATATATTTTTAGCAAAGATTTTATTATTTCCTTCTTTAAAAAGCCTATTTATTCATGACTGTTCAATTATATTTAATGATCGTGAGATTACCTTTAGTGAAAACACAAAAATAGAAAAATTGTACTATCGAGTCTCTTTGATTGAAAATAAAGATTATTTTTTAAAATATATATTTAAAATGATTGCTTTGAAAAATTTGGAAATTTCATGTAATTTGAAAGATAAAAATTCTCTTTTCTCAAAGCTAGATTGTATGAATTCAAGCTTTATCAATTTAACTCAATTAAAGTATTCTGTTAAGCATTATTTTACGGATTCTTTACCCAAATTTTCAATTTTTAGAAATCTTTCAGAGTTTAATTTTGGTTTCGACTATCCAGAAGGTACAGTCTATAAAATTTTTCATGATCAACCTTTTGTTAATCTTAAAAAAATTATATTTAATGGAATAAAAATAGGAAAAAACGATTATCTTGCATTGGAAAAATACACAAATCTTACTCATATTTATTTTTCGCTAAGTTGCAAAATTAAAGTAATATCATTCTCTGAAATTTTTGATTGTAAACTTAAATATTCATTACAAGAATTAAGACTACCTGATATAGAATTTAATTATTGTGATTTTCTATTTTTTTTAAAACTTAAGTCTCTGAAAAAAGTATATTTTTATAGTTTCCGTGTCAAAATCGATATAATTTATTTTCTTAAGGCTTTTTCATCAGTTGCAGAAATCGATATTGAAAAGTTTCTGGAGTATAAAACTTTGATTCATGAAGAGTTTGGTCTAAGGTTTTCTAGGTTGTTTTAGAAATAAATATCATAACAAGTTTCTTCTATTGATTTCTTTTACTGATATTGATCTACTCTGCATTGAATTTTGAAAAGTATGATTTGCAATATCCAATAAAAATCTTAAGAATTTAAATGTATTTATACAATTTTTTTTGATACCTGCCGTTTTTAATTCTATAAACACGAGTTGTTTAATATACCATAAAAAACAAATTTTCATCTTATTCTTTTTTTATACAGATTTATAATCAAACCAAACTAAAATGATCGGTCTGATAATTATGTTAGGGTTTCAAGATATACTTCGCAAATATTTCTAAAAATTCTATTTTATATTCATTATTACTAAATGATAGTATTTTTATGATATTTTGGAATGAGTATTACAAAGCGAACCAGTAACAACAAAAAACATAAGAATTTTGTGTTGAAAAATAAAGGAAAATACAAATGCCATAAAAATTTATTTAATAAAAAATTTAGACCAAACAATAATGGTGATGTAAAATATTTATCATTTGTCCGACCATTGAAATAAGAAAATGTGATTATGTATTTTTCTAGCTTTCTTGAATAGTGTTATATAAACAGTTCTTCTATGGGAAAAAATAGTTAGTTATTCTAAAAAAAAGTAAAATTTGGGTTTTAAAAATTTTTTAAAAGAAAAGCACCACAAAGAAGCTTAATAGAGTCATAATGCAGTAACACATTCTTGTAAACAATGTCGATGTGTAAACTTAAGTTTTTAATTTCTTTCAATTACAACGCAGAACAAACTCAGTTCGATTTTCGCAAATCTCCGGGAATAGTATTAATAAAGGATCTTATAAAAAAGCTAAAATTTAAGCTAGAAAGCCAAAAATTTAATTTATTTTGTTAAAAGAACCGAAATATGTTGGTGCATGAGCGGTGTGGCATGGAATAAATTTCCAAAACAATTTCCGAAAAAAAGATTAAAATTTATTTTAACTTGAAGATACAGAATCAATTTACTTAAAAACCGCTCCGAATATGTTAAAATTGGATAAATCTTCAGAAGAGTTAAAACAAACCCAAAATTGACCAATTAGCTTTATGAGTTTCTCTAATATACTCATTCCGTTTCTATTTTACCTTCCAACGTCGAGGATTAACAAATGAAGGTTCTCCAGTTATTTTTTTAATCTGTTGTAACTCGAGATTATAGGGGATTGGCCTATAGTTTCGGTTTGGTTTATATTTCACCACAATGGCAGCAATGATTTCAAAACAAGTTATAAATACTCATTAAAAAACAAACTTTCCTTTTTGGGTATTCCTTCTCCACCTAGTTTCTTTAAAAAGTGAAAATAATTGACTTAAAAATTATTAAAGATATTTCTTTATTGATCTTTTTCTATCTAATTGTCTATAAGTGAATTTATAATACTATTTCACTTATCTTAGTGCAGATTATATATCATTCGATTTATCACAATCTTAAGTTGGTTTTAAAGAAAGCATCATTTAAATTAAATTAAATAATAAATATAAATTTTTATAAGATTTAACTTCAAATATAAAATAGGATGCTTACTTAATATAATAAAGAAAAAAATGAGTAAAAAATACATTTATTAAACCTAGAAAATGCTTTTCTAATTCACTCCCAGATAAATTTCTGATCAAAAATTATTAATAAGATATTTATGATTAAGAACGTTTAATACTAGTTCTATAGCTTCATAGTTTATATTTAATTGATAGTTTAATTAAATCTTTTTTAATCTGATTATTTCAAATTTAATTTTGTTCTGTAAAGTTTTAAATATTTTTTTTAATTTTTGTTCCTCTTTGCTCATTTTACTTTTATTTATCTATTTTATTATTTACAACCGTATAAACGTATTATTGTCATTTATTTCTACAAATATCAATACAACATTTTTTTAGCGATTCTCAGGTCTTGAGTTTTGATTTCTTTAAGACTTAAAACTAGCACTTTAGACTTCTTATTTAAGAATAAAGATAGACAGAGCTTATATAGGAGGAAGAATAACTGAATAAAAATTATCTGCTTAACAACAATTAGTTGAAATTGATGTTTGAAACCTGCGTTAATTTTTAGGTGGAAATGGAATTACATTATATTTACATTTGTTCCATGGGGGTTTTTATGAAGAGAAGAAGGCCTATAGAATAGAAAAACCTTTTTTTGCAACTTTAATTTGTAGTTTTTTATGTAACTAGATCGCAGACTGCAGCCTATATTGTAGGTAATTACCATGTAAAAGATAGAAACTTAGCCGAGCTCACTCGATTTAGAAGATTTGGGTCAAGGAGATACAAAAATAATACCCTTTAAAGCCTAAAAGATAACACCAGGGTTACTTGTTGGTATGATATTGGAATGTCTAGGTGACCCAAGTATAAGTCCCTGAGATATATCTTAGATAGAAGTTTATTAGGTTCAGAAAGTGTAGAGTTAATAGGAATGCTGCATGGTTCAGAAGGGGCCCAATGTAGGTTTGTATTCGTGTTTACAGTTTATTAAACTTAGATTCTTAAGCTTCCGACGACTATTACACCTATTCGATAGATTATTCCTACCTTATGAATAGAAGGCTATGGTGTTTAGGTATTGTAGGGGATAATATTTTTGGGGTAACAATTATTTATGTCAAACCTAGAATTTGTTAATGTAATGAAAACAATATAAAACGTGCCAGTGTTTTAAAAAGAAGGTATAATTTCAAATTAAGTTTGTTTTTATACCTCAAAATAACAAATATTATTCAAACCACCCAAGAATTTTATTTTTTTTTATTAAAATTCAAATGATCCAAAAAATCAAAATATAAGCAATTCAATTGATTGAAATATGTTTAGATAACGCAAGAATGAAGCACATTTTTTTGATAAGCACAGAAATGGGGAAAAGAGACAATGGTTTTAACTATGTAAAGGGGTAAATCAATTATTTTATAGATGTAGCTAAGAAAATATATTGGAGAATATATACAGAAGAATTAAGCAGAATATTAAATCAAAAGAACTATAAAGATATTTTAAAACACTCTGTACTAATATTATATTTCTGATAGGTGTTTAAAATCTGTAAATTCAAATCGAAACAGAGATATTTATATATCTTTATTGGATTTAAAAAAATATTTTATAACAATAAAAAACGCAAATAAGGATTAAAAAAATCCAAATTGGACTGCATAAGAAACAGTAGAGACTTATTTAGTACAAAGATATTATCACTTATATAGATAAATGCGTAAAAGGATAATCAATAAACGGTACAGTTAATAACCAACCAGTTACAAAAGGAATCAAGAATTTCAAAATTTCAATCAAAATTTAAAGAAAATCGGTTATAAAAGAAGATACTGAGAGAACAGAAAATTATTTATAATTAAAGATGCGACATTTTAGATTAAAACTTAAAGAATAAAAAAAAACACTTTTCTTTCTAATTTCAATGGGTAGTCCTTATTTTTAATTTTTCAGTTATTTAAAACGTTAATAATTTAAAAATCATATTTTTTTGAATAATTTGTATGGGTTTCCTCTTTTTTAAATTTCTTTGTAAAATTTGAAATTTAAAATCCCAATTTTACTTTTTAATTCGTTTGAAGCTTTTCTTCTTTTTTCATAAAAAAAATAATAATTTTTCTCCCCAATAAAATGGTAAGTAAATATTTTTATAACTAATTTAAGACACAAAGAGACGATTTAAAAAAGAAGAGAACTTTTAAGAAATATGCGTATAAAGGTATTGACATAGAAGATTTGATGGAAATGCCATTATCAAAATTTGCAACGCTTCTTCCTTCACATCTACGTAGAAGAATACGTAGAGGTATATCACAACGTGAGGTTGATGTACTTACTGAATGTCAAACTGCCAAAGAGAACTGTGTGACAGCTGAAGACAAACCAGCCATGGTCAAGACACAGGCTAGAACAATGATTATATTTCCACAAATGATTGGAAATTTGATTGGTGTTCATAATGGATTTAATTATGTTCCGGTTGATATTAAACCAGAAATGATTGGATATGTTTTGGGTGATTTTGCACCTACTCGTTTGTCTTGTTCGCATGGTAAACCAGGTGTTGGTGCTACTTCTTCTTCTAAGTTTGTTCCTCTGAAATAAAATTTATGACGTTTTTTTATATTTTTTGATTTATATTTCAAATATGTATTTCCTTTGCTAAATTTGAAGTAATTATTATTAATTTGGTCGTTTCATTTATCAAGGATGTATTTATTTTAATCTACTTTGGTGTAATTTCTTTGATTTTAATTTCTTACTTTCTCTATTTTTCTTAATTTCCATTTCTATCGATCGTTCTATTTTTAATGCTGTGTTTATTTACTAAGATTTTAAATTATTTCTGTTTTTTTTTATAAAGAGTTTCAGTTTTTCTTAGAAAATAAATTTTTTATTTATTTTACTCGTTTTTTAAACCTCTAAATAAATTACCTCAACGATAGATGAAAATTTATAAAAATTTTATGTTTTTTTTTAATCATACTTTAATAGGATAATAAATTTAAGTATTAAATTCATATTGTTAGTGTTGTTATTGTTAGTATTATTGTTATTATTGTCATTATTATTGCCATTATTGTTGTTATTCATATTCGTATTCTTACTGCTACTATTGTTATTATTGTCATTATTATTGCCATTATTGTTGTTATTCATATTCGTATTCTTACTGCTACTATTGATATTATTGATATTATTGTCATTATTATTGTTGTTATTCATATTCATATTCTTATTGCTACTATTGATATTCTTAATGTTATTATTCATATTATATCTACAGATTTAAACTTACAAAGAAAATTTAAATGAAATAAGAAACTCAATTTTAAAATTTTGTATACCGATTTTTTTTCTAATAAAGAAATATAAAAATATTCCGTTAAATTTTTAATTTATTTTTTAGAGTTTTTCATATTTCGATTTCTATTGTTTTAAAGTAGATTTTATTTGTGAGTGAGTTTTTATTTTTTGAATTTATATTTTGATTCTTAAATTACATTTGTAATCTTGTGATGTGAGGTAAAGATTTATTAAAAGATGTGTGGGAGATTCAAATGAGTGTATTACGTTGGACTATTTTCTATGTAATCTTGTATAAAATACTAATATGTTTTTTTTCTAACTATTATTCCAATTTCGACTTGGTTTTTTTTATCTTTCTTAGTATAGAAATACTTTGTATTTATTTATTTTAAACTGACTAGCTTATTTGTATTTATAATAATATTTGATATTATCTGGAGAAATATCTAATCATATCACTTACAGAATCATTTGGAAACCGTATTTTTTAATAAGATCGGAATATTTTAAATAGATTAGACATGAGAAGCAAAAAAGTATAAAATTTATTTAAATTTTTTTGAATTACAAATAATTTTATATTTTTAAATCATTCATTTTAAAGCAAAATAGATTCTGTTTGATCCCAAATAACCAAGCTAAAATTACTTTTTCTATATTCTTTAACAAAGTTGAGTATAAAAGATATTTTATTTTTCAAAGTTATATCAGCAGAAAATGAAGGAATGGTTGGATTTAAAGAAATATTAATAATTTCATTGTTGTAACGTTTATATGTAAATTCGAAATGATATTCCAAATTTATCTGTCTATCACGAATAATTAAGTAACAATATTCTTGTAAAGATTTTTTAATTTTTTCTGGTTTATCAATTTTACTAAACGTGACAATATCTATATTAGCAGAACCATAACCAAGAATATTTGTATATTCGTTATTTCTATCTTCTATTTCGTAATCATCTTGAAAATTTGATAAAAAAATATCATAAATATTTAAATATTTAATTTGATTACAGATATATATTTCTTTGGCAATAATTTGGTTTTTATAGTTTTTATGAGGTAAATTTTTTTTTGAAATATCTGATATCTCTACTCTTTTAAATGATATATTTCGTATTGATTTGAATATAGTGTTTGTAAATGAATATTTCAAAATATTATTAAGGTTATCAGTTTCATTAAATTCATTATGTTTACGGTTGATTTTTAGGTTGTTTATGAGTAAATAATAATCGTTTTCGTAAATATATTCCTGTCTGAGAAGTATACGAGAAATGAAATCGTGATCTGTATTTTTAAAAAAGATTATGTCTGAAAAAATTGGTACAGAGAAAATATTTTTTCTGTTTGATATTATTTTATTAATAAGTCTTTTAAAGATAACAATTTGATGAAATATAAACTTTGAAATGTGTTTTTGTATGTAATATTCTTTTATATGTGAGTTTATAGAAGGTGAATGTATGTTTGAAAAAATACTTTTGACGGGAATTTCATAATAAGCATTCATAAATTTTATTCCGATACAAAAATTATCGTATATAGCTATTGATACATGAAATACGAAGCCAGAAGATATTTTGTTACTTTTTATTAGGGCAAATATTATATGAAACTCTTCTGTCTTTTTTGCAAGTATGAATTTTAATATTTCATCGGTGGCTTCTGATTCAAAGTATTTGTGATTTTCGAGTAACAAATATTCGTAGGAACATATTTTGTCATATATTGTCGTGTTTTCTCTGTATTGTTTGTAAATCTCGTTGCGTATAATACTTAATAGGTCGTTTTTATACCATTTTTTTGTTTTTGCAGGATTTTTTGTGCACAAAATGGCTGAAATGAGTAAGAACAAAGAAATATAACCGCCAACCATAGAATAATTAAAGAGGTATTTGATTAAAAACTTTGGAATGTGAAGATATTAATAAAAAATATATTGATAATAAAAAAATATTAAATGAATCTAATTAAATAGAATAGATTAATTTAATAAATATCAGAACTCATTCTAGAATTAGTTAATATTCTAAAAGAAATATGGAAAGAAAAAAAAATAATTACTTTTTAATCTGCCTTCCCACGAAATAGTTTTTGATTTTCTAATCAATAAAAATTGATTAAGTAGTTAAAAAAATTATTTGGATGAAAATAATTGACTATATACTAATTTAAAAGAACGTAACCATTCAAAAACAGAGAATTACCCAAGACAAAAAATATCCCGAAAAGATGGTTTTTGAAATCCTTCATATAAATCTGCAAAGTATAAATAAAAAATTGCAATTCTAACTGAATAATTATGTAAAAAAATAAATCAATTAATCAAAAAAATATTTGCATCGATATTTTTCCTTGATAACATTTAAAAAACTGTACAAAATAAATTATTACTAGATTATGTAGCTTTTAAGATAGGAGTCACTTAATTTCTTAATAAATAGATCTATTTTCAAAATAATAAGCCTTTGAAATCCTTAATTTGGATTCAACTATTGACTGCAAATTATATTTTAAATGCTTGACTTTTTTTAGAAGTTTTACATCTCATCTAATAATTACCTTTTAAATAAAATATTTACATTTAAAATTTCAATTCTCGATATTTATTCAAAACTATTGCAAACAAAATACAGGAATGTTTTATCGGTATCTAACAACTTATTTTCTTAAATTTCGCTGCTAATTGTAAGCAGATAACATAAATAAATTATTATATACGGAAATATAAAGAAATTATACCTAATAAGGGTTTTTTTGGATTTATGAAAACAATGTAATTTCAAAGCTGGAACAAGAAACCTCGACGTAATTTAACATGTTTATATCCGCGATATAACGTTGCATAAACTTAAAATGAAATAATAAGGAATCATTCGTTTTTAATCGCCGTTAAAATGTATAAAAAGAGTCGTTTCCTTCACATCCGAAGCTTTTGAAAAATTCCATAAGAAACTTTTTATAAATCTAAGCGAACAATATATTGAGTTCAATAGATAGTAGATCAAAAATAAAGTTTAAATTTTTACATTTAAAAAACCGCAAAAATTAAATATAACCATATTTACCAAAGTATGCTGTATTTAGTCTATCTATAACTCAATATTATTTAAATTTTTAAAAGTGCTTTTACAGATATAATTATAGCGAAAATGAATTTCCAGGATAATTTTGAACTGTAATAGAATAATAATCATATTATGAATAAAGTCACTTGCCGTTCGTTTGACTTATTTCCAAGGCGATAATTTTATAAGATGATAACATATCAAATACTTGCTGAGTAGTGTTTGACTCAAATCTGCTGAAGATTACGCTATTTATCCAAAAAACATATGGTTATTCATTGGTTTAATATCAATATAAAAGCCCTATGTTCTAAGAACATCGGGGTTTTTATTATAAAGATATTCTTAAATCATAAAGGCTATTTAAAAATAAAAATTCTTATGTGCCTCATCCGTATAGCAATTTCACTGGAAACGAAACAAAGATCGCTAAACCTGGAGGATTAAGCAGTAGCTCGCTTATTGAACCACTAAAGGCAAGGATAAAAATATATAAGTTCCATAACAATTTCAGAAGCGTTTTAAGACAAATATGATTTAAGGTAATAAAGTTATAATAATTAATTATGATTTAGGCTATTACGAAGGAATCTCAAATTTGACTATTTAAAACAAAACTTACTCAAGTAATTACCTCAAAAAAAGATTCGTATATCAGTTCAAGAAAGAAAATCATAGGTGAGAAAAATTCGAAAATAATAAAATATGGATAATTTCTCTCTTTTCAATTTAAAAAGAATAATTATCTGTTGACTCCCATGTTCAATAAGCATATAAAGAATTTAAAATTTATCAAAAATATTCTCATAATAAAATAGATCCGTGATTCATTAAAGTTCTTTTCTAGCGATTCGATGAGAATTTGCTTTGATTATTCACGATTCAAAAAATTTATTTTACAAAGTTTAAGACAAATATAGAGAGTCTATGTTAGAAGTAATACATATTATTGATAATTCCATTCTTATTGATTCCATAGACATACAAATATACTTATAAATAGTAAAAAAAAGGTTTACAAAGTTATTACTTGTATAGTATATACATTCAAAAGAGAAAACAGCTTAACCTAAAAAAGTATTCGATTCATTAAATACTTCAAATTTAATTTATAAATGCAGCAATTATCTAATATAGTTCATTTAGTATTACTAAAAATACCATGAAAAGAAACAACTTGATCCCCCAAGAAAGATAATAAATTGATAGCGGTAGCATAAGAAATCATATATAATTAGCCTTATAAATAGAAAATTTCTCTTCAACTTCTAATTCCGGCTTCTATCAAAGACATATAGTTTAAATCGAATAAATATATTATTTTTCGACTCATATGCTGATTATAAGATATTCATCACATAAAAATTGATTAAAAGACATTCTAAAAATGACAAACCAATTAAATCATATTTATTTATCGTTGATATATCCTTGTTAAGTCTATCATAGAATAGAGACAGTATCACAAAAAAATGATCTTGAAAAACGAAATATAAATTAATTTGAAATCTTAGCAAGTATTTGTTGGCGAGATATTTATATAGGTTATTATTAAATTGGCTTATTCAAGGAGAGATCGAGCTATTTAGCAAAATAATGGTTTTAATTTGAAATAGAAAACATTTTGGCGAGATCAAAATTCAAATATTATAAATGATATGAAATACAATTAATATGTTGCCGCATTAAATACGAAATATCATAGGTATAGCGGAGTAAACAGAAAAGTAAGTGTTTCGTTATGATTTTCACGAAATGTATAAATTCATTTAAAAAAAAAATTTGAAGTCAAACCATGGAAATCTCAAAAGCAGAAAATGTGATAAATAAAGCAAGTACAGGTTTAGAAAATAATTTGTATTTGAAACACAAACAGATATGTCTTATTGGTAGAAAATTTAAAATGAAAATAATCATCAAAGTTTGAATTCATTTCAAGATTTTCTTCATTCTATTATACTGAAAAACAAAGTATCTTAGGGTCTGTATTACTTTATCACGCTATTTAACAATTTTTTAAGATAATTCATTATCTGCTATCTAAGATGTTACTGTGAAGAAAAATAACAACGAGTATATTATAGAAAGCTTTATATATTAATTTAATTAAATATTTCTCGTGTATTACTTAAAATACAGTCAGACGTCATATGAAGAAAAAAAAAGATTTTATTCTAGATCACATCCTAAGCGGAACTGATAAATGGTATGAAGATGTTTTATACAAATATCTAACACAAATTCATGTTATGATATTGGGTTTCGTGTAAACACGAAATCCAAAGAAAATTTGCAAAAAATAATATAAAGCTACGGAACACATGTTTTCAGGTAAACATGATGAAAATAAATTATCGTTGTAAAATCTAGGGGAAAAATCAAAAAAATGTAAGATTTACAATAATATAGTTGATAAATGAAATAAATCGTAAGATCTAATGTCTAAAACAATTTTAAAGCATAACTTTAATTTGTAGAATGTTTATATATGTTTGTATAAACATGAATTTTTTTACATTAAAAAGTAATATTCAGTTAAATATATTTTAAATCTTCGCAATTTCACTATAATAACAATTAGCATGCCGCGTATATTTTTTTAGATTTTGATAGATCCCAATATACTAATTTGAAATTGTATATTTCATGTTCTTTAACAAATCGAAGTATACAAGCTATTTTGTCTTTCAATGTATGATGAGCATAAAACCCAGGTATTCTCTGATTGACAAAAATATCTGTAATTTCATTATTATAAACTTTATAAGAAATATCAATATTATATTCAAGATTAAACTCTCTGTTACGTATAATCAGACAACAAATCTCCTTAAAATCTTTTTTTATTTTTATAATTTTATTGGATTTATTGGCTTTATTGGTTTTAATGGATTTACCAGGCGTATTAACCTTAATAAATGTAATGGCATCAATATTAGCTGAAGAATAACCAAAAACATCTAAATTTTCTATTTCTCGATTTTGCATTTTTAAACCATTTTTGAAACTTGAAAAAAATATATCATAAATATTTAAATATGTATTTTCACCGCATTTAATTATTTCTTTCGCTACAATTTTATTATAAACGGTGACATTTTGTTCGTCTTCCAATAACTGATCTGAAAATTCTACTCTCTCAAAAGATATATTTTTTATAGATTCGAATATAATATTTGTAAATGAATATTCTAAAAAGGTTTTATTATTTTTGGTCTCCTCATATTTATCATTGATCTTTATAAAATTTATGAGTAAAGAACAATCATTATCGCTCGTATAATTTTGTCTGATAAGTAAACGAGAAAGAAAATCACGATCACAATCTTCAAAATAAACTATATCAGAAAAGATAGTCAGAATACTCATTTTATTTCTATCTAATATCATTTTTTGAATTATTTTTTTAATAATATTAATATACCAGAATATAAACCTCAATATATGTTTTTTTATAAAGTATTCTTTTATTTCAGTATTAGTAAAATTTGAATAGCTTTTCCTACAAATATTTTTGTACCTAACTCGATAAAAACTATCGTTAAATCCAAAGCCAATAAAGCGTTTACCAAAAATACTTATAGATATATTAAAAACAAATCCATTATACATTTCATTACTTTGTACTAAAGATATCATTACTTGAAACTTTTTAACCTTTTTTGCAAATATAAATTTATATATTTCCTCTGATGCTTCCATATTAAAACATTTCTTACTCTCAAGAAATAAATATTCATACGAACATATTTTATCAATTCTTTTCGATTTTTCAATATATTGTTTATAAATTTCCTTCTTTATAACATCAAATACTGTGTTTATATAATATTTCTTGCTTTTTATTGGATTTTTTGTACAAAAATTAGATAATATTATGATTAATATGTATTTCATATTTCTTTTCTCGGATTTTCAATGAAATAAAATTTTATCTAATATACCGAAATTAAAAAAATTAATCAAATTAAAATTAATTAAAAAAAAAATATATTAGATGAACGACCAATACAAAGAAATTCTTCGCAATTGTATTTTGCATTTGATTCTAAAATGTATGGAATATTCATAGGTAATTAATATATTATGGCTTTAATAAAAAAATATAATTTATTTTGTATTTTTTGCCATTTTTTGTATTATTGCTGTAAAAAAACGTTTCATGTTTATTGAGAAACGAAGGTAATTCATAATATAAACTCGATACCATTATTTTAGCATCTGAAACAAATATTTTATATTCTAACCTGTTTATTGTATTATAATAATCTTTGTTTTGGCTTTTATGTATTTAGAAATAGTGAGATAATTATTATGTTAAATTTATATATTGCAAATAAAAATATTGATCATTATACTTTAGATTTTGAAATCTACATTCTTTTTTAATTAAATACAATTCTCCGGTCTTTTGACTATAAAAGCGTTTCCTAAAACATTTATTATAACTATAAGTTAAAATTCAGTATAAAAAACCTGTAATATGTAGTAATATTAGAACTAAATTCCTACAATTACAGTAATTCTGACAAAATAAATCTTATAAGAAATAAAACTTTTAATCTTTCTGCTTAAGATTTTAAACAAATTTGATGAAATAATTTAAAATTTATATAAACTTTACTTTAGTTAATTCTCTACTAAAAATCAACATCAATAGTATATTATATAATACAAAAAGTTTATTCTATTATACAATTTCTATTCTAATAAAACATAAAGTGTATATTATAGAACATGAAAAAATTCTTGCACTGATATAAATAATCATGTAAAGAGGAGATATTTCTTTATTTTTTGCCTGAATATAATTTATAGAAGTTTTAAAACGAGAATTCTTGTTTATTAGTTGGGTAAAGTACAAACAATGTATTTAATTCGTTTGCTGCGTTTTTAATATTTATTTCGACAAGAAATCGTTATATAGGTATTTAAAGCTTTAAAAACTTAGATTTTTTACAAAATTTAATTACTAACACATAGGTCTTTAATAGGAATATAATTATTTAAATTTAGTATCCTAGTAAATAGTGGAGGGAGCTTAACCACATAAAAAACTTTCTGATTGGCAATGAGTGTGTGAAGTTGGTGTGAGAATCATTGTTTTGGATTTTGATGGAAATACAATCACACTACATCTTCGGTTGTTCCATGGGAGTTGTTATGAAGAGGAGAGATCTAAGAAATGGAGAAACTTTTTCTACAAATTTATTTGTAGTTTTTTATGCAACCAGATTGCAGACCGCAGCTGAACATGTAGGTAATGGCCATGTAAAAGCATGGAAACCTAGCCTTGCTCACTCGGGTTAGAAGACTTAGCGTCTGGGAGATATAAAAATAAAACCCATTAAAAGCCGGGAGAGCTAAGTAGCAGGTTATACCTGTTGGTATGACATTCACTGTCTAGGTGGACCCCATTTAAATCTCTGAAATATATCTTAGCTAGAAGTTTATTGGGTTCAGAAAGTGTAGAGTAAGTGGGAATGCTGCATAGTCTTGGGGGAGCCCAGGGGGGACTTCGGCCTTCGATCACACTCCATGCAACGGACATTAACGAACTCCGGGCAACTGCCTCGCCTATTAATTAGGTTCTACACACCTGGTAGATGAAAGGCTTTGGGACGTAGGTATCGCAGGGGTTACCGATGGAGTGTTGGGGTAGAAGTCATTTATGTTAAACCTAGAACTGCGTTAATGTTATAAAAACAAATATAACACTTGCCAATATTTTAAAAAGATGTGATACTTTTAAATAAAGTGTCCTAGTAAACATTTTTAGAAAATATAATTGACGTATCATAGCTTAATTTACTGTTTTTAAGCTTTTAAATTGGTATACCTGAAATATTGCAATTACTACACCAAATTATAAGGCGATTTTTCATTTAAACAAAAGTCATTTTATCAAAAAATTAGTTTGAATTCTGTTTGTTCAGAATAATATCTTCTAATATGTTTTTTATATTTTATATAACCTTTGTTTTCCTACCTTTACATTCAATAGAAATTCTGAGTTTTTATTCTAGTTTGCGTATAAATGCACGAATTAACATCTAATAAAATCATTATTACTTCTTTATCGTCACGATACCATAACAACCTCTTTGCATTTGCTTCATTTCACACTAATTCGAACACCTCATACGACTTCAGAAAAAATAGCTGCATTTTGTTATCAATATTAAAGTCTCCATTATAATTATGTCTAAACAAAATATATTTCTCTTTTATTTGTTGCAGAATATTAACTGTGCAATAGACTTCTAAAGTAGTGATAAATTGCTATAATAGTCTTTAGATTTGTTCAAAATATATTCGTGTTTTTCTTTAATGTCTTCTATGAACCTTTTTAGTGTAAAAGTTTTTTAACAATTGCAAATAAAATCAGAACAATGATTGTGATATGAATTATAGTTATAAAAATTTTGGTCTAACATGATTAATATGCGTATTAATCTGTTTAACATTAACAATCATCTAAAAGAATCACAACAGAAATGTGGCAGAAGATTTAAAAAATTGTAATACTACAGAAAAAAATCACCATAAAATTTCCAGTGAAATATGAAGAGATTTTTGTCTATAAAAACTAGTATGATCCTTTTAAAAACATCCTATTGTATTAAAGAGAATAAAAACCGATTAGGTTTGGTGTAAAAGAGATTTTTCTAGAACCTGAAAAATGTGTCAAATTTTTTATAAAGACTTCATGAACGATTATACGTAAGTGAAATCAATGTAAAATTTTAACTAAATGAAAATACCTATAAAATTAGAAGAAAGGAAATAATAGGGTTTGTCGTTTCAAAAGAAAATAGTAATTCATTTCTTTCCTTTTTATATAAAAATTTATCTCGAAATTTTTTTTAGTAAAATTACCATAGAGAGGTTTACATTCCAAATATTTTAATTTACTAAATAAACGGATAGTAAAAAGCTATATTTAGAATCTTCTTATGATAAATTTCTTCTTAAAGTTCTCTTTTTCTTAATTTCTTCTAATATTAATATGAAACGTAATATCTCCTAAAATAAAAAAAATGAAGTTTTAACTTCTTACTGAAGCAATTAGAATGGCTGTTTTTAAGTAATTCACAATTTTTATAGGGAAGTGATTCAAATGATACCGAAGAAATATACATATAGAAATACAAAAATTATAAACCATATTTTTAATCTTAAAAAATTCCACTCCAAAAAAATCTAAGTTGTCTCATAAAAGCCAATAAATTAAATAAATAAACGCAAAATCGTTATCAAACAGAACTTCAAATAAATCATAAATAATTTAAACTAAGAATTTGTTAGAAATCACATTAGAATTTCGTTTTTTCACCTATAAAACATATTTTCTTACAATTTCCTTGAATAATGATCAAAAATTTAATAATAAGTAATTCTTAATTGTATTTTTTATAAAATATTTAATATTTAATAAAATAGATTTTTATACTAGAGTTTAAAGATATTAATACTTACCAGATTTTAACTATAATTTATTTTCTTTGCATTTTAAGTAGTAAACCAAGGGATTTTGTTTGATGATCTACTATACAAAAGATATTAATTATAACTTTAAATATTTAAAAGCGATATAATTGGAATTTTGTGCAAAATTTTATTTCATTTTTTTATATTTTAAAGTCAAAATGTGATTTTTAATTTTACATTCCAATTATTTGCTTAGCTATAATTAAAACATCAATCTCTTTGATTTATATTTTTTCATAGATATAAAATTATAAATCTTAAGTCTCCTTAATATATAGACATATTATATATATAGTATAAAAAACAAGCAAGAATAAACGTTACTAAATAGATTGATAAGAAATTTATAGTAGAATATTTTAGAAAGTCGAATTATTTTTTCGTATAAGATTTAGTTAGTACTTTATTTAAAAATATCACATCTTTTTACAATAGTGGCAAGTGTTATATTTGTTTTTATGACATTAACGCAGTTCTAGGTTTAACATAAATGACTGCTACCCCAACACTCCATCGGTAACCCCTGCGATACCTACGTCCCAAAGCCTTTCACCTACCAGGTGTGTAGAACCTAATTACTAGGCGAGGCAGTTGCCCGGAGTTCGTTAATGTCCGTTGCATGGAGTGTGATCGAAGGCCGAAGCCCCCCCTGGGCTCCCCCAAGACTATGCAGCATTCCCACTTACTCTACACTTTCTGAACCCAATAAACTTCTAGCTAAGATATATTTCAGAGATTTACATGGGGTCCACCTAGACAGTGCAATGTCATACCAACAGGTATAACCTGCTACTAAGCTCTTCGGGCTTTTAATGGTTTTTTTATTTAATATCTCACAGGCGCTAAATTGTCTAACATGTGTGTGCAAAATTAGCTTTTTATGGTTTTACATACCAAATACCTTCATGTTCAGCTGCGGTCTGCAATCTGGTTACATAAAAAACTACAAATAAATTTGTAGAAAAAGTTTCTCCATTTCTTAGATCTTTTCTTCCCATAACAACTCCCATGGATCAACCGAAGATGTAGTGTGGTTTTAGTCCCACCAAAAATCCAAACAATGACCTCACACCAGTTCCACACACCCATTGTCAAGCAGAAAGTTTTTTATGTGGTTATCCTCTCTCTACAAAAATATATTTAAACAATATAAAGTTGTATTGATTCAAATTGAATGTAAAATATTATTTTTAAAAAATCAAGAAGTAAGAATATAAAGCATTTGTTTAAATTCTGCTATTTATTAGAAAACACCTTTTTCTTAATTAGAAAGGCAAAGTAACTTATATTGATCATAGTTTATTTTATAAAATTATGGTTAAAAAAATTTATATCCTTAAGTATTTTTTTCATCTATTTATTTTGATCATAGCAATAGTAAATAATTTAAGTAAAAGGTATTTAATTATCTTTTATTGGTAAATTTCTTAAAATAGAAGTTTAATTTTAATATTTCTTATTTTTGTCAGTTGAATAGTTGAGTATATTTGAGATAATAAATTAAATACAAAATTTTCTATTTAATATAAATATTTATAAATTCTATGAATATTTTTTGTTAATTTTAGTCATATGAAGAACAAATATTTGAGATAAATACTTTTTTTCGAAATTGATTTTTCAGGTTTTTAAAGGAGTTTAAGTAAAAAAGTACAAGAAAGTATATTTTTATTTATGAATAATTTTCAATTTTCATAGTTAGAGTACTTGTAAAATTAAAAAAATAACTTTTTTAGTTGCTATTTTCAATTTATCTTTAAAAATTACAAACTCAATATTTAAATTATAACAAATCGTTTGAAAATTTCACATAAAATTGGTAGAACTTTAAGGTTTCTCAAAATTTTGTATTTTACTTTGCGTTTTATGCTATAAATTTACATATTCAGTATTTAATCTGTAGTAAAATATCTATATTAAAGAATAGATATAAAGGTTACTTAAGGAAAATTCAATTTCAGATTTTACGGTTAAGTAAACACAAAAATCTTTTGTAGATTAGATAGATTAAGAAAAGTATTTAAAATTAACTTTGCATAAAACATTTTTAAAGGTATAGTTATTCAAAATATAGACCAAATATATCGAAAGAAACTTAACAAATATCTAATTAGAATTATAAATTTCTATCTGGACTAGAAAATAGTAATTCTAAGTACCCTAATGTAATTTAAATTGTCTATCATTCAATTAAAATTCTTTTACTTATGTAAAAAAATAAAATATTATTGGATTTTTTACGGAGAAATAAAAATATTTGTTTTTTTCATTCAAAATCAAACTTATACATTTACTTTAATTCTATATTTCTTATCTCCTCTTTGAAATGATGGTTTAGTTAAGTTTTACTGTATATCGTGTATTTCTATTCAACCATTTGGTTCCATACTCTGACCTAAAAAAGATTAATGATAAATTTATAATTTTTTGCTTGACTCGAAAAAGTAAACAAACTTTTGCAAACCGTTTTTAATTTTTTTTGAAAATATTGGTTTTTGTGTCAACAAACCTTTTTTTAACCAAAGATAAATGTACAAATAAATTTCATTGTAATTTTAGTTCAAGAATTATAGAGCTATATCTATAATTTTTAGTTTCGACTTGTATAAATTTAAATAGTAATTATACTAGTTATTATTTCGAAATTACAGCATAATGAGACGAGTTATTATTAGAACTTTTATTCTGTTTTTATTATGAGTTTTATACTTTAATATTTCTAGATATTCCCATATGTAATAAAACTGCCCATAAAAACCTTTGTATGTTACACAGAAGTTTCTAGCTACCTATATGTAGTTTTAAAAAATATCAGTGCTGAGAATTTTACTTTTACTTGTTTTCTCTTTTCTGAACTGTTATAATTTAGATTTCAATAATTAAATTGTGAACTTAATTGATTCGATTGATCAGTATTTTTAGAATGTTTTTTGAAAACAATTTTAAATTATTTTCGTACAGAAGTGTTCGATTAATATTTGCAAAATATACAAAAAATTAAAAGTCTGAAAACCCAGTGGACCTTGGAATATATTTATAGGTGTAATGAAACCTAGAGTTTCTATTATCAATCAAAGAATATTGCGCAATGGCTTGGCTCTGCTTCTTACATTTGAATAATATTTTTTGTCTCCCAAAATCACTATTTTGATATTCGAATTTCCTTACTTAAGACTTTTTTTGACTTTATAAGAGAAATTCGCAGTTTTTTTTAATAAAAAATATAAAATCTTCAAAACTATAATTTGATTTCCGGTTTTTATGTTCTTAATTCTTCATCCTTTGAATTGAATATGGAATATTTGGCAGAAACCAAAAGCTACCAAACATTATTAGAAAGAACTCAAATGAATTATACCTGGGAATTTTAAATTATTTACTTTTTTAATTAATTATATTAGTAAAAAATGCAAAAAAATATGAAAATTTAAGTTTTATATAATTCGGAGCTCAAAACATTATGGATTTTTTATTTTTGCGATCAATCAAACAAAAACGATATTTTTCACAATCTTTAACAAATCTAATTATAAAAGATATTTTCTCTTTTAACGACATATCAGAGGAAAATCCCGTAATACTTTGATCGCAAAGAATATCGACAACTTCATTATCATATAATTTATAATAAATTTTAATATCGTACTCAATATCAAACTCTCTATTAACTATATTTAAATAGGCAATATCTTGAATATTTTTATCGGTTTTTCTATTTTTTTTATCTTTTTTACTTTGTTTATTTTTTTTCATGTTTTCCAATTTATTAATTATAATAAACGTAAAAATATCTATATTAGCAGATTTATAACCGAAACAATTTATAAGATCTAATTTATTTTCTTCTGATTTTTTTTCTTTCAATTTTTTCTCTTCAAATTCGTTTTCTTTCAATTCACTCTCCTCAAATTCAATATCATCTCTAAAACCAGAAAGAAAAATATCATATATATTTAAGTATCTACTTTGATTACAAATAATGATTTCAGTAGCAACAAACTTATTAGTGATATTTTGATGTGGATATTTCTTTCTCGATTTAGTCACAATTTCTACTCTTCGAAATGATAAATTTTTTATTGATTCGAAAGTTGTATTTGTAAATGCGTATTCCAAAATACATTTACTCTTTTTATTTTCATCATATTTACCGTTTATTCTTACATCATTTACAAGTAAATAATAGTCATAGCCACTCTTATACTTTTGTTTGAGAAGTAAAGGAAATAAAAAGTCTTTATCTACATCTTTAAAAAAAACTATATCTGAAAATATTGGAACCAAATGAAAATAATCTTTTTTTGATTGCAGTTTACTAAAAATAGTTTTGAATATATTTAGATAATAGAATATCAACATAGAAATATGTTTTTGTAAATAATATTTTTTTATATCAGAATTTAAATAATGTAAATAACTTTTAAGAAAAATACTTTTGTTTAAAACTCGATAATATTTTCCTAATAATCTGATTGTTATAAATATATTGTTGTATACTAAAATAGATGCGTGATATACATATCCAAAATCATTCTCGTCATTATACATGTATGTTACAGTTATTTGAAACATTTTTGATTTTTTTGCAAGTAAAAATTTAAATATTTCATCTGTAGCCTCTGTATTCATATATTTGTAACTTTCAAGAAATAAAAATTCGTTTGAAGATATTTCGTCATATTGAGTTGTTTTTTCCGCATATTGTTTAAAAATTTCCTTATTTATAATACTAAACAATGTTTCTACAGAACATTTATTTGATTTAACGGGATTTCTTGCACAATGAACTGTTATAGTAAAGACCCATAAAGAAAACAACATTTTTCTCATTCAAGTTGAAAACCTTATAATTTTTTTTAATTAAATATAGAAAAATTAATTAAAAAGAATTAATTAGATTAAAATCTAATAAAGATAATAAAAAAAAACTTGGAATTCATAGATAAAACCTGTATTTGCTCATTTCGAGGAATATTTAATTTTAAACATATAAAACAGTAAATATATAGAATTCTCTGTAGTTTTTTTATTATATTAAATTTAATATATTTTTTTTGGTTTTTCTATTTTTTTATCAGTTGCCTTATATTTCAATCCACAAGTTAGTATAAATGGTGTCTACTGAATCATTGCATTCCACAGGAAAGTCATACATTTTTTATGAGAGAAGGAATCATCTCAATATATTTCTTCTTATTAATAATATATGTAAAGAGTAAGAATTTATCCATTACTTTTTACCCCCATAACTGGTTTCAGTATCAATCCATATTAATTTTTAATAAAAAGATACGATAAAGACTATATTTTTAAATAATATTGACTTAGTCCAAGCCTGTTTAAAGATTTATCAGAATTAAAATTTTCCAAAGTAAATTCGATATAGTTTTGTATTTATACCAATCCCTTATTGTTACATAGTAAATTATAATGCAGTAATTAATATAACAAGCCATATAATTAACTCACATTTTAATTAATCATTAATTTATCAGTTTCAACGATTCAACACGAATCTTAAAAAGTAATTCAACAAATAAATCTAATTTGTTATTTATCCAAAATAAATACATAACCTTTTCAAAAATATAACATATTTTAACAACCGTGGCAAGTATTAGACCTTTTTTCATGGCATTAACGCAGTTCTCAGATTTAAAATAAATAACTGCTAGCCCGAGCACCATTTTTCTTTCTTACGATACCTACGATCCAAAACCTTTATCTAAAGATTTATAGAACTCAATAAATAGACGAAGCAGTTGCCTGAAGTTTATTAATGTCCGTTGCATAGAGTGTGATCTTAGATCGACGCCCCTCTCAGTTCACCCAAAACTAGATTATTCCTACATAGTTTACACTTTCAGAACCCAATAAACTTCCATCTAATATATATCTCGGTATTTATACCGAGCCTGCATAGAAAAATAATGTCATACCAACAGTTATAACCTGCTACTTAGACTTCCTGCCTTTAAAAGATTTATTTTTGTATCTCCCACACAGCATGTCTAAGTTCCCAATACAAAAAAATACCTAATTTAAATATTTTTTTACAATCTAGTTACATAAAAAACTAAGAATTAAGTTTTTAATAAAAAAGTTTTATCATTTCGCAGACGATCTCCTCTCATATAAAATCAAACCGAAAAAACACCAAAATGAGTGTATTCATCACCACATCAACAACTTTTACACCAATTTCATAACCAAATTTCACACACTCACAACACCTGATATTTTCTAAGTATCTAATACACCCTTTGTATTTACACACTTACATCTAAATTATTATCCTCTCACAACATTTAGTTACCCTTTCACACCCTTCCCTCTCTCTATAAACAATTACCTAAAAATATTAACTTTATAGTCCAAGGGTTCTCATAAATTCATAAATATTCACAAATCAAAAAAAAGTAATTCTATTCATCAAATAATTTACAGTAACCCTTCATTACCTAAAAACGTAACACTTGTAACTCCAAGGGTTCTCATAAATATTCATAAATATTCATAAATATTCTAAAAAAAATAAAAATTATATTTCTTGTAATTCTATTCATCAAATAATTTACAGTAACCCTTCATTATGCTCCAACCAAGTCTTGACGCGTTATACCAAACAGCAGGTATAATATCACCTACCAAAATACTAGCAGACCTCAACAATATTACAGAAACAACTTGTATGACTGACACAACTGAAACAACTTATATAACTGACAAGACTGAAACAACCGGAATAACAAACATAACCGACACAAATAATTCTCATAAACACCTTGAAATAATAAAACTTCTAATCCTAGAAAACACACACCATACCCAAATACTAAACCACACAATTCTCTACCTGAACACATACCCATTAAAAACCCCACAATTTATAACTGACCTTACCACATCACCCTTCTATATACACAGATTGTTCTGTATCTGTTTACTTACCCATCTTCTCTATAATACCACCACATCACAAACCATTAAAAAGACATTTGGAGGTTACGAAGATTTAATAATATGTAAGGATGAGAATACTATGGATAGAGTGGGTGTAAATAGTAAAGAATCTATTGATAGTAATATAATTAATAATAAAATAATTAGTAATAATATAATTAATAGTAATATAACTACTAACGAACAATCTAATACAAATAAAGAATTTAATACAAATAATAATAATACTAAAGAACAATCTAATAACAACCCTACACCTACTACTACCAACCCTACACCTACTACTAACTATCCTACTACACCTACTAATACTAATGTATTCATCTCTGTTCTAAATAAAGACTTAATATTCAATACAACACACACACTTCTACACGACACAATAGAAATAGTATCAAAATCCCAAATAAAATCACTTTCTTCTATCCACCACTACTACCCCACAATATTTACACCCAAATATTTATTATCTTACATAAATTATTTATTTCAACAATCTGATTACCTACAATGTTGTATTATTTATATTTTTAATATTTATAATTATATTAGTATTGATGTATTATATATGTTATGTTATAGTAAGTCATGGAGAGTTAGAATGTCAGTTACACGTAAGATACACCAAATAATAAATAGTAGTAGTATGGGGTTACATAATGGAGTAGGAGTAGATAAAGAGGTAGTATTAGATAATAATAATATATTAGACAATGGCGTAGGGGTAGATAATAATATATTAGATAAGGAGGTAGTATTAGATAATAATAATATATTAGATAATAATATTAATGATAATAACAATATATTAGATAGTAGATTAGATAGTAGATTAGATGGTAATAATATATTAGATAGTAGATTAGATGGTAATACTAACCAACATACTAACCAACATAACAACACTACTATTATTAATTCACTCCTTTTAAAACTTGCTTGTGATACAGAAGATGAAGTACGTAAAACACTTGTAAATATACTTCCTTATATTAATACCCCTATAATATATCAATTAATAGAAATATTATCTAAAGATAGTAATGAACAGGTTAGAGGGGTAATAGGAAGTAACATAGGTAAGTATAAGATATGTAGTAGGGATAGTAGGGTTGATAGTAGGGTTGATAGTAGTGACAATATAGTTGATAGTATAGTTGATAGGGATACTATTGATAATAATTGTATTAGTTATAAGTATGATAGTAGGGTTGATAGAAATATTACTAATCCTATTGATAATAACCCTATTAGTAATACTATTGATAATAACCCTATTAGTAATACTATTGATAATAACTCTTATACTAACCCTTATACTTATACTAACCCTTATACCGATAATATCCCTTATACTTACTCTTATGTTAATTGTATTGTTAGTGTCTTTAATAGACTTATTACTGATAGTTGTATTGAGGTTAGAATGTCTGTATTAAAGGGTGTTATTTCATTGGTAGAAAAAAGAGATAAAAGTATAATTTTAAAGGAAAATAATAGTATTAGTAGTGTGTGTGATAGTATAGTATGATAGTAAGTGTGATAGTAGGGTTGATAGTAAGTAATAATATAGTTGATAATAATACAAGTAGTAATAATAATATAGTAATAATAATATAGTTGATAATATAAGTAATAATAATATAGTTGATAATACAAGTAATAATAATATAAGTAATAACCTTACTATTACTCTTAACCTCTCTCTTGTCTTAGAACAATTACAGAACTTTTTGATTTCTAATAAATGGAGAATAAGGTTATTTGTATGTGACTTTATAAAAGGTATGATTTGTTTAGGATTTGAATTTTTTAAAAAATATTTTATTAAAATATATTATCAACTGATGTGTGATAAGTGTAATGAGATAAGGATGAGGTGTTTTTATGTGTATGAGGTAATGTGTGTAGAGTGGGGTATTAGTAGGGGTGATGGTAGTAATAGTATGTTATATAATAATAATAATGATGATAATAGGATAGATAATGATAGGATATATGGTAGTAATAGGATAGATAATGATACTAATAATAATAATAGGATAGGTAACAATCCTATTACCAATATAAATAACAAAGATACTAATAATAACAAGGAGTCTAATATAAATAACGATAAATCTGATATTTTTGTTGATAGAGTTGAAGAGTTGGTGAGAAATAAAAATTATTTGATAAGAATTATGGGGTGTTACTATTGTAGTAAAATGTTGTATTTAAAAAGAGGAAGAAGTATTGTTGAGGTGTTGTTAAGAGATGAGGTGAGTAATGTTAGGTGTGAGTGTGTAAGAGTTATATCAAAGGGTATTTATAGTATCTTAGGGGATAGAATAGTTGGTGATACTTTTGTAAGAAATAATATAATTAATGATAATACACTAGTTAATAATAAAAATAATATCTATGATAATGGGGTTAAAAAACAAGGTGATAATATGCTTAGTATGGGTGAGGAATTACTTGGGTGGTTTGTTGGTGTTTTAAGTCAGATGAGTGGTGATAAGGATGAAAGTGTTAGAAGGATAGTAGAAAGTGTTATGGAGGAGTTAGAAAAATTAATTAAATGAAAAAGTAAATTCATAATTCTAATATCCAATGTTTAAAGGATTATAATTTGTTATAGTTTATAATTATTTGTTACTTTTTATTTAAATTGTTTTATTTCTTTTTATTTTATTTTATTTTATTTCTCTATTCTTTTAAATTCTTTAATTATTTTTAGTTAAATTATATTATTTCTTTAATTCTTTAATGCAAGGGGCGAAAAAGCAGGCTCCACTGAATATTGCTTGAATAAAGAGTACGTAAACAATCTTAAGGCAACATGGATTGATGTTAAAAAAACTTAGGATTCAATAGATCATGCTTATTAGACTCAATGCAATGAAAACCTTAATTTACCTGATTGGATCTTTTAACTTATTGAGGAAATTATATCAATGGAAAATTGATATATCAGTAGGGCCTGAAAAAATCATGAGCAAGAAGATTGAGAGAAGGGATTCTGCGAAGAGATAGTTTGTCACCATTGTTGTTTGTGTTGTGTATGGATCCATTAAGCCGAAAGCTTAATGACAAATACACAAAAGTGACAGTACAAACAGATACAGAATCTCATTCTACTAATCATCTCTTGTTTATTGATGATCTTAAGCTCCTTGCAAAAGACAGCTCCACATTGAGTGCTATGACAGGCGAGGCAAAGGAATTTTTAGAGGTGATTGGCTTAGAGATTAACAAAGAGAAGTCAGCCACAAATGATACGTGTTGTGAAGATACTGCTACTCTTCTAGAAGGTGTTAGTGTTTACAAATATTTAGGAATAATAGAATATAGCAGAGGAATCCCAACATGTAGCTCATTTGAAGAAGTACAGAGCAAACTTATATCAAGAGTTGAAAGACTTTGTCACACTAGATTAAATGCAAAAAAAAATATTTTCTGCAATCAATCAACATGCGATATCGTTAATCAACTATCACATAGGAGTACTTCGACTTGAACCGGCTGACTTCTCTAAGTTAGATGAAGTGGTGCGTGTGGTATTGGTGAAGAATAAGATACATCTCCGCCCAGGATGTAATAGCGTTTGTTCTTCCTAGAACAGAACTTGGGAGAAGTTTACATACTGTTGAGTTGCGAAGCGAACATATGCTTCTGAAACTCTTGGATTGTCTGTAAAAAAGTAAAGAAATATCAACTAGACGAGCAGCAATCCTCAAGGTGGAGAATAATAATGAACCCCATCTGGCACTAATAAAAGGCTTCTTAAAAGTAAAGTACAGGTTGGTAGAAGAAGTCTCTAAGAAAAGTTTAGAAGAAGCTCAACTTGCAAAACTATATAACGAAATAGAAAAACGAAAACACCATTCAAAGTTATGTAATGCAAGAAAAAATGAGCTTGTGAGTGTTAGTAACTCTTCAAGATGGTTAAAGAAATGAAATATTAGGCCACGAAATGGAACTGTGTTCTGCTATATCCAGGATAGAAATGTATTCTGGGGTGCAGATGGTGTGTGTCAACATTGCGGGAAGTCTGGTAAGACTGTAGATCATCTAGCAACTAGATGTGAAAAAATGCTAGGCCATGATTACACTAGACGGCATAATGAAGTGGTTAGATGTCTACTTTTATTTCTCTTGAATAGATATAAGTTTAAGTCTTTAAAACGAATTAGGAGTCACTCAGTTCAAGAAACTCTTAATAATGAGTATGTAGAGATAAAAGTGGACACCAGAATAAAAACTGATGTTAAAATTCAGTGTAATGAACCTGAGATATATATTTTAGATAATAGGAGGAATAAAATAACACACATAGAAGTAGTAATCACTTCCTAAGATTCACTTCAAATAGTTGAAACCGAAAAACTTAGGAAGTATAGCCTGCTAGCCAATGATTTGGGTTTTATTTATAAGTGTTGTGTTGAGATAATCCCTTATGAGATGACCTGGGACGGTATTGTGACAAAATACCATAAATCTCAGCTTAAAAAACTAGAAATACCCTTGAATATGGAGGCATACATTCAGTCTATAGTTCTTAAGAAGACAGTCGAAACCATTTCCTTTGATCGACGAAGAGGACTTGAGTCAGGACTAAATGCCGAAGAGAGCTGGGAGAGAGCGTCAATGGGTGTTATTATGAGATCAGAGGTGCATGAGGAACCTACCCCCTTTAAAAGGAGAGAAGAGAGAGGAAGATGATGGAAAAAATTTTAAACCAAAAAATAAAGCACCCTTTATTCTATAAGGAGGAACCACTTTAGAAGAACCGACCAATAACATAAATGAAGATTCAAATTTGGAATAAGAGATAGCAATTGTTAAAGAGGTAGAAGAAAACATAAAAAAATGTCAAAAATATTTTAACACACAAATTTATTAATTTAATGAATTTTCGATAATAATATAAAAAGAACGATATTTGTTCTTAATTAATTCTATATACAATTTTATCGAAAATCCTCATATATTTCGATAATCTTATTCTTTACTAAAATTTATTTAAAGGGGTAGCAAGTTATGATGTGTGAAGCAATCTTAAAGTCAATTAATATAAAAACATATTTCACAGTTTTGTCGTTATATATTCTCTCGATATCCAAAGTAATATTAACCCAAAAGACAATCGCTTTACATTTTAGAAGCAGAAGAATCCAATAACAGAATGGAACGAGACGATATTGATGAGTGTTCTATTTACGATCAAAAACCTATTCTTATAGTTTGATCAAATAGTAAAGTTACAAGTATTTATAATTAATTGGAAACTTCGCGAATTTCAATGAAGAGAAATACAAAAAACCAGCAACAAACATATATAAAATATAAATCAGTGAATTATAAAAATTTTATATTTTAAAACAGTAATGTGCTTCCATTTTAATTGAAAATGTGAACGAAAACAGATATCAGCTAGGTTAAAATTGATATTCCAAGATTAAAACCAATAAGCGTGAAAATATTCGTTGATGCAGTTCTCGATATTTAATCCAGAAGTAAAAAACAAATGGAAATTCATATCTAATTCAAAAAATTATCAATGTCTAGTATGTATCTAAAAAGATTATGTAGAATATTTAAAATGCATTTATCCAAAAAACACAAAAAGATAAAATATTCCGGCTATATTAACGATGGTTTTCCGATTTTATAAAGTACGATATTTCCATCCGAGACGATATTATAAATGAAATTTTAGAAAAAGTTAAAAAATCAAATGATGATCTAAAAATATTGATTATATATTTGCATTCATAAATAATTCATATTTTGAGTAGATATCTATGCCGATGGATATGATCAGTTATTTAATTTGTCGCTCTTTAAAAATCTTAATGAAATATTATATATCGATGTCTAAATGCAGATGTATTAATTCAAAAAATTTAAATTCTGTGGTTCGAGATGTATAAAACCTTAAATATTACACTGGATTTACAATGAAATAGAAATCCATGGTAAGAAGCGACTTAAGGCGTAAATTATATTGTGAAAAGATGGCCACAGGACCATTTCAAAATTAGATTCGGTCACGGTCCAAATATTTTCAAGATATATAGATGAAATAAGAAAAACAAATCAAATATTTTGGCCACAGGTGAAGATCTGTAGATCAAGATAAAAGTTTCGCCAGTTTTATCAAGAAAGAGTAAATAGAAAATTTACAAACACAAAATCATCAATCCAAACAAACACACGAATTAATCAATGCTTTATCATTCATTTTATATTATAAATTTTCAGAATAAAGAATATAAAAATCATCTCAAAACCGTATAAGGATTCAACAACGGAATCAAATACAAACAATATAACCAAAATGATCAGTAGATCACATGATGCATTTTTGTCGAAAATTCAATGTTCCCTCCGAAAGATGTTTATTTAATCGTGCGTGTTAAATTTTAAAACAAGTCGTTTTAATGTAAACAAAACCATAAAAACTATCGGAAATTTCGGGGAGACCAGTATCATTATGTTAAATTTATAAATTATATTCTCAATTGAAAATCAGATATTAATATTATAGTAGTTCAGAAATTCAAATATTTTCAATAGAGACAGACACCTGACATAAATATTCCATCGAGGTCATGAAATATTCGCACTGCTTCGATTTGCAGAGCCGATCCCAAAACCCATATATTTACAGATGAACTGATCAACTTCCAAAGGTACACTTCAAGGATATTTATCGGAATTATTTGGTAGTCTAAAAGATAAAGTTGATAGACAACCTAGGAAAAGAAGAAATTGCATCGGAAACAAAAATCTCCATGTGTTCCAGAAATCTAAATGTTGGAAATAAATTTTAAACTTTCAATTCAAATAATATATATCATGCAGGAATAAAACGATATGAAATTACTGTTGGATTGCAATTCTCAAAACTAAATGCAAAAGATTATATTAAGTTTAGCGTCACAAGCCCATATTATAAATTTCTTAAATTGTATTGTTGTCCAAGAAATGAAATGAAAAATACGGTTTATGGGAATGAAATAAGAACAATTGGTACAAAACCCACATTAAGGAAATGATAGAGAATCTAAATATTGACAGATGTGTGAATAAAGTATTAAATTTAAAACATAATTATTTTAGACACAAAGATTTTCTCAGTTCAAATTATAAATTCATAAAACTTTGATTCATAAATGTACTCGATGATACAAGAGCAAGTCATGAGTAGGTTTAAAATATTTTTAGATTGAATTATAGTTATTATTTCCAGCACAATTTCTGCACCAAAACCAATTTATAGTAAATAATTAAAATCCGCTAGATGTTCATAAGAGAAATAAAATACATCCATGTCTGATTCGAATAAATCCCCCTATTTTAAAACTTATGTCAAATTGTCGATTCTGAATTAGAATCTATTCCATTCATTCGCCTGGCACACAGCCTGCACAAGCCTTACCCCCAGTATGCCCCACCATCCCTTTAGGCGGATGTACGTTTGGGTTGGTAAAGGGGGATAAAGAGTGAGTGTAGGCTAAGCCCGAATTCTATTTAAAATCAATAATTATAAACGTCTTTATGGGTAGAAGAAAAAAGTACACAAAAATATAAAAATGAAAAATAAAACAAACAACGAAATAGTTAAAAGAACAAACGTGGAGAGTGGTACAACCAGACACCCACCACAACCGACCATCCATAAACACCCACATCGACACACGTTCAGGTTACCAGTCAGCCGCCGATCGCACCCCCCCGTCCCGATTCTCGCGTAGACCAGCCAACACAATGGAAAACAGAAATGCACCGCTATCCAGAAGGATCGACGATGGTACAAAACTGACTCGTCACACCGAACAAATGGCCAGATCACATTCACAGTCAAAAGGTTGAAATCCTAAAAAGCGGCCAACCAGGTACAAAAAATGGCCACAAGAATCGATGCGTTTAAAAAACCCACAGAAGAGCAAAAAAAAAGGCAAAAGAGAGAGCAGAAATCCCACTGTCTCAAGAGCCACACCACGACACCACGAGTACAAAACCAGAGATAAATTTTAATAAAATCAAAGAAATCGGAATAAAAGTGGTGGTCGAACAAAGCATCAAGGAATGGTGACAGTAAAGTTTGGACCGTATCGAATATCGGTATCGAATTCAGTGCCAAGAATTAGTGATGCACGCCATAAACAGGCAGCCCAGACAACGAGGCAACACAAAAAAACCTGATCCGCGGAAGGAACAAGAAAATCAAGTAGTACTTCCAAAGATCTTCGAGAAGGCCAAAGCAGAAAACCACGAAACGAAGACCTAAAAAACACAGGTTAATTAAACGAGCAGGACATCCGAGGCTTGTAGAGAAATGAGTGTTGAATGTTACGAAAAAAATACGATCAGAAGAGGAGCGATCAGAAAGGCGATCGATGTTGAGTAAAGAACTATCGGGGTATCGATCGTGGGAACGAGCAGGGTAGCCGTATGAAATGTGAGTTTGGTCACAATGGGAACAAAAATGATGACCAGTCACGATGATATTATTGATTAAATTGTATAGATAAGCATCCGACCAAGTTTCTACTGATGAATTGTAAATATCATTAATTGGCTCCCAATAGAAGCGCGAATGATGGTATTACAATTTTCATAAGAACACATCCCACAAATATCTATGATATAGTAAAAGTATATGTTTAGAAGGAACACCCAAGCGATTGGTTTACTGCGGGCTACGTATTATACCGAAAGGAATCCACGAAGAGCCGACACAGGCCAATCACTGTATGTCCAACCTCTAAAGTTAACGACAAAGTGTGCAACGAAGTCGTTCAATTGAAGGGAAAGGCGAGTGTGCCAAGAACAGCGGGAGCAGTAGAGGTGGCAGGGAGCGAAAGAGCAGGCCACGAATATTCCGGAATAAAACTACGGAAACAATCAAAGGCAACAGGATGATGTTAAAAAGCTATAATTCAATATTTCTCTACCTAATGTATTAAAAACCAATTACCGATAATATTCAACATATAACGTAATTATATCAAAATGGAAAATATATATCAGTAGGCCTGAAAAATCAACAAGAAACAGAGGGTCCAGGAATAGTGTCACCATTGTTATTGTGTGAGGATCCATAAGCGAAAACTTAATGAAAAATACACAAAAGACAGTACAAACAGATGCAGAATCACCACAACATCCGTTATGATATCTAAGCTCCTCAAAAACAGCCCACATGACAGACAGGCGAGGCAAAGGAATTTTAGAGGGATGCAGAGATTAACAAAGAAGTCAGCCACAAAATACGTGAAGATACCACCTCAGAAGGTGTGGTGTTACAAATATTAGGAATAAAGAAAAGCAGAGGAATCCAACACGCAGCCTTGAAGTACGATGCGAACTAACAAGATAGAAGACATCACATAGATTAAATTCAAAAATTTTTCCAATCAATCAACATGCGAATCTTAATCAACTATCACAAAGAGTACTCGACAACCGGCGGACTTCTTAAGTAGAATGCAGTGTGCGGGTGAAAAAGAACACACCGCCCAGGAGAAAGAGCGTTGTTCTTCCTAGAACAGAACTGGAGAGGCCACATAGTGTTGAGTTGCGAAGCGAACATATGCTTCTGCAACTCTTGGATTGTCTGGAAAAAGTAAAGAAATATCAACTAGACGAGCAGCAATCCTCAAGGTGGAGAATAGTAATAAACCCCATCTGGCACTAATAAAAGGCTTCTTAAAAGTAAAGTACAGGTTGGTAGAAGAAGTCACTAAGAAATGTTTAGAAGAAGCACAACTTGCAAAACTATATAACGAAATAGAAAAACGAAAACACCATTCAAAGTTATGTAATGCAAGAAAAAATGAGCTTGTGAGTGTTAGTAACTCTTCAAGATGGTTAAAGAAATGAAATATTAGGCCACGAAATGGAACTGTGTTCTGCTATATCCAGGATAGAAATGTATTCTGGGGTGCAGATGGTGTGTGTCAACATTGCGGGAAGTCTGGTAAGACTGTAGATCATCTAGCAACTAGATGTGAAAAAATGCTAGGCCATGATTACACTAGACGGCATAATGAAGTGGTTAGATGTCTACTTTTATTTCTCTTGAATAGATATAAGTTTAAGTCTTTAAAACGAATTAGGAGTCACTCAGTTCAAGAAACTCTTAATAATGAGTATGTAGAGATAAAAGTGGACACCAGAATAAAAACTGATGTTAAAATTCAGTGTAATGAACCTGAGATATATATTTTAGATAATAGGAGGAATAAAATAACACTCATTGAAGTAGGAATCACTTCCCAAGATTCACTTCAAATAGTTGAAACTGAAAAACTTAGGAAGTATGACCTGCTAGCCAATGAGTTGGGTCTTATTTATAAGTGTAGTGTTGAGATAATCCCTTATGTGATGACCTGGGACGGTATTTGACGAAATATCATAAATCTCAGCTTAAAAAACTAGAAATACCCTTGAATATGGAGGCATACATTCAGTCTATAGTACTTAAGAAGACGGTCGAAACAATTTCCAACGATCGAAAAAGAGAACTTGAGTCGGAACCTAATGCCGAACAGATCCGGCTGAGTGTTTTAATGGGTGTTATTAAGAGAGATGAGATGCACGAGGAACTAACACTCTCTTTAAAAGAAGCGAAGAGAGAGGAAGATGGTGAAAAAAATTTGATAGCAAAAATAATACACCCCATATTTCACAAGGAGAAACGCCCGTTAGAGGAACCGACCAATAACATAACTGAAGAGTCGGATTTGGAAGAAGAAACAACTGTGGTAAAAGAGGTGGAAGAAAACATATAAAAACGGTAAAAAATGTTTTAACCCAGAATTTTTTTTAAACCTTTAACCAATTATTACTTAATATAACAAAAAAAAATATTTACTCTGAAAAAGTAATGTACTTACTCCCTCAATATAAATGTATTGGCTCCCTCAAATATGATATAACATAGAAAATTTAAAATAAAATCCTTAAATAAAAGTTTATTGAACTTCTAATCGTGTATCACTTGTAATTTCAACCACCTTCTTCTTACTCTGTACCATACGATTAATATAACTCATTCGTTCCTCATCAATATGTAGTTTGTGTATACGTAGGTTAGAATAATAAATAGGCATAAAAACTTTCTGTCCGCTTTTCTTAGTAACTTCACAAGACTCAACATGCACCTTATATGTCTTATATATTACTTCTACTACACGTCCTTTTATATTTTTAAATTGTCCTCTCATTACTTCTACAGTGTCATTTACACATATAGGTAATGCTCTCATACCGTATAAAGAACGTAGTTCTTTAGAAAGTGTACATTTCATTGTTTTTGTACGGTCTTCTTCAGAAGCATTGAAATGTCTTTTTCTGTTTTTTCTTCTTGAAGAAGAAACTTGTTTGTTGAATTTCATTGAGGGTTTAAAAAATAGGAAATTTTAAAAAGGTGATTTGTAAGTATTAGAAGGGACAAATTTTTAGAAGTATTTTAGAAATTTTAATAAAAATAATTTTTTTAGAGAAGAACTTTCAATAGAAATATAAATATTATTTTAGTGAAGAGAAATTTTAATATAAATAATTTTTTTAGAGAAGAACTTTCAATAGAAATAAAAATATTATTTTAGAAAAGAGAAATTTTAAATATAAATAATTATAGAAGAAAAGAAAAAAAATAATGTAAGTAGAAATAATTTTAGAAGAGAATAGAAAAAGAATATTAAATTACAAATTATTACTAAAATAAAATATTAAATTACAAATTATTACTAAAATAAAATAAAATATTAAAAAGATTGTCTAACTAACCACTTTTAATTCCAAATAAAAAAATAAAAAATTCTATTTATTTTTAAAAAGAATAAACCCTTCAATTATATGAGTTTTACATCTACATTTATAGCAGTAACAATATTTATGTTTATTCTTGTATTTTTAGTATTTAAAGTAGCAAATTTAACAAAAAAGAAAGATAGAGATGTTATACGTATAGCAGGAACAGGTGTTATTGGATCTGCTTATCTTGCATGGGCTGTTACTTATATGGCACATTATCATCCTGCTGTCACACCGTAAATAGAAATAATAAAATAATAAAACTTTTAGCAATTAAAATCAATATAATATTATTTTTAAAATTATTTTTTTAAATAAAGATAAATTAGATTCAATAGAATTAAAAATTTGTCTTTTTTATTATTAAAATTATTTTTTTAAATAAAAAATAAATTATTTTGAATTGAATTAAAAATTTGATAATTTTAAAAAAATTATTTTTTTTAAATAAATTTTTAAAAATATTTATTGTAACAAACCAACCATTAAACCAAACACCACCATTAAACCAAACACCACCATAAAATAAAAACCAAAATATTATTTATCTGACAAATCAATATACTAACTATACTACGTTACAATAAATTATATTCTTAAACTCATTTCTCTGATAACCAAAAGTACCAAGGTATAAAACTAAAATTCATTGACATACATTTCTCTGATATACTAACTGTAGCAAAAGTACCAACGTATAAAACTAAAATTCATTGACATACATTTCTCTGATATACTTAGCAAAAGTACCAACGTATAAAACTAAAATTCATTGACATACATTTCTCTGATAGACCAGTCTTCATAACTACCGTCTGGTAACTTTCTTCGAACAATAAAAGGTATCATTTTAACTTTTAATTCTTTTATCGCTATTTTAAGTGGACTTGTCTCAAATTCAATGTCAACCATTGGTGATGCACCCATACTAAGTTGTAGAGCACGCACACCTAATACATGTGCACGTTCAAATTTTGTCATTATAGGTGATGTAATTCTACTTTGTGGTGATATATTTGATGTTTTTGTTGGTTTATCTTCTATTATTTCTAGTTCTGAATTTTCTAAGTAACTAGATTCTTGAGAAGGTAAACTTTCTAATTCTTCACTGTCCATATTAAAGGGAATAGAAAATAAAATATATTTAAGAGATAAAAATATTTATTTAATAGATGGGTGGGTGAGAGGAATAATAGTTAGTTAGTTTTAAAGATAAAAATTTTATTTAATAGATGGGTGGGTGGGTGAAAAGTAGTAGAGAATAGTAGTTAGTTAGTTTTATAGGTAAAAATATTATTTAATAGATGGGTTGGGTGTACTAGAGGTTAGAGTTCAATGGTAAGAGTTATTTAATGGAAATATTAAATTATGGTGATGAATGTAAAATTTATGTAGTTTTCTATATTTAAATTATTTATTAAACCTTCATATGATATTAATATTTTTAGAAATAAAAAAACAGTTTTTTAGTTTTGAATTTGAGTTTATTCTTTGTAAATTCAACTGTTAGAATATAAAGATTGTAATACTTTTTGATTTTAAGGATTAAATAAATTTTATATTTCTAAATTTAACTGTTAGAATATAAAGATTGTAATACTATTTGATTTTAAGGATTAAATAATTTTTATATTTGTATATTGATGAGTCTTTATAGTGTTTATTAAGTTTGTGGAATTAAGAATATTTGGAAAGTTAATAACTGTTTGAATTAAAATATATTTTTATGAGTGCATAGGTATGTTATGAGGAGAAAACTTTTTAAAAAACTTTATTTAAAAGTATCACATCTTTTTAAAATAGTGGCAAGTGTTATATTGTTTTTATGACATAACGCAGTTCAGGTAACAAAATCGCACCCAACACCCATCGGTAACCCCGCATACCACGTCCCAAAGCCTTCATCGCCAGGGTAGAACTAAATTAATAGCGAGTCAGTTGCCGGAGTTCGTTAATGTCCGTGCATGGAGGTGATAAAAGGCAAGCCTCCCGGGCTCAAGACTATGCACATTCCCACACCACACTCGAACCCAATAAACTTCAGCTAAGATATATTTCAGAGATTTACAGGGGTCCACCAGACAGTGCAATTCAACCAACAGGTAAACCGCTACAGCTTCCGGCTTAAATGGTTTTGTTTATATCTCCCAGGCGCAAGTCTTCAACCCAGTGAGCAAGGCAGGTTCCATGCTTTACATGGCAATACCTACATGTTCAGCTGCGGTCGCAATCTGGTACATAAAACTATAAATAAATTTGAAAATCTATTTCGAGACCTCTCCTAACAAACCCCAGGAACAACCGAGAGTAGTGGTTATATTCACCAAAATCCAAACAATGATCCACACCAGTTTCACACACTCATTGCCAAGCAGAAAGTTTTTTATGTGGTTATCCTCCCTCCACTTTATGAGGAGAAAATAGAAATAAAGATTTTTAATAAAATATTTGTTAAATATATTTGTTGTAAAGATATATAAATTAATGGCTAAAAGAAGTAAATTGGTACTTATATTTTATTAATTTAGCTTAAAAAGATATAAAAATTTGTATGGGCAGCGATTGGCATTTTATATTTAAACTGGATGTTAATAATGGTTTTTTTTAAAGAAATTTAAAATTCCTGTTTAAAAGATACGGTTTAGATTCAGCAATAATTAATTCTCGTTGAAACTTTATTATCTATTTACCGAGTATATTCATACTATTATATAAATCAGACTGTATGAAGAATATTTTTGATAATATATGCTTTTTTTGTTGGATTTACTTTGTTCTATATTTCGTGATTTTTTAGTTTTTTTAATTAAAGAAATATATTATTAGTTTGAGTGAGATAAGTTGCTAAACTGGATAGGGGAGTATCTAGATTTTATGAGTTGAAAATATTTATCGTGATTCGGGTCGTATAGTAAGGTGCATAATATAGTTTAAATTTGAATAAAATTAAAATACTTAGTAATTTATTACAAAGGTTCTAATAAAAGTCGAATGTAATTTTTTATATCAGTAAGATTATAGTTCTTTCATGTGCTATTTAGTCTTATGTTAATAATATTCTTAGGGGTAGATCTTGTTTATAAGGCAAATAATTATTTAGCGTTCAAAGTTTATATTTATTCCAAAGCAGAAATATTCGTAAAAGATATGTTCTGAATTTTATGTTATGGTATATTCTAGCGTTACTCCACCATTCTGGGCCAGAATCGGCTTAGAATATTCGCTGCTTATTGTAAGAGGCGACTAAAAGAAACTGATCCTCCAGATTAGGCGTAGAGCCTTCGACCCAACCTTCAAAACCATCTTGTTACGAAACCCGAAAAAGTAAACAAACTCACTGAAAAAATACTTTGAACCGTATTACTGAAGGCAGTAAAGGCTGTAGTTCCGATGATGATTATATTCTTGAGAATTTCGATTGATTATAATCTTACCATTTTGTGTCTGAATCTAAACACTACCCTAAACACATGCTTAAAAAGAGAATTGGATCTTTTTAAGGACCCGATATATTTTTTTTCGATATATCTGTTATAGGCAATTTGAAAAATTGGGCAATAAAAATAATTCCTAATTATATTGGGCAATTTGAGAAATTTTTTTTTATTTTAAAGAAAATCAGACATATTAAAAATGAGGGAGATTTCCGCAAAAAAACCTAAGAACAAGCTGAAATATACTTAAAGTCTTCAAATTAATATACGCTGCCGATAAATAGGTGGCATGATGAGCGTTTGAGCCCCCGATGTCTACAGAGATTGCACTAAGGCAATGAAAAATTATGTCATTTGTTCTGGAAATAACAGATGCCAATCTTTCTGATTTAAGCACCAAACATGAAATTTTGAAATAAGTAAATGTGAGTAACTTAGCTACAATGTGTAATTCAATTTTTTGTATTGAAAAAATCCAAAAGATCGAGATTTCATTCGGAGAATGTGCAAGAATATCATTCAAAACGGGTGTCAAAGTTATAATCGATGTGACTGCAAACTTGGATGCACATCTGACAAATGCAAGTGCCGTAAAGGAAAAAGGCATGTAACTCGAAATGCCACAAAAAAAAGAAACTACTCTAATGATTAAAAACGCTTGGATTGAAAATATTTTATCAGTGTACATTTTTTTTCGTTATTAGTACTTTTTTATAATTTTTTTACAATAGTAGTATTTTCTCTTATTTTTGTATGTTATGAAATATTTACAAGATTCTCAACTTTCCAGAAACATATCATTACTTAATGATTCTTTAATTTCCCCATGAAGCTTTTTGGAAGAAACTTTATGTGTTTTTCGAAAAGTTTTGATATCATAGATTGGAAAATTTCAGAAAATATGCCATACAGACCTTTTTTCGAGGAATAAATCAAATGTTTAAACATTCATTTCCAGTCTTTATAGCAACTACACTTTTATATTGTACGGTTTTAAATACTTTAATCAACAAAATCTTCTTATCTTAAATGCGAATGACTTCATTTCGTAGTTTCCTGCCATGTGTTTTGCCAATAACATTATTTTATAGCATAAAATACCATATAAAATCGATTCTGATATTTAACATAAAATAATCACCTTTTCTACAAGTTTTTTGTTTCACCTTATTTAAAAAGCCGAAAAGGATATCATCTTGAATTTAAATCAATTTAAAGTATTTCACAGGTATAAAATCAAAATTTACGTTAGATCAAATCGATTTTAAACTTACACATTTTTTTTGGCCTTAGTATATATATTTAATCTAGAATATCAAAGAAAAATACTTAAAAAGTTAAAACATTTAAATGTAGTTAAATTAGTAATAATCATAGAAAATTCTGTTCATAAATCGATATCACCAATAAAAATTATTTTTATTAACGTTTGAAAAATACACCTCCAAAATTACTACTATGCGATCATCTATTCTATAGGTATATAAAATAATCGTAAATGATTCTCATTTAAAATATTTAACGACTGATATTTAACAAAGAAAATAAAAACAGCTTGTTAGTATAAATATAGAAACCAGTACGCCCAAAATAAATTAAAATTTCTTTTAAAACTTGTACAGTTTTTAATCTAAAAAATTGTAGATCTATTTCTTAATTAAGGTAATTAGCTTGATTTTATTTGTTGTGATTTTCCTTATTATCATTTTTGAGATTTTTATCTCAAAGTTTTAATTTAAATTGATTTACACCATTTCCATAAGTATCTGATGGCAAAATTTTTGAAATTCTTATTTCTTATATTTGTGACAGCTTTATGTACAAAAAATCCTGAAAAAAGAAAAAGATATTATGTGGACACATTAATTGACATAATAAAGAAGGAAATTCATAAAAATTATATTGAAAAAATACAAAAATACAATAAAATATGTTCATATGAATTTATTTTTCTTGAAAGCAATGATTATTTTAATATGGAATCTGCTGATGAAATATATAAATTTAATTTTGCAAAAAAACCAAAAGAATCACATATACTTGTAGGCTTAGTGAATAAAAAAGAAATAGACTGTGGTATAGTATGCCGTCATTCTATATCTTTAACAAATGATGATTTCTTTTCGTTTATATTTCAAGATAAATATTACCAGGTTCGATACAAAAATATTTTTCCCGGTAATTATTCATATCACAAGACACGGGATATTAGAGAATACTTTATTAAAAAACATATTTTAAGGTTTATATTCTGGCATCTTAACATTTTTAAGCAAACTATCAACAAATTTATATCAGATAGAAATAGTTATTCCTTTGTTTCAATTTTTTCTGATATGATTTTTTTCGAAAATACGGATTACGATTTCATATCTCGTTTACTTCTAAAACAAACTTATACTCGAGAAAAAAATTATTATTTACTTATAAATGACTTGAAAATTAACGATGAATATTACGAAAGCACCACAATCAAGAACATTTTGGATTATACATTTTCAAACACCATATTTGACTCAATAAAAAACTTATCCTTTGAAAGAAAAGACGAATTAAACACAATTCCGAATAATAATCCAAATTATAATTATCACACTAAAATCGTAGTCAAAGAAGTACATATCTGCGATTGCAAACGATATTATAATCTTTATGAGATTTATATTTCAAGCTTCCAAGATGAGATCATACGAAACCAAGAAACAGAAGCTATAAATATTTTCGGTTATTCGTCTGTTAATGTTGATATAGTCACATTTATAAAAAGTAATAAATCAAAGAAAGTACAAAAAAGTATTCCAGAGATTTCATATATTATTATACGGGACAGACAGCTTAATATGGAATATCATATTGCGTTTACTTACAAAAATCATAACTATGAACTTATTGATATTTCTGTGAATCAGAATATACCGGGATTTGCAGATGCTATTTCATTTAAAGAGAAAATATCTTGTATACTCGGATTAGTTATAAAATATAGACAATATTTCTTTCAACTTGCTCGATGGAAGCAGACAAAATCAAATTCGTTTGAAAAAAACATATGAATAAATTAATCATTTTAATTATAGTTTCTTTGTAATATTTAGGCTCTTTAAATAAAAGATAAGATGCAATAACAGAAAAAATATCCACATATTTGCACTTTTTGTTGGCTAAACGAAAATGTATGATTAGGGTTTTTAGGGAAGCAACTTAACTTTAGGCTATATATGTAAATTGTATGATGTACTTTTAACAATAACAGAATCGCTGTATCGACCCAAAATTTTCTATTTTAAACCCAAATTTTAAAATTATGGAGAGGATCTAGGTCTAAGGGACAAATTTTTAAACATTTAACGTGGTAAAATGAAATTCAAATATTTCACTCATATAATAGTTTGTTTAATATAATTAGGTATAGATTTCCTTAGCTAGTGTAATAAGTAAACGATAAAACATATATTTTAATATTGTTAAAAGAAATAAAATAAAGAGGTGTGAGAAGCTCTTGATATTGCAAGCTTGAAAAACCCGGTAAAATTTTATGGGAAAGGCTTTATTTTAGTTATAAATATATTTACTAAAAGTATAAAAATAGAAATTTTCATTTAATTTTAATAGTATACGTATTTATGATCAAATATAAATTATCTACGGATCTTTAAAACCAAATAAATAAAAAAAGGAATGCTTAATAATCTATACAGGAAAATTGGATTCTAGGTTGTTACATGATTTGCAAGGTAAAAATAATAAGATACTAATGTGGGTTTCGTAGATTAATTTTTTTTAGAATACAAAGCATCTCTCTGTTATAAAAAATAAGAAGAATAAAAATCTAGAAAAAAGGCTATTTATAGATAGAATAAAATTTTTAACGAAACAGAGCCTATTTTGCTGTGAGACTCAACAAGTAACGTATATAATTTCAAAGACGAAATAACCTTAAGACATTACAGAATAGAGTAAAATTAAAGAAAAAGTGAGGATATAATATAACTTAAAGCCAGATAAAGAATATCCGTTAACCAAAAAAATCGAAAATAGGTTGGTCTTTGGTTAAATAGACTATTTTAAACGGTGAAAATCATACCTAAATTAATATAAAAACCCAGAAAGAAAATGTTTTTTTCTTTAATTTTGATATAAAATGATTCTCATGTAGTATATTATTCGGTTTTTCGTTCTTAACAGAATCTGGAACTTTTTGTTTGATCTTACAAAAAAGTAAATTAAAGGCAATTTATCTTTAATAAACATATAATTTGATGTCTTTCAAATAAGGATTCAGATACTACAATATTTATTCCATAATTGTTATACAAATATTTCAAGCACGCGGCCTTCGGTTTGAAATTTATTATCCAGCAAAGAAGCATTGGAAGGGAACATAAAATTTTATTATGAACTTTGCCAAAAAAACTATGAATTATTGAAAGTGATTGGTGCTTTAATATTCCTATAAAGATTTATAAATATATTTTTAAAAATGAAAGGTGTTAAGATGGGTTTAACCAACGCAATAGTTATTTATTGAAAAATAGAATCATTCTTGGTTAAATGTTAAACAAAAGAAATATTAAGTTCTTTATTTGAAGTTTATACTATAATCTTAATTTCTGGTTGTGATAAACTGACACTACAACTTCCTTTAAATTTATTTCAATTTCGTGTAAAACCGCCTTATATTTTTACAATGCAGTGAAATGATCAAAAATACAAAAAATTATAGATTCCGTTCGAAATGCAATTACAATGAAAATAATGATTTTTTTGAAAAAATTAGAAAATCGGATAAACTTACAAGAGAATCATTTTTCAGACAGAGTCATTAATTCAAATAAAAGTTTAAAATTCAGTGCAAATGTGAGAATCATGGAAATGGGAACAAACATTACAGCATGCTTTATATTTAATACATAGAGAATTTGTATATTTAGAAGTCAATAGGTAAGATATTATGTTATCGTTGATTCGTAAAGAGATTGTGTTGAAATATAATATTTAATCACCGATGCTGTAATGCTATCCTCAGATTTATCTTCTGGTTACAAAAAGACTTAGAAATTAGATTGAAATTCTGGAAAATCAGATGTGGAAGGCATATAAAACAAATCCTCACCTATAAAATAAGAATATAAATTGTTCTTGGGTGTCTAATTTGTTTCTTAAAATGTTTCAATGAATGTCTGTTAAAAAACATCATTCAAAATCAGATATGAAGAATAAACTGTGCGACTCGACTGATAGGACAATAAAAAGTTTCAAATACAAACAAAAGTTTGTAAAAATCACTAGGTTTTGTTCAAAACGAAAAGAATAAATAAATTTAGATGAATGTTTGCCATACTCGAAAAAAAGAAATATAGATGAGATGGTGAATATATTTAATTAATTTTAAATTAAATATTAATTAATTACATTGTTGGAAACCAGATTAAATATATTTTTATCGATATTCTTCTATTATATTTTCATTTTATTATCGGTATTATCTTTTAATTAATTTTTTTTAATTTCTTTGCATTCTATTATTTTATATTTTTTATTGTACCGGAGTAGAATATTAATGAAAAAACAATTGTTTCGTTTGTTACTCATGCTCATAACCACTTTTTGTACAAAAAATCCTACAAAAACAAGTAAATGTAATATAAAAAATTTATTTAACATTATAAATAAAAAAATATATGAACTTTACACTGAGAAAACAAAAAAATACGACGAAATATGCTCACACGAATTTCTATTTCTTGAAAGTAGTAATTATCTACTTAAAGAATCTTCAGATGAAATAATTGAATTTTTACTGGCAAAAAAATCAAAAAAAATACATATTATTGTATCCTTGATAAATAATACTGAGATGGAAAATGGTACTGTATATTATCATTCTCTAACTATAAGTTATAGATATTTTATGATTTTTAGATTTAGAAATAATCGTCGACCTGTTTCAAATGCAAATATTTTGAATAAAAATTATTCTACCAATTCAAAACCTGCAGAAAAAGAATATTATTTACAAAAACACAGTAGTAAATTTATCTTTTGGCATCTAAATATTTTTAAAAGGATACTTACTAAAATAATTTTAAAAGACAAACAATTTTCATTTGTGCCCATTTTCTCAGATTTAGCTTTTTTAAAAGCTACAGATCATGATTTTATATTTAGTATGCTTTTTAAACAAACTTATAAATATAATAATGATTATTTCCTACTCATAAATGATTTAAAAATTAACAAACATTATGATTTGAACAAAAAAAATAATAAAAAAATTTTGGAATATGCTTTTACAAGCGCAAAATTTGAATTAATAAAAAATATATCTTTTGAAAGAAAAGATAGAGTAACACAATCATCAAAAGGCTGCTTATTCAAAAACGTTTGTAATAAACTTGTAGTTAAAGAAATATGTTTATGTGGCTACAAAAAATATTTAAATGTTAATGAAGTTTATATTTCGAGTTTGAGGGAGGATAAAAAACAAGATTCCATAAACAAAGGAATTTTAAACAATTTTGGTTATATTTCTTCTGATATTGATATATTCACATCTGTTACTGAAGATAAAGATAATACTCTTAATGCTAGCAATAAATCTAAAAAACCCAAAAAAAACAAAAAAATTTTGCAAGAGACTTGTTACTTAACTATATTTTATAGGGAAACTAGTACGGAATATATAATTAATTTTTTATACAATGTTTTAAACTATGACCTTATTAATATTTATATCACAAGAAGTATTCCCGGATTTTCATGTGATATGCCATTAAAAGAAAAAATAAGCTTTGTACTGGTATTGGTTAAAGAGCTCGAAAGATTTGATTTTAAGTTAAAATATTGGAATAATTTTAAATCTCTACCGATTTAAAAATATAATTATTAAAAAATTGAATCGGCAAAATTTGTAATTCTTGTACCTTTTTACTTTAAAAAATACAAATAAATATGAGGGTAATTCACTATATATCATCTTAATAATTAGGTTAATAAAAAAAATCACACTAATTATTGATTATCCTAAGGAAAAAATTAAGTATTTTATTACAAAAAGAAACATATTACTTATAAATATATCATTTAATACATGCGCTTGGTCTATATCCGATTTATAATATACAAAATAATAATTATATTGTGTAATTTTTTCCTTTTTTTGCCGAATATATATGCCGATGCTGCTATAAATTTCCGAATCAATTAAATATTTCTACGAAAATTACATTCGGCAGAAATAATTATTTGATAAAATCTTTCTAAATACCCATTTAAAAGAGTTGTAAAGATTTTCCAGTTATTACATTGTTTGAATTAGATTTGAAAAATATCTTACTCGCAAGTAGCTTGTTTAAGTGATTTAAAAAAATAAATTAGATGAAATGGTTAAGTAATTTATCAATTTTGAGAAAGCAAAAAAAAGAGATTAGTTCGCGAACTAAACAAATTTATTCCAAAGTTGAATTTAAAATATGGTCAATCAAATTTATTTAAAGTTTTTGAGAGAGAAACAACGCTATATACCTCTGTGTCTTACCATCTTTGATAAATAAATTGTATTATAGCTTCATAGTTTTCAAAAAAAATGAGAAGTGGGGGTATATAGCGATATTAGAGATATTTATATCGACATTCTATTATAAATATGTTTTTATAAGAAAGACATTACATCATTTTAAAGGAGTAGAGCGTTTAATATTTTTTTAATGAGATTAAGGCAGTTATGGTTTTAACATAAATAACTGGAATCCTGAAACATAAAATTTTCCTACGATACCTACATGCTTACAACTCATATTATATATATATGTTGAGCCAATTAAATGGGTGAAAAGGCAGCAAGATTTCATTATTTTTGGATATCGATGTGCAATCGCATGTAGTAAGCTATCTTGAGTATCCCCGGTATCAGCAATATTCCACAAATTATACACTTTGCGAAAAAAAGGCATCCAACCATGACAAACATGTACTTAAATGGGGTTCAACCAGGCGTGCAAAACCAATGAATATTGTATAACTTCCGATTTAGATTAAGGACCTGCAAATATTATGTTTTTTATATATCAAAAGCTCCAAATTTTCTAACTTCGCGCCGAAAAGTTGAGTTTCCATACTTTGACATAATAAACACGATCAATTAGCTGCATTTCGCATATTTTATATCAGTGAAACCACAATTTAAACTGTAAATGTTTCTTATTTTGGTATAATATCTCCTCTTATAGGATTTTCAGATATTTCAATGTAAATTTGGGGGCCATTTATTCCTCTAAAAATTGCAATGATATACATCAAATTCACTGATCTTTGTAGATGAGATATTTTTTAATATGGTACTCACTTTCTATCAAGCTAAAAGTATAAAGTATAAATTTCATAAAACACCGTAAAAATCACAAAAAGGCAATATTTTTTTTATTATTTTAAGCCGTTTTTAATTTTCCTCATGTTACCAAGCCTTATTATATTATCTCATATCACATGTTTTATTACCCGAGACGAACAAAGTTCATTTTAGTATGTGAGCACGATAGCAGGTGGTTTAAATATGTATTATGTTATGTCATTAGGTAATTCTTAAATATTTTAACGGAATATGCAAAATCGAGTATTAATTCTATATTCATCTTTGTTAAATCTAAATAACTTCTGTTATCTATACACACGTAAACTATATTTATGTTTCGAAATTTTTATATTCCGTGTTTTATATGCCTATATTTTTAATTTCTTCCATACTAATAGAAATCTTTCGCATAGTAAAGCCTTAAGACTAAGATTAAACAAGATTTAACATTTTACAGGTGAATTATACTTCCTGAGTTTTTTAAATTTTAAAACTAAGGCTTAAGTAATATGACATAATATACACCTAACTAAGCGTTCTCGTATTTGATTTTTAAGCTAAAATAAATATATCGGGTCTATTATTTCAAATTTTAATATCAGTTTTTATCCTAGTGTCCATTCTTATTTCTGCATACTCATTTTTAAGAATTTCTTGAACTTAATGACTCCTAATTCGTTTTGTAGACTTCAAATTGATATTTATTTATCAGACAACAATTTGTGTATAAATAAATACCTTTTTTAAGTCTAATAAAATTGTATGGTCTATCCTTTTCAAAGAATAGTCCGACCCCCTTTCTGCACATTTTTTTTATATTTTTTTTAAAAATTTTAATTTACAAAAAGAAAAGGATAATCATTTTTTATAACCCTTATAAATATGCTAATAGGATTTTTTACATACAATTCAATTACAGAAGATATTTTTATAAAAACTACAGAACTAATGGAAAAGGAAGTTATTGATTTAATACTTTCTGAATTTACTTCTGCATCAAAGAAAGGGACTTCTTTAATAACAGAAATGTTTACGTATTATTTTTTAGAAAAGGAAGATGTATATTATGTTTTGGTTACTGAATATGGATTTCAAGAATATAATGCGATTAAATTGTTGAAAACTCTTATTCCCTACGATTTTCCATCTTTGCTTTTTGTTTTAGACGATATTATTAACAAAAATTCTTTTTTTATTTTAGACACTGAAAGTTTACACAATATTGTTGAAATGGAAAGTCAAGAAGAAAAAATACATGAAATGATGATGAAAAATAAAGAATTGGATGCGATACAAAAACAAAAAGAACTTAAAATGAGAAAGAAAATGTCTGATATTGATTTACAACTTGAAAAAGTAAAAAATTTAGAAATAGAAATAAGAAAAGAAACAATTTTACAGTCAAAAACTGTTGAAGAAAAAGAGGAAATCAAAAAAGAAAAGAAACCTGTTATTAATGAAGATAGAGAAGAATCTATTCTTATCGGTATTAAGGAAAAGATAAAGATCGTGGTGGATAAAGAAAATAATATAAAGAATTGTGAGGTTGAAGGAGATATGAATTTATTGGTACGCAATGAAGAATACAAAAATTGTGAAATTGAATTTTCGATTCAAAAAAAAGAAAATTTAAAATTTAATCCAAACTTAGATAAAGATTCAAGTAAAAAGAACAAACTTAAAGGTACAAAAGGATTTCCTGTAGATAAAAATGTAGCTCTGATGAAATGGAAATATTCAGAAATATTTCTTCCTATTGTTTTTACTTTTTGGCCATCAGAGGTAGGGATAGACAAATATCAAATTTCTATGGAAATAGTAACAGAAGTAGAAAACTGTGAAGGCTTAAAACTTTTTTTTCCACTTAAAAATATTAAAAATGTAATTTTAGAAAGTGATAAATGTGTTTTGGGTAAAGAATTTATTGAATGGGATATTGGAAGTTGTAAAGAAAGAGGATCTTCTGAAAATATAGAATTTACCTGTTCTACAGATGATGTCAATAATGTTTTTCCCATTGAAGTTTTCTTCAGGTGTAAATCTATTTTCAGTGGCTTAAAAATTTTAAATGTGAAAGAAAAAGAAAATTTAGATTGTTTCTCTGTTGATGAAATGTTTGAAGTAGACAAATTTACAATTGTTAATGAATAAAATTTCTACTTAAAAAACGATAGTAAATATTTTTTAATTTTAATAAATTTAATTTCTGGTTTAAAATATATATTCAAATCAAAAAAAAAACTTAATTTTCTTCCATATTGTTTAAAAACAATTATTTTTTCATAAAATTCAATAAAGAAGATTGTTTTTGTCTTTTTGGTTCATCGATTTTAGAAACTTTTTTATTTTCGACTGTTTCAGTTTTAAAACTTTGTAGGTCAAAAAGTTCATTCAAATATGTAAAAATATCTTCATAATTATTTTGTGATTCAAGTAAATATATTTGGCCTTCATCTTTTGATAAAGAAAGTTTGGTAAAATTTTCTGATTTTTGAACGTTTAAAAATATTTTTGTTGCGTTTTGATTTGTATCAGATACTGTTTTTGGCATGATATTATATATTTGTAAAGGGATGAATAAAAAAATATAAAGAATCAAATATTATTTGTTGAATAAAAAATTTTTCATTACTAAGAAATTTTTTTATTTAGTAACTTTTCATTGCAGTTTTTCCCAAATCATTTATATTTGGAATATTTTTGTTGCTTTAAAATATTTTTAAGCAAATTTATTTCTAAAATAGGATGTTTCGTTGTTATAAATATATTTTATTTTGAATTTTATGAGTAAAATCACACAAGGAACTAGGCTAGCTTCAAAAATATCTAATGTCCTGCAAGAATAAACAATTGGTTTAAATAAGTAAGAGAAAAGGAATATTGTTATGCCGAATATTTTATTGGATTATTAAATTGAATTTGAAATATGCGATTAGTACCCAAAAAACTATTAACTATTCGAAATTTTGGATTTTTTGAAATAACGGGATCGTATAAGCCGGCAAAATATACATATTTTTCTTATTTGTATATATCAAGCAAACGAATTAGCAAATTATGAAATCCCACTAAAATGGCTTGAATAAAAAGCAGTTTCAGATATTAATTAAATAACTGTGAAACCGCTTTATGTTTATTGTAATTACGACAAGTTTGGACTGATAAAATTTTGTTATTTAATCATGATCTGTCGCTATATCAATATGAACATATTTAATATTTCATTTAGAAAATATTTATTTCAGTTATCTATATATTAGGTCATACAATAAAAAACTGCTGCTTTACTAGTTTAGTATTTTTTTTGGAATAATTGACAAATTTTATTTTAAAATCAAACAATTGCTGTTTTTACTATTCTAGATATACTCATTCTTAATTAATAATTAGTTCACGCAGCTGAGAGAAACAAGGTCTGATGATTAATTTTACATGAAAGACTATAGCGAAAACGAGTGACGAAAAAGTCTATATGCGTACATTTTCTGGTCGTGATTCCTGGTACGCATGAGAAATAGATGGCGGGATGAGTAAATAAAAAACATGGGGGTTTAGTACAGAAGAATAACACAAAAGATTCTCAATCCTGAGAGGCAGAAGTTGATAGTAGATACTGCCTGGGCTTTTAATTTGTCTTCATACAATGAAGTTGGTAAGATATAAACTATGCATGTGTAATAGATAATAAATGATGTTGTTCGATGAAATCTAATATATGCAAAGATTCTATAATATTATAGAGTGAGTGTAATACAATCTTCTTTCGCATTGTAATTTTCTAAAAAAGCTTTTAAATTCACAAGAGATAAGTTGAAAGCTATAGTGTTGCCCAATATCATGATAGGAGTTTATTTTTGTCTTTGGATACAAATAAAATAGTCAAGTAGTAAAGAATATACATTGTGTAATATAAGAATCTTTTATTTGAGTTAATAATCAGCCAGGGCTCAATACAGGAAAATAAATTGTACTAAAATATGTTTGATAAAATTTTTCAATATTAACTACTGCAATACGAATTTTTTTTTTTTTTTTTTTTTTTTTTTTTTTTTTTTTTTTTTTTTTTTTTTTTTTTTTTTTTTTTTTTTTTTTTTTTTTTTTTTTTTTTTTTTTTCCCTCTTTTTTTTCCTTTTTTTACCTTTTTTTTCCTTTCTTTTTTTTTTTTTTTTTTTTTTATTTTTTTTTTTTGTTTTTTTTTTTTTTTTTTTTTTTTTTTTTTTTTTTTGGTTTGGTGGGTGGGTTGGCTCCCCTCTTCCCTTTTTTTTTTTTTTCTTTTTTTTTTTTTTTTTTTCTTTTTAAATTTTTTTTTTTTTTTTTTTTTTTTTTTTTTTTTTTTTTTTTGGTTTTTTTTTGTTTTTTTTTTGTTATTTTTTTTTTTTTTTTTTTTTTTTTCCCTCTTTTTTTTTTTTTTTTTTTTTTTTTTTTTTTTTTTTTTTTTTTTTTTTTTTTTTTTTGTTTGTTTGGGTTTGTTTTTTTTTTTTTTTTTTTTTTTTTTTTTTTTTTTTTTGTTTTTTTTTTTTTTTTTTTTATAATTTTATAAAATTTTTTTTTTTTTTTTTTTTTTTTTTTTTTTTTCTCCCCCTCTTTTTTAATCCCTTTGAAAAAAAAAGGGGGGTTGGTGTGTTTTTTTCCCCCAAAAAAACAAAAAATGATCTTCACACCACTTTTCCCCCCCCTTTTCCAAAGAGAAATTTTTTTGTGGTTATCCTCCCTCCACAAATGCAATACGAAGATAATTATATTTCTAAATTTGATTCAGTTCTAGTTAATAATTCCTCATATGATTTATATACTCATGAAAAAAAGTTTAGAATGCGTGACGCCAAATAAATATAATTTTTGTTATTATTTCATCAATAGTTTACTCACGTTCCTTGGTGTTGAAAAAAAAACCGAGTAACCATAAACCCGCCTTAATTATGTTTTTATGATACTTCTTTTTCTGCAATTATTTTTTTTTTGATTTCTACATTGTTATCCTTTCAAATATCTGTTACTTAAACAGAAATTGACTTTAAAAATCCAGGGAGTTCAAAGATTTCTTTTGCCCCTATTTCTAACTTTCCCAAGATTTGATTAGTAAAGATATATTAATTTTGAGAAAGTAGTATATCTATTCATTACAATCATTTATAAAATTCTAAAAAATAATAGGAATGCTGAAACGAATTTCTTAAAATTTTATATTTAGAGGATTATAAATCTTATAAAGTACATATGTTCTACAGATTCGTTTGCCAAATCATGTTTTTTCGATATAACAGGAAAGCTAGATTGTGTATCGGCAGAATAGTTTTTATAAAAAATGGCCAATGTGTGGAATTTGTTATAAATTATAAATTGTATTTGTTTAGTTTCAATAGTGTGGCACTGAAATTAATAAATTATATACTATCTGTTATAGAAAATAATTAATGAAAATTATTGGTTTAAATATACACTATTTGTAATTTATGAAAAAAATTCTCTAGTTGATAAATTTATCTTTCGTAATTCTATTATATAGCATATTCTCAGAAGGCGATAAATGTAGAATTTTAACACGCTCATCACAATAATATGTGTTTGAAAATATAATGTAACTGTAAAACAAAAGTAAGAAACAAAAATGCTCTTTAAAAATGTGTTTATTTTACAATTAACTGATGTTTTCAGATTTTTTCTAACAGCGAGAGTGTTTATTATTGCTGATACAGTATTGAATCTTCTGGCATGGAAAGTTTGTATCTTAGAATTTCTTCAGATGTACTCTGTATATGTACATTTAATTTAATTTTAATTTTAATTCATATTGATCATTTTTATTGAGATATCTCTTAGTATCTGCCCAATTACGTTAAAAAAAATATACTTATGTGATCTTTAACTTATGCAGTTCCATAAAATAGTTAAAGAACCGAATCTTATAAATCTTAAGAAAAAAAATTTTTGTATGTACTACTCACACTTCACCCGTACTATATATTGCCGGCCGATGAAATTATTTTATTGATGAGGAATTTCCACACGTTTGGATTTTCAATCACGAGCTCAATCGATACAGGGAGATAAAAAATATTTCTTTCCGTGCAATTTCGGTGTAGGAAACTTCTTTTTACCAACGCAAAGGTTATTTTTCTACTATTTCTTTTCGTAGTTGTACAGTTTTGAATATTAACGCGCTTAAATTGTGAAAATTCATGTTTTTATTTTATTATAAAGACATATAAACTTTGTTAATCTGGTCATTAATACACAAAATTATAAACTAAAAATCTATCTCAAAAAAATGAGAATTTAAAAATCGATTAAATTTTTCAATAAAGTGCTCAAATGCTTTATTTATGGTTTATAACAATTTTTAAGATTTAATCATTTCCAAAAGTATAAAATAAATAGCAATTTAAAAAAAAAATTAATTTTGCATCGCAATTATATAGAAAACTAGATAGTAAGTATCTGACGTCAAAATTTGTTTTTTTTGCAAAGTGGCATAATTAAAACGGAAAATAAACTTAGTAATATAAAAATACAAGCATGAATTACATTTTGAGCCATTATTGGAGCCCAAAACAGAGATTTTTGGTTGAGATTCTTTAGCTTATGCCATAAGAACAAATTTTAAACCATGAAAATTTATTTTGTCTACGAGAACATACATCTTCTCGAGGTAAGAAAAAAAATTGCGAAAATGAAATATTATAAAGTTTTTTACTCCGGATTTTGAGCCGAATTCCATAAATTTTTAATTTATTTTCATATATCATTATTATTCAATATTATAATGTAAAAATATTAATGAGGACCGCTTTTCCCTGATAATATTATATGAACTAATTTTTAAGTATAAGTGTGTCTAAATAGTTGTAAAAACCAAACGAAAAATAACTAATTAACAATCAAATAATAAAACAGTTTTTTTAATATTAAAATACGAATATGAATTTAGTAGCAACAATAAAATATTACTTAACACAATCCATGTCACCGAAAATAACAAAATAGTCTAACAAAGTTTCCCACATATTCCATTATTTCTTTACCTTATGGTGTCGAAGATAAAAAATGAAAGTTTAATTTGCTTCTTTTAATCTGTGGTAACACGGGAAAAAAAGGGATTGGTCTATAGATCCGGTGTGGTCCAGATGTCAATACAATGGCAACAATGGGTTTCAAACAACCTGGAGACATTCATTACAAATTGTATAGTTTTTCCGTGATTATCACCCCTCTAAATGTCTAACAAACGACTTATTAAAAAAAACTTTAATAGTCAAATAGAAATTAATACCGGTAAATCAGCCTAACCAACATTTATATCGTGATCTATATACTTGAAAAATTTTGTTAAAAAGCTGCATAAAGAGTGTTTGTGTTGTACTAAATTCTGTCATAAGAAAATAATACGAGTGAAATATATTACATTTAATATAAAAATTTAAAAAAACTTATCTTATATAGATTTTATTTTTATAGACGGATACATACAATTAAATAATAATATTTTTGGTTAAAATATACACGATTTTCCTTATTAAATACAATATATCATCTGTAAATCAAGATCGCATTTGAAACACATTAAGTATTATAGTTTCTATTAATGCAAACTTTATCCTTCAAAATTTATGATTTTAGTAAGATTTAAAATTAGGATATATATTTTACGATTCTACTTAAGAATCAATTGAATAAATATTCTTTTCAATGTTTATTTTGTAATTATATATTTCTAGCCAAGAAACGTAGACTAAATTTATAATAAAAAATTTTAAAAAGAATTTTAATAAAATATCATAATCTTTGTACAAGTAAATAATCACATATTACTTATATAAATCAAATATTTTGGTATATAAAAATTCTAATCATCTTTTAAGCTTGTTGTAGAAATATTTTAAAAAACCAAATCAAAAAGCATCAATCTATTTGTTATTAATTCAATATTGATATTACCTGATTTAAAATTTTTCTATTTATATAAGTATACTATCATAAAGATGTTGCATGAGAAAAGAGCATAATCTTGCAAATAATTAAAAATTTTACTAAATCTGTCTTGGTCTATATCCGAAACCTTTGAATCCTTTATCTAAATCCCAACCTTTAAATCGAATTGAAAGAAGAATTATAGTAGACACACAATAAACTAAAAATAATTTTGTATCAACAATTATTTAGTGATGAAAATTATGGCGAGCGTTTTCATCTAGTTTGAAAATATATTTTGAATTTTTGCTCAAGTGATTGTTGTAAATTTCATTTTACGATAAGAGCCAAGTAGTCCAAATACTTTAGAAGACGAAGTTATTTGGCTGGATATTCAACTACTTTAGATTTTAGCAGATTCTACATCATATTGATACCAATTCTAAACATCTTTATGCTAATTCTATGGCAGTATTATAACTGTTATTAAAAAAGAGACATCTTAATTTACTCATAATATATCTATCAATCACCGGATGAGACATAATTTAAGGCCCAATTATTTTAAAAGTTTCCTTTTATGGAACATAAGTTCTACAGAACATAAATTTCTTACTTTTTTGAGACTAAGTGTCTAACTTAGATTTAAATTAACTGTTTAGGACAATAATAGAGGACCAGTTGTAAAAGATTGGGTTTTTTTAAAGCTGTGTTTTTCCTATCTGTTTTTAAATTTAGATCTGCAATCATTTTAGAAAAATATTTATTCTGCACAATAAAAAATTCTAAGATCGATTATTAAATGATATCAATAAACAAAATGAGCGGGTTTGATTCTTCAGATAGTTCACCTTTGATTTGCATTTATGAAAGTTTTAAATTACCAATTCTGAAATATCACTCTAGTTAATAGTCTTTTTTTGCACATGTTGCTTCAAAAGATAGAACATTATGATTTGATTGTGTTCAGATAGTTACTAGTTAGATATAAGTAGTAAATACTCATTTAAATCTAGAAAATTATATTAAGGAAGGTAAAGTAAAATAGCAGCTTTTGGCCAGGATTTATACTTTATTGTGTAAACTTTGTAGAGATATCCAATCCCAAGTATATTCGATAAAGAAAATATCTAGTATGAAAATCATAAGACTAATTACTAGTGTATACAAAGAAGTTCGTCAGAGAAAGTCTAAATATTGGTATTTTATAACAGGGGCATATTCGAAAATACTTTAGATAGATTAATAAATTAATCATGTCTTTGAATTAGATTTTAAAAAGTATTTTATACGAAAATACTCAATAATTAGGAAAATTAAACTTAAGTTATAAATATGTAGTGAAAAAAACAAAATTTGAATAATATACAAGCATTAAAATATATATCTGAAATTTTATTTAATAAAATTCTGGGTTAAAATATTTTTTACCATTTTTACATATTTTCTTCTACCTCTTTGACCACTTTTGTCTCTTCTTCCAAATCCGACTCTTCATTTATGTTATTGGTCGGTTCCTCTAAAGTGGTTCCTCCTTGTAAAATAAAGGGGGCTTTATATTTTGGTTTAAAATTTTTGGCACCATCTTCCTCTGTTTTCGCTTCTTTTAAAGGGGGTATTGGTTCCTCATGCATCTCTGATCTCATAATAACACCCATTGACGCTCTCTCCCAGCTCTCTTCGGCATTTAGTCCTGACTCAAGTCCTCTTCGTCGATCAAAGGAAATAGTTTCGACTGTCTTTTTAAGTACTATAGACTGAATGTATGCTTCTACATTCATGGGTATTTCTAGTCTTTTAAGATGAGATTTATGGTATTTTGTCACAATACCGTCCCAGGTCATCACATAAGGGATTATCTCAACACTACACTTATAAATAAGGCCCAACTCATTGGCTAGCAGGTCATACTTCCTAAGTTTTTCAGTTTCAACTATTTGAAGTGAATCTTGGGAAGTGATTCCTACTTCAATGAGTATTATCTTATTCTTCTTCTTATCTAAAATAAATATGTCCGGTCTGTTATTCCGAATTTTAACATCAGTTTTAATTCTGGTGTCCACTCTTATCTCTGCATACTCATTATCAAGAATTTCTTGAACTGAGTGGCTCCTTATTCGTTTTGAAGACTTAAACTTATATCTATTTAGAAGGAGAAGGTGTAGGCATCTAACCACTTCATTATGCCGTCTAGTGTAATCATGGCCTAGCATTTTTTCACATCTAGTTGCTAGATGATCCACAGTCTTACCAGACTTCCCGCAATGTTGACACACACCATCTGCTCCCCAGAATACATTTCTATCCTGGATATAGCAGAACACAGCTTCAAATATATATCTGATAATATTAAAATAAAATATTATAGATACAGGAATTGGCATTTTGATATGCAAAAAATTGTCCGTTTTTTTGTATACGAGTCTATAAAAGGAATTAGTTTTGTTTTTGTAAATAATATTAACTATCCCGCCTTGCCAGAAACACAATTGGCTTGGTTTATTCTCTGCTTGTCGTAGAAGGCGATTAAAAGGACTGGTTTTCCAGGTTGAGCCTAGGGCCAACAACCCACTCTTTTAAAACAACCTTGTTACCAACCCCAAAAAGGTAAACAAAATCACTAGAAAAACACCGGTGTGCAATATTACTGGACGAGACCAAGGCTCGTGCAGGGCTGGTAGTGCAAAGATGAAAAAAATTTCACACAAGTTTTAATTTTACTATTTAATAATATAATATAATACATTTATATACTAACATGATATGTTTTTTACGACAGTTTCATTAATTATGAAAAATAAAAAAGTCTGCATTTAGTAGAGCAGATTGTTTTTTTTAATATTGGAATTAATCACTCAAATAACATAAAATTTCTCAACCTTAGTGTTTTTTTAATATAATAATTTTTGTACTAGAATAAAACGAAATTTCATTTAATGACGAAGTTATACCACTTTTGTAAAAAATTTCCGCAATATGATTAAATGTATTCATTCATGGACATAATCAATGTATGTAAAAAATAATAATATATTAGAAAGGCCAAAAGATAATTCTTATAAACCATGTTTTTAAAGAACAGTGATGATTTTAAATCATTTCCTCAAATGAAATAGTTTATTGATCATTTTGTACATTTTTAAATGATTCAGTTATTGTAATGCTTTTTTTAATCATTCTGTATTCAGCGAAACAATTTTGCAATTTTTCAAAAACGAGTATCATCTTATTTGTGTAGCCCAAAAATTTTTGTAATAACTCAATGAGTTCTTGTTCATTTTTCAAATTATTTTCGTATATTTTTGCATTTATAATTCTAATTTTTTCATAAATGGCTTTACAATCTGTTTCGATAGTATTTAATTTTTTATTGTGGTCTTCGATAGATTTTTGTAAGTCAAGACAAATTATATTTAAATTAATTTTTTTATCAATAAATCCTTCTCGACAGCCAAAAATCGAAGTAATCAACTCCTGCAGTTTTATCAAGAGAGATTTTATATCACTACCATCTTTAATTTCTTTTCGAATGTCATTAATTATGGATATAATATCTGAAATTTTACCGTTTAGACTGGTTTCTTCATCTGTAAAATTTAGATCCGATTTAGACAATGATCTTTTACGTTTTACTCTTTTCTTTCTTCGAAAGTGAAATTTCTTCTTATTCATACTATTGTCACGTACAAGTGAAACAGTATCTTGTAAATGGCATACTGATTCAGATCCAAGTAAAATTGATTGATCATTTTCAAGTTCATCACCTCTTTTTGAAGATCTTACAAAAGAAAAGATAAACTTCAGAACCGGGCAAACATAGAAACTAAACATAAGGATTCGTATATCCAAAAATTTTATAATGTTTAATTTAATTAAAAAATAGAATTTTATCATAAATCTAAACATTCCCTTTCGATTATATATTAATTAATTAAATTAAAAACCGTTTTTTTTATATTAAATTCATGAAGAATATTAAAAACAAACAATTTTTTTACTGAAATATCTTTTTAGATTGTTTTTTTCTACTACAATTCGTATAGAAACATTATTTTGGCATTGCCTAACGAAAATATCCAAATAGCTTTTCAAATTTTAAGCAAAATTTAAAAAAAAACGAATTAGAATGAAAAAAGAACAAATCTTTTCAGATTTGACTATAAAATGCTCCCTTGATCTAATTTATTGACAGAAATTCATAGTTCTTACAAATTATTCTCGCCTTCAATTATATGATTAATACAAATATGTTACAGAATATTGCTGTTGGAACGAAAGTTCTCTTTATTTCTAAATTAATTAGCAAGCAAGCTACTAGCGATTTATAAAAATCATTGAGTTATTTATATTTTTAAAACAAGATATAATTGCGAATTTATAATATGTGTATCAGATATAAAATTCTTCAAAAACATTTTTTTTCATGCCAGATTTTGAACAATATTTAAATTATTTCGAATATATTTAAACAATAAATTAGAAAAACGTTTTAAAATGAAATTATAAAAGCGAAAGATAAGATATTATTATTTAATTTAGAAATCATAAATTTTACTGATTAAAATTAAATCTTGATTAGATAAAAAAATACCCGGAGATTTTACCGGTTTTTAATAAATTAAGTTTATATAAAATATCTAATTTTTTTGGTATTTAAAATAAAACATTTTCAAATAGAATATCAAATTATTTTAGCGTCTAGTGGATTTCATTATTTCGTTAAAATTTAGTATCTGTTTCTTCTACATTGTTCTTTGTGTTGGATTTATGAAAAAATATTTAACCAGGTCCTTAAGTTAAAATTTAAAGCTACGCGTAATTTTACTATCTAACTGCTTTGCGAATGAAATATTCCCATTTATTGAAAACTACCTGCAATAATTGGACAGATTATGTTGCCAGAGTTTACGCAATTTCAAGATACTCTTAGTTAGTCGATTATATATAATTTTAAATCAAAATTTTTTGACTGATATAATAAAAATTTTACTTGATTTAAATTGATATTGAACGTGAATCAAAATGCGCTGAGTAGATGATATACAATGATAGTAATATTTTGAGATTATTTATAATACAAATGCAAAATCAGGAAATAAATTTTAAATTATTTAATGAATTGTATAATAAAATTTCATATTATGTTTAAAAAAATATAATCTTCAAACCTCCCCTATTAAACCTTAAAAATAAGAAATATAAACGAAAAATCTTTATTTTTGTACAATGTATTAACATATAAAAGATTTATTGTTAAAAAAATATTAAAGGCAAAAAAAATATAAATTTCTATCCAAATAATACAAAATATTATAAACACTTTAAAAACTTAAAAAATAATAAAAATTAATTTAAAGCATTAGTAGTGGCCTCCAGGCTTCCATAGTATTCTATCAACCTTCCTATTCTATCATTACCGGGATCAAAAAGATCTGGCCTGTAATATTTAGAAAAAAACAATTTAGTAATAGCTGGATTGTTCATACACAAGGAAAACAGAAGATAAGTACTATCGTTAAGTGACCAATTATATTTGATTTTTTCAAATATTTCGATTTTAACCAATTTTGCCTGTACAACATCAAAATTTTGACAACAGTCAGCAAACAATCTACAAATTGCGCCATATAGTTCCTTTTGTTCCATCATTTTCATTATTCTTTCAAATTTATTCATTACATCTGGATTACCACATACATCAATAGCAACCATTATTGAACTCAATTCTTCAATTTCTTCTAATTTTTCTTTCAAATCTGTCAAATTCTCTATATTATCTAGAAAATTTTCGACTACAACTGGATAAGGATTAAGTATAGTCTTCATATTTTCAATATCCTCTGATGTTAATTTTTTTCTTTCCATATTAGAAGGGACGATTCTGAAACAAAAAAAATTTAAATAATTTGATTCTCCTTTTTAAAAACCAATAAAAAAAAGAGAATTTTATCTTATCTGACATATTTCCAATAGAAATAGATACTGATATGAAATTATTCTGAACAACCAATAGAAAACCTTCAAATTTTCATCTATATATTTGTTTTACTCAAATTACTGCATAGGCAAGCTTTAAATCGTTGCTGGTTTATTTCATACCTAAGTAAAAAAAACAGCCAATGAAAAAATTACTATCCCCTTCATTTTAATATTTTCTTGAAACAAAATAATGATTTACTGTTAATAAAAAAACATGCAATGGAAATATCATAGCTGAAGAGGTTTAAACTTTGAATTTATTTGCTAAGTGTTTTTTTTAGTCTGTAAATTTAGTTCCGGAATGAAAAAAATTAGAAAAACCGAATTTTTTGAAGCAATAAAAAGTTTAAAAATAGTAAAATTTTTCTATCCGACATAAATATGTAGGTATCATAAATAATGTTTTATAAATCTAAAGGAAATTTGAAAACAAAAAAATCATATGAAGGTAAATAATAGTATCTGAATATAAAATCATTAAATAATAATTGAAATTGAAATATAAATCTATTTATTTATATATTTCGATATAATGTTGACTTAAAATTTAAATAAATTTATTTATTCACTTATTTTGTCTCGAATATGATTTAAAAAAATAATTTGATATTTTTATATATTTTTTTTAATTGGTAAAGGAATACACTTGTAAAAAGCCAATACTACCCTAAATGATTTCAGCAAATGAAAGATTGCTAACAGAAAGGAATAATTTAAGAAAAGACAGGAAATATTTATTTTTTGGCAAACCGATAAAGAATGAAAAAAAAATAGATCTTTTAAATTGGAACTGTGGATTTCCTGGTCCATTGAATGATTTGTATAAAAATTCATACTTTCAAATATTACTTTCATTTCCAAAAAATTATCCACTTTCTCCTCCAAAAGCATTTTTTAAAAATTTTGTTTATCATCCCAATGTTTATACAAATGGACAAGTATGTTTAGATATTTTAACACCCGAAAAATGGAAACCCACTATGAACATTCTACAGATACTTTTATCTATTCAACATCTTCTAATTTCTCCTAATATACACTCTCCAGCTAATGGTACATCTTGCAGTGTTTATATGAAAAATAAATTTAAATATGAAGAAGAAGTAAGAAATAATATAAAAAAATATCATTCTAAAATAGTATTTGAATAAATAAATTTAATATGAATAAAAATATTCAGATATAAATAAATATTTATTGCCTAATTTTCATTTACTGTATATTTTAAATATTTATAAACTTGCTTGCCTTTCTATTATCACGAAAATATTTATTAAATAACATTATTTTACGTGGCTTAGTATTTTTATAAACAGATTTTTGGCTTTCTATTTCACCGGAATAATTTAAAATTGCCAATAATAAAATAAAACTAGGTTTTTATTTAATTAGGTTATTTCTAGTTTATTCCTATCTTAGCTTGTTCTACTCTTTTTCTATTCAATTTATCATCTTTTAAATTTGACTTCATTTTCATATTTTGAGGCATTCCTTGAACCAAAGTCGATTTATTCATACATCAGAGTTAAATAATCTTTATATCTATTTGCTTCACATATTCTTTCTTGTTTGAAAGTAGCAAGTTAAATATAAGTTCTTCAGGTATCTTCGATATTTGTATGGCGTTTATCAATGCATTTTTGAGCTCTTCTGGGAATTTGGTCTCGATTTCAAGCCTCTATGTTGATCAAAGCCTATAAGTTCGTCAATTTTTGAGCGATATTGACAAGATGTTATATCTATTCGTAAAGATATTTGGATTTATGGAACTGTGTTTGATATTAAACCAAAATAATCAAGTAACCACTCAAAGAACAATATAGTTACTATAGTTATCAATAAGACATTTATTTGAAAAAGCATTTTTTTATTTCTCGATTTTATAAATCTGAAGTGAGCCTAGTATAGTGATTCAGACTGTATAAAGCAATATTATAATATATATCTTTTTGAAGATAAACATATCTAATCTATTAATTCAATTTTTGGCATCAGAAAAAAGTATATGTCTACAATTATTTCAGCAAACACATTTCTAGGGACTGCTTACAGTAAAGACCTTTTGATTTGCTTTGAAAGCCCGAACTTGTGTTTGTAAAAGATATAGACATAAGAATCAAACTGCTTAGTCATTGCTTGTAGCATAGACATGTGAAAAATTCTTCAATCCAATTTCGAATATCCATTCAAATTGCAAAGTATTACAATCCCATAAGATTCTTTCTTTACGCTAGAAATATTTGAATATACTAAGTGTAACAGAAGGTTGTGTATAGAGTGCTAGAAGTGTTTCTTTCTAAATAACTATGGGGGAGGCTAAAACCTAGAAAACTTTATTTCTTGATTTGTAAAACCCGAGGTACAATTTTATATTTTTATTTGTTATAAAAATTCACCGAGTGTACTTCATTCAAGTTTTATATGATTCTATTGATTAACCTGCTATTTACTTTGAAGTAAGGTTTTTACAAACAAAAAGATAGTTTTGTTATTAGTTTTTCTATGTAAAAACCCACCTTTCCTAGTTAATATTCCCACATCACCCTTTTAACTCAATAATCTTAGATATACATTCACTTTCTAACACAGAACTAAAAGTTTCTTCACTCTATCTAGATGCTTTCATTTCTTATATTCCTGCCTAAGCTTCATCATCTTTTATGATAAATTAGTTAGTTTAAATCTATTAATTTTTATTGAGATTAAATCTAGGTAAGCAAAAGCCATTAGTAGAAGAAATATGAGGCTAGCGGTTGATTTTGCCAAACAATTTTTTCTAAATCATAGTAAAAGCTTCTTTTTACTCTATCAAAATTTTTTCGTGTTGAATTCCCCTTGATCTTAGATTGTGCATCATTTTTGTAAAAATCGAAGATTTCTGAACTCGTTTAGAAAATTCAAATAAATCGTTCGTGAATTTTTCCATGTGCTATTCCAAAATTTTATTTTTCAGAAAACCCGTTGAACTTCATCAGTTTTAGATACTATCGTTCTTAAATATATCGACAAATGATAAAATAATTAAAGAAGCAGATACTTTTTGCATCAAAATCATTATCTAATAAAATTAAAAACTCATATATTTCTAATTACACAGTCGAGTAAGATCATAAAAATTAAAATAACAGCGTCTAAAAGTAATTTGTCAACAAGTGAAACAATATACTGATTTTTTTACCATAGCCTGCTGATATATTAGCTTTTTATTTTAGTATTTTTGTTAAAAAAATCTTCATAATATAATCAAGAAACTTATATTTTTAATATATTCTTCGAATTTGCAGATGGGTACCAATAAATGGCAATGTATGGAACGGTGTGAGGACATTGTTTGGATTTTGGTGGAATACAACCACCAGATTTTGGTTGTTCCATGGGAGTTGTATGAAGAGGGGTCTAAGAATGGAGACTTTTTACAAAATTATTTTAGTTTTTATTAACAGATCAGACCGCAGCGAACATGTAGATATGCCATAAAAGCATGAAACCAGCCTTGCACGTAAACACGGAATAAAACAAAATATTAAAACCAGAAACTAAGTACAGGTAACTGGTATGACATATCAGTGGACTATGTAAATCTTGAAATATATCTACAAAGTTTGTGCAAAAGTGTACAGTAAGTGGAATATGCATGTGAACGCTTCTGCCTGATCACCTATGCAACGGACATTAACGAACTCGGGCAACTTCCTCGCCTATTAATTAGGTTCTACACACCTGGCAGATGAAAGGCTTTGGACGGGTATCGCAGGGGTTACCGATGGAGTGTTGGGGTAGCAGTCATTTATGTTTAACCTAGAACTGCGTTAATGTCATGAAACAAATATAACACTGGCCAATATTTTAAAAAGATGTGATACTTTTAAATAAAGTCTACTGTGTATCTTCGAATTTGCATAATAATTGAATGATATTCTTTTTGGGATGTTTTCAAATGTTTTCGAATAGTTTTCATAATCTTGGTTTAGTTAAAATTAAACAGAGTCTATTTTAATCGAACCTACTACTGCTACCAACCGGTTTTGGCCAATAAGCTTGGCGATTTAACCCTTTTCTATATGAATTTTATCCTGAGCTTCGTTTTATTTCGACTCTATAAATAATATTTTATAATTATTTCCAAGAATATGTGATAACTAGAGTTTTTTTGATATATTCTTACAATCCAATCAAAAATACATATTTCAAAATTAAAAGATCAAAAACCATGTACAAATAAAGTTTAAATATTGTTTTTTAATATCGCGAGGCTATGATGTACTGGTTTTTACGCATTATAATTCTTTCAATTAATAAAATAAAATTTAAAACATACAAAAAAACAATAATACGCATATGAAAATTATCCTATTTCACATCAATAATTATTTTTCGAAAGGTTTTAAAAATACTTAATTTACAGATAACCAAAATAAAATGCCAGTTAAAGGAGTTTTCAGAATATTAATAATAAAATCCAATTTCTTCTTATAAACTTATATTATTAAATTTACCTAAATATATATACCTTTTTCTTGATTTATCCTAGAAACTTTTTGGCCTAAAAATACTACTTTAAAAAATTTCCGGTCTATTCGTTCAAATTTTAATTATTAGTAGTTTATGTAAAATTATAAAATAAAAGAAATTAGTAAAATACATCAATAAAGTACACAGTTTTAATATTTCTGATTAAAAAACATTTTTTCAGCACTAATTGGAAAGAAAAAAATCTTATGATATTTTTCTTGATTTTATATTGTGTAAACTTGAATTTTCTTTTTTTCGATTTTGTATACACAGAAAATTTTCCAAAAATGCGAATTTTACAGTGAAAAATATCTGAACGCCAGGCCCCAGCTAAAAAAATATAAGCAAAAATATTAAAGTCCCTGTTCAACTATTGATCGATTCTATAGCTACGTTGCTTATGAAAAAAAACTTCTTTGTTTTCGATATTTTTTTTATAATTTGTTGATATTTTCACTTATTTTATTTAATTTACTTTTTTTACTACCGGTATTTTCCTGGTTTCTTTTTGATATGAAATTTATTTAAAATATCACATCTTTTTAAAATAGTGGCAAGTGTTATATTTGTTTTTATGACATTAACGCAGTTCTAGGTTTAACATAAATGACTGCTACCCCAAAACTCCATCGGTAACCCCTGCGATACCTACGTCCCAAAGCCTTTCATCTGCCAGGTGTGTGTAGAACCTAATTAATAGGCGAGTCAGTTGCCCGGAGTTCGTTAATGTCCGTTGCATGGAGTGTGATCGAAGGCTAAGCCCCCCTGGGCACCCCCAAGACTATGCAGCATTCCCACTTACTCTACACTTTCTGAACCCAATAAACTTCTAGCTAAGATATATTTTAGAGATTTACATGGGGTCCACCTAGACAGTGCAATGTCATACCAACAGGTATAACTGACACTTAGCTCTCCCGGCTTTAAATGGTTTTTATTTTTATATCTTCCAGGCGCTAAGTCTTCTAACCCGAGTGAGCAAGACTAGGTTTCCATGCTTTTACATGGCAATTACTTACATGTTCAGCTGCGGTCTACAATCTGGTTACATAAAAAACTACAAATAAATTTGTAGAAAAAGTTTCTCCATTTCTTAGACCTCTCCTCCTCATAACAACTCCCATGGAACAACCGAAGATGTAGTGTGGTTGTAATCCCACCAAAAATCCAAACAATAATTCTCACACCAGTTTCACACACTCATTGACAAGCAGAAAGTTTTTTATGAGATTATCCTCCCTCCACCAATTTAATATAATACAATATAAAATGAAATCTTATGAAAAGATAGTGAGAATTTTTTTTTAGAACATTTAAAGTTTTTAAGTGTTTCATGTCTAACTTCTTCACATTATTATTGATTTTGTAAGATTTTCAAAGTCATTAAACAAATCAGGAAAAGTTATATTTGGGATTAACACTCTATTATTGTTTTCTTACATATTTCAAACAAATAAATCACTTTGAAGTGCTTTGCATTGAGTTATTCCACAACTATATAAATGAAAGTGAAAATATATGCGAAGAAGCATTCATAATTGTAAATACGTTCTATAAAATACCATCTAAGTCCAAAATATTGTCTTATACCAATCTTAATATTTAATATCCACTTTATAACAAAATTTTTTATATGTTTTATTTTTTGACCTTTTATATTCAAAATGTAATTCGAAGCAAGGTTATATTACCTATATAAACTTAAAAATATTTTTGAACGGATATGATATTATCTTGACTTAGACAACTATTTAATTTTTAAGAAAAACCAGCTTGTACATCAAAAAAAGAGGTAAAAACAAATTATATGCCATCTCGAGTAAAACATTATTCTAGAAGGTATCGATGCGTATAAAAATTAAGAAATAATGAATGATACCAGAAATAAATAACACGTAGGTTATTGTAAGGAGAAAAAAACAATATAACACCCAGAATAAAGACATTTGGAACTAGTTTGACATACGAATAACTTCATGCAATATTTTTAAAAAACTATCATATATAATTGCCTCAATTATACCGCCTTACTTCTCTAGATCAAAATACACTATGTGTTGTTATTTAAGAACGAAATGTGTCTTCGCTAAAGATATAAAAAGCATTTGTACCTACCTAGAACAGAACTTGAAAGATTTCTAGCTACAATATGTTGCGATGCGAACATATGCACCTATAATTTTTGAATTGTATAAAAAAATCTAAAAATATATCAATTAAAAAGAGCAATCTTCAAGGTGGAAGCATATTGATAAATCACATCTTGAACCCATAACAGATTCCCTTCAATAAAATATATATTACATAAAGAAACTATACAAAAAGAGTTCGAAAAGACTCAAATGATTAATTATAAAGGAAATAGATTGAAGAAAACTGCATTTAAATTTATATAATACAAAAAAATAATTCTATGTTTGTTGTTAGCATTTAATGATAGTTAGACAAGCGAATCTAAACCGTTCCGATAAAACAGTGGTTGGCAATATCTAGATATAAAAGTATTTTGGGGAGCAGAAGGAAAATGTAAAAGCTGCGAGTATTATGTAAAACAGTAGAGCAAGTAAAGCTCGATATTAAGAGAAAAACGCTATAATACTGCATCGGCCAGAAAAATAGAGTGTTATACACCTACATAGCTCTTAATAATTAGCTATCGATATAATCTTTACTACAATTTGGATCATTAAGTCACGAAACTCTCAAAAATAAACATGATTAAAAATATATGTACACCGATACTATAATGAATCGAAAATCAGAAAATTATACAGTATTCCTTACTTTTTCACTACAAATATATTATTCTACTTCTTGAAATATATCACACTTTAATGAAATCAATTATTAGAATTCTCTTCAAAGAATCGGAATCGGAAACACCGGAAAAAGGAGTTATTAATCAATTTGTATGGTTTTATGGATAAGGATATTGTTGAGATAATTTCGAATTCCATTATTTAGGAGGCAACTGATAACTCCAACAGAATATATCTTAAAAAATTGCAAATACCTATGAAGGTAGAGATTTATAACAGTAATTGCTGAAAAACACGACAATCGAAACAATTTTCTTTGGTCAACGAAAATTAATTGGGTCCAATCATATATTAATGAGAGTCTGTAAAGAGCATCTCCGCATGTTATTCAAGAAGCCGAAATATAGAACAGATCAATACTTTCCGATGAGAATCAAGTGTTAAAAATAATGTAATAATCCAGTATAAACAAATAATAATTTACTAGCCATTTAGATTGCGTAATGCATCTAGGAACCTGCAATAAACACAAATAAGATTCGGGTTTCGAATTAGATTTAAAGAAGAGGTTAAAGAAGCATAAGAAAATATAAATTAAAAAATATTTTTACCGTTAAATTTAATTAAAATCACTTTGATTTCTTTTGATTTACTATCAATCTAACTTAATTTATAATTCTAAATAATAATTCGTTTAAAATAAATCTTTAATTTTCTTTTAAGCCATTTTAAATACATTTTAAAGTTTTTATTCCTTCTTTAAATATCAAAAACAATCATTACCGTCACATCTTTAAAATACTATTTCATTAAATAAATACTCCCTCTGTCCGGAAATATGGTATACATTTCAAAAAAACCGTAGATTATCGTGAATATAAAAAATAAATAGGCAACCGTCATGACATTGTCATAGTAAATATTCATGACAATATAACCTAAAATTTTTGACTTTTGTAATATTATTCTTAGTTAAAAAGTTGCCGCTCAAACATCAGTGTTTCTTAAGGTAAAAAAAAATAGTGCCGCTGCAAAACGAATATGGAAAATGTGGAAGAAAATTTGTTAAATTCAGAAAAAAGAGATTCAAAATATAAACAGTTAACTAAAGAACAACGTCAAGGTATTTTAGAAAAATTATTACAGCAGATGAAGGAGAATAGGTTAAAATACGGTGCCATCAACGAAATTTCTTCTGTCTTTCAAGTTTCCCGGCTAACCGTTAGCAGAATTTGGCATGCAGCACAAACTCAATACAGAAAAGGCAAGATATGTGCCGATGTTTCTTCAAAAAAGAAAAAAAAGGTGCGGAAGAAAACCTAAAGAATATTCGAACAAATTAGCGCAAATAAAGAATACGCCATTAAATCGTCAAGGAACGCCCCGCAGTCTTTTCTTTGCGATTGATATTCAAAAATCAACTTTGTTTGATATATTCAAGTCGGGAAAGTATATCACGAGAATATCTTCTACAGTTAAACCAACTTTAACAGATAAAAATAAAATGGACAGATTGAAATTTTGCTTGTCTAAAGTAAATCTTGCTAATAATGGAGATTTGCTTTTTGATGATTTGTACGACTACGTTCACATTGATGAAAAGTGGTTTTATCTAATTAAAGTTAAGCGCTCTTATTACTTAATGTTAAACGAAGAAAACCCGGAGAGAAACTGCAAAAGTAAGCGATTTATTACGAAAATAATGTTCATGGCTGCAGTAGCTCGACCACGCTATGATGCACATCGAAAGCTTTATTTTGATGGGAAAATTGGAATATGGCCATTTGTTTATCAAGAACCAGCTCGAAGAAATTCTAAGAATAGGGCTAAAGGTACAATGATAACAAAAAATGTGGAATCTGTTGCAGCAGTACATTGCAAAAACATGATCATTGATAATGTAATTCCCGCAATTAAATCTAAATTTCCGCCAGCAGACAAAAAGAAAATACTTTACGTACAACAAGACAATGCAAAACCCCATTTTTCTGATAATGATGCAGATATTGTCGCTCTTGGTTCTGCTGATGACTGGAATATTAAATTCAAGGCGCAACCAGCAAATAGCCCCGATTTAAATGTTCTTTATTTAGGTTTTTTCAGCTCCATACAATCGCTGCAACATGAAGCTTCGCCACACACAATTGACGAATTAATAAATTGTGTTCAAGATGCATTTCATCAATTAGAAGCTAATACTCTCGATAACGTTTTTACAACATTGCAAGCATGTATGGAGTCAATTATGTTAGCAGATGGAGGAAATGGCTATAAAATACCTCATATAAGTAAAGGAAAACTTCGTCGCGAAGGTCGACTGCTAGAAAAATATGTATGTTCGAAAGAATCATACGTTAAAGCCAAATCAAATTTCGAGTGAACTTATTAATTTTAATATATATTTTTTTAAATTTTATTTAATATTTGCATTAATATTTATTAAAATGTTCGAAATAAAGGTAATAAATAAACCTGTCATGTACATTTTTTGATTTATTTTATTTTTTCGCAAATGTATACCATATTTCCGGACAAAAAAATCGCTAAAATGTATACCATATTTCCGGACAGAGGGAGTATTTTATTAAATAAAAAATCCGTTTTTTAAATAATATTTTACAGTTCTTTTATTTTTTATTTAAAAAATTTCGTTTTTCATTCCCTATTTTAGTAACCCCTCAATGTCAGATAATATTTCTTCATTTCTTTCATCCTTCACTTCATACATAACAAATCTAAAAATACAACCTTGTCCTCGTTTAGTATTAAACTTGGATGCATTTAGAACATTTTCGAAAGAATTTACATCTTATTTAATCAACAATCCTCTTACTTTAATACCACACGTAGAAAATATATTATCTTCATATAATATCAAGCATATTGGTACAACGGGTTCTTTACCTTCTTCTATACTAACACCCCGAACATTAAGTTCTCAATTTTTATCAAAAATTGTGTGTGTTCAGGGCATTGTTACTCATATAACGCCTGTGCAGCCCAAAGTAGTTTTAAGTGTTCATCATACAGATACAACCAACGACATTGTTTTTTATGAAAAGGAATATAGAGATTCTACTATGCTAAGTCTATTACCGCCTACTTCTATATATTATCCAATTAAAGATCATAACAATACACCTCTTGTTTCTGATTTTGGTCTTTCTTCGTATATGGACTATCAAAGTATCAAAATACAAGAAATGCCTGAAAATGCACCACCTTCTCAGCTACCAAGAAATATTATTTGTATATTATCAGATGATTTGGTAGATACTGTAAAACCAGGAGACCGTGTTTTGGTTTATGGTGTATATCGATGTATGTCTCAAGGTAGTAAAGAAATACCAAATTATTTTACTACCGTTGTTCTCGTCAATAATATCAAATTATTAAGTTTTGGCAATAAAAATTGTGAAAAAGAAAACGAAGAATTCAAAGAAAATTCAATAGAAAATCTTAGAAATGAAAATAAAGAAAATTCCACAAATTTCAATTCGATTAAAGAAAATGATATTGAAAATACGATTGAAACCTCAAATACAAATATTTTTAATTCTTACTCTATTGTCTCTCCGATTCCTTTGCAAAATATTTACAACTCCATTGCACCTTCTATCTATGGGCATTCAACTATAAAAAAAGCCGTTTCACTTTTATTGGTCGGTGGAAACGAAATAAAAATGAAAAATGGAAGTAAAATTCGAGGATCTTTAAATTTACTTTTGGTTGGAGATCCAGGGACAGCAAAGAGTCAATTTCTTAGATATGTAAACTCAGTATCACCAATATCTGTTCTTACTACGGGAAAAGGATGTAGTGTAGCAGGCCTTACATGTTGTATAAAGATGGGTGAAGATACAGTTATAGAAGCAGGTGCCATGGTTCTTAGTGACATGGGTGTGTGTTGTGTAGATGAGTTTGATAAAATGAGTGCGGGTGATAGAGTAGGAATACACGAGGTCATGGAACAACAGAGTGTTACAGTTGCCAAAGGCGGTATTTATTGTATTTTAAATGCGAGATGCAGTGTAATAGCAGCTGCAAATCCTGTTTTAGGATATTATTCTGAAAAAATGTCAGTTGGAGAAAATGTAGGAATGGGGAACAGTATTATTAGCAGATTTGATATTGTAATGGTTGTAAAAGACACAAATGAAAGAGACAGAGAAATTGCACACCATGTATTGAACAATAGAAGCGGAAAAATCCAAAGTAAGAGTAATTATAATATCAGTAATGACTGTATTTCTCAAAAAGAATTAAAAAAATATTTCAAAGCTGCAAAAGAAATACGACCTGTTATGACTAAGGAAGCAGGTGATTATATTTCTAATTATTATGTAAGTACTAGACAGTCCAAACCAGATTTGACACCTCGTTTCTTAGAAACACTTGTTAGACTTGCAACGGCGCACTCTAAATTAAGAATGTGTTATAGAATTGAAGAAGAAGATTCTATTAGTGTTGTTGAGATGATGGAAGAAATTATGAGTGAGGAAAGTAAATTTAAAGGAAGTAAAAAAAGAAAAATTGAAACTCGAAAAAATTTAGTGAATGAAGAAATTATTTTAGAAGAAATAAATGAAAGAGATGATTTAGAAGAGCGAAAGGGTGATTTTGGAGATAAAAGTAACGTTGAAAAACCAGGTGATGGTTTAAGGGATTTTAAGGACATAGAAAAACAAAGGGTTTTTGATTTTCTACATAAAATGTGGTTAAATGATAAAAGTACATTTATAAGTGTGAGTGATTTAAAAATTCGTATGGGTGAACCTTTTATTGATGACAGTAAGCTAATGGAAATATTAAAGATAATGGAAAGAGAGGATGAAATTATCGTTGTACAAGAAGGTTATATTTTCTTTGTTTGATTTGAGGGCAGAAATTTAGATTGTGGGAATATTAGTTCGAGTGAGTAAAATCAATTATTTTATAAAATTATTTATAATTTATCTAAAGATGAGAAATATTTTGATTTATTTAATTAATTTATTTAAAGATGAAAAATATTTTAATTTATTTAATTAATTTATAATTTTTTTTAATTTCTTTGGTTTTTCTGGTTTCAATTTTGGTATTTTTATTAGTTAAGGAATTGTAAAGATTTGAATCAATCATGTAACGATTTAAATGTTGAAATATTTTTCCTTTTTCTAAATAGGATTGTAAATTATAATCTTGCATTTCTTTTTTGGTGATGATTACAAAATTATCTAAATTTATATTTTTAGAATTTAAATCTAGAGTATCCATTTGTGTACACCAAGTAGGAGATTTACCGAGTATGGATGAATAGTAACAATGTATTTCTGGTGTATCTCCACCAATAGATACAAATCCATCATCTACTATAAATGTATTTTGTACGAAACCCGTTTCTATTTTTACCAAATCTTGATTTAAATTCCAAACGTTCAGAGTTTTTTGATCCAAACTGTAAATATTTTTATCGGAATATAAAATTTTTTTAATTTTATTTTCATTTTGGTGTTTTTTTATAAAAAGTTCCTTTTTACTTCTCAAATCGTAAACAATTATATTTCCATCCTCTGTTCCAACACAGAAATTTATACCGTTATTATTAAAAGAAATTGAAGAATATTCTTCTACGTTTTCGGATACAAAATTTTTTAAACAATTTCTACTACGCGGATCAAAGAATGTGATTTTGTTTCCAACACCACAAATTAAATTATGAACAGGATTGATTTTTATAGAATTTATATTGTCACACTCACTTATCAAAGACTTGAGGAATCTTCCTTGTTCTAAATTAAATCGATAAATATCCGAAGAGTCTCCACAAATAAGCAATTCAGCAGAAATTTTATTAAAAGATAAATCGTTTCCTAATTTAGGAATTCTTACTAAATGATGTAATCCATACTTAGCATGAAACTCTATATACCTATCATTTCGTAAGATAGCTATTTTTCCATAATCTTCTTCTAAAATTTCTATTTTTTTCCCTTCACTCTCCATATGTCTCTCTACTTTCAAATTCAATTCATTTAAATCGTATATTCGAAGCTGTGGTTTATATGAACCACAGGTTATAATATGTGTTTTATCTTCTGTCATTTTCATTGCTATACATGCTTCTGGAAATTCAAATGATTGAATAATTTTTAAATTTGAACAATTCATGGGGTTACAAATACATATTTTGAATTTTAAATAAAATTTATTTTTTAACGGTTTTTAAAAACAAATTTTTATTTACAACGATTTCTTGTATCTATAAGCCAATATTTATTTGACTTTCATCTGAGTTTTTTTTACTATTTTCTAAATTTAAAAATAATCAAAAAAGAATTTAAAATATTTTTTTTAACGAATTTTTGAACCATTTTTTTCATTTACATCAGTTACTTTCGTATTTACGTATTTAAATTATAAATTAAATTTTTCAAGAAAAGATATCGATAGAGTGACTAAGTTGCAATTTTAAAGAACAATATTTGTAACATAAGAATATTATAAAATAGATTTAAAAAGATAAAATGTTTTTTAAATACAATTTAAGTATTTCTTACTAAAAGGAAATGGAAATGAGAATTAAAAATAAAATTTATTTCTCTCTTCTATTCTCATTTAAATATTTAGTTTGTTCTTCGATTATTTCTTCGCCATTTTTACATTTAGAATACCTCTCAAGAATTTCCTCATTAATTTTGAAGAAAGTATCACAATAATTAAATCCTTCAAAAATTTCAAAAGCTTCTGATTCGAATCCACATATATATAGAGCACCGGCCATTGCTTCTACACAGTTTAGTTTGAAAGGTTTACCATAATTTACAGGATTTACTGCCACTAGAAAAGGAAGTATTCTAGAATTTCCTTTTACGTTTATGGATTCCATTTGTGACCATGAACAATCTATGACACCCAATCCGTATTTTTCCATTACATCTTTATCTTCAATAGATATTACTTTTTTACTATTTGGAGAAAGCAGTATTCCTTTGAAATATGTGTTTCTTCTACCCACTATTACTTTATTACTTCTTAACAGCTTTTGTGCTGAACATCTTTTCTTATCGCATTGGTCAAATTCATAAATTATTTTTTTCATATAATGGGCATCTAAGATATTTTATAAGATTGTATTAAAAATCGTTAGAATACTTTTAATTTATTTAATAAAATTCTGGGTTAAAATATTTTTTACCATTTTTTACATGTTTTCTTCTACCTCTTTAACCACTTTTGTCTCTTCTTCCAAATCCGACTCTTCATTTATGTTATTGGTCGGTTCCTCTAAAGTGGTTCCTCCTTGTAAAATAAAGGGGGCTTTATATTTTGGTTTAAAATTTTTGGCACCATCTTCCTCTGTTTTCGCTTCTTTTAAAGGGGGTATTGGTTCCTCATGCATCTCTGATCTCATAATAACACCCATTGACGCTCTCTCCCAGCTCTCTTCGGCATTTAGTCCTGACTCAAGTCCTCTTCGTCGATCAAAGGAAATAGTTTCGACTGTCTTTTTAAGTACTATAGACTGAATGTATGCTTCTACATTCATGGGTATTTCTAGTCTTTTAAGATGAGATTTATGGTATTTTGTCACAATACCGTCCCAGGTCATCACATAAGGGATTATCTCAACACTACACTTATAAATAAGGCCCAACTCATTGGCTAGCAGGTCATACTTCCTAAGTTTTTCAGTTTCAACTATTTGAAGTGAATCTTGGGAAGTGATTCCTACTTCAATGAGTGTTATCTTATTCTTCTTCTTATCTAAAATAAATATGTCTGGTCTGTTATTCCGAATTTTAACATCAGTTTTAATTCTGGTGTCCACTCTTATCTCTGCATACTCATTATCAAGAATTTCTTGAACTGAGTGGCTCCTTATTCGTTTTGAAGACTTAAACTTATATCTATTTAGAAGGAGAAGGTGTAGGCATCTAACCACTTCATTATGCCGTCTAGTGTAATCATGGCCTAGCATTTTTTCACATCTAGTTGCTAGATGATCCACAGTCTTACCAGACTTCCCGCAATGTTGACACACACCATCTGCTCCCCAGAATACATTTCTATCCTGGATATAGCAGAACACAGCTTCATTTCGTGGCCTAATATTTCCTCTCTTTAGCCATCTTGAAGAGTCACTAACACTCACAAGCTCATTTTTCCTTGCATTATATAACTTTGAATGGAGTTTTCGTTTTTCTATTTCGTTATATAGTTTTGCAAGTTGAGCTTCTTCTAAACTTTTCTTAGTGACTTCTTCTGCCAACCTGTACTTTACTTTTAAGAAGCCTTTTATTAGTGCAAGATGGGTTTTATTATTATTCTCCACCTTGAGGATTGCTGCTCGTCTAGTTGATATTTCTTTACTTTTTTCCAGACAATCCAAGAGTTGCAGAAGCATATGTTCGCTTCGCAACTCAACACTATGTAGGCCTCTTCCAAGTTCTGTTCTAGGAAGATACAACCGCTCTTTACATCCTGGGCGGAGATGTATCTTATTTTTAACCAACACCGCACGCACTGCATCATCTAACTTAGAGAAGTCAGCCGGTTCAAGTCGAAGTACTCCTATGTGGTAGTTGATTAACGATATCGCATGTTGATTGATTGCAGAAAATAAATTTTTTGCATTTAATCTAGTGTGACAAAGTCTTTCAACTCTTGATATAAGTTTGCTCTGTACTTCTTCAAATGAGCTACGTGTTGGGATTCCTCTGCTATCTTCTATTATTCCTAAATATTTGTAAACACTAACACCTTCTAGAAGAGTAGCAGTATCTTCACAACACGTATCATTTGTGGCTGACTTCTCTTTGTTAATCTCTAAGCCAATCACCTCTAAAAATTCCTTTGCCTCGCCTGTCATAGCACTCAATGTGGAGCTGTCTTTTGCAAGGAGCTTAAGATCATCAATAAACAAGAGATGATTAGTAGAATGGGATTCTGCATCTGTTTGTACTGTCACTTTTGTGTATTTTTCATTAAGCTTTCGGCTTAATGGATCCATACACAACACAAATAACAAAGGTGACAGACTATCTCCTTGTAGAATCCCTCTATCAATCTTCTTGCTCATGATTTTTTCAGGCCCTACTGATATATCAATTTTCCATTTGGATATAATTACCTTAATAAATTTCAGGATCCAATCAGGTAAATTAAGGTTTTCAATGCATTGAGTTAAATAAGCATGATCTATTGAATCATAAGCTTTTTTAACATCAATCCATGTTGCCTTAAGATTGTTTCCATACTCTTTATTTAAGGCAATATTCAGTAGAGCCTGCTCTTTCGCTCCCTGCACACCTCTTACCGCCCCTAGTTGGTTCTCTGCAAGCAACCCTCGCCTTTCCACTTCAAGTTGAACGACTTTCGTTACACACTTTGTCGTTAACTTATAGAGGTTGGACATACAAGTGATTGGCCTGTAGTCAGAGCCTCTTCGTGGAATTCCTTTCGGTATCAAATACGTAAGCCCGCAGTAAAACCAATCAGCTTGAGGTGTTCCTTCTAAACATATAACTTTCACAATATCATAAAGATATTTGTGAAGAGTTGTAAGTTTCTTAATGAAAAAATTGTAAATACCATCAATTCCAGCAGCTTTCCAATTAGGGAGCCAATTAATGATATTCACAAATTCATCAAGTGAAGGAAACGTGGTCGGATGATTATCTGATACAAATGGAATCAAATAATCATCGTACGTGACTGTGTCATCATTTTTGTTCCACATTGTAGACCAAAAACTCACAATTTCATCACGGCTAACCACATGCTCGGATTCCACACGCTCAGATAACCCACGATAAAATCGACCTCGGAAAAGCTCAAACATACGATTCTCTTTTCGGAATTGCTTCCTACTTTCATGCATCGTAATTTTTTTCTCGTAAACATTCAAAGACTCATTCTTCTTAACTAAAGCCTCAGAAAGATCAGTTACGCTGCTCAAGTTTAAATTAAACTCTCGCATGATTTTCTTAAGGCTCTTCGTTTCCGAAGTGGAGAGCTTTTCCTGCTTACGAGCTTTCTCGAGGAGATCTTTGGAAAGTACTAACTTAGAAATTTTACTTTCTATGTTTTCCTTCCAAGCGGATCTAGGCTTCTCTTTACGTGTTGCCTCGTCATAGCATACCTGCGCAGCTTGCATGATATACGCGGCTTCCGTAATTGACTCAGGTACATGAGCTCCTGCATATTCACCGACTACTCGATTAATGAGATCCAGAACTTTACTATCAACCAATTCATTTGGATGTTTTCTAGTTCGGACCACTACTTTTCCAATTTCGTTCTCAGAGATTTCTTTGATTTTACTCAAGAATTTATCTCTCAGGTTTATGTACTCCGTGGTGTCGGTCAAGGTGCATGTATCAGCGAGACAAGTGGCGATTCTACGTCGCTCTCCATTCTCTTCTGATTTTACATCCTTTCCCATCTCACTTTGTGCCAATTTTTTTAACACTTCGAGAGTTTCAGTGCAGCCGAATTTCTCATTATAGTACCTGTGAAGCTCTGTCCAGCCATTTCTTGGCATTCTTTCAAACCTTGTCTGTACTGCAAAAAAAACAATTCGAGGCCATTCCTTCGGGTCGGCTGTTACGGAATCGAATATCGTCCGCAATGCCATTAGCCTGTTACCTTCCGGAATAGCTAGAGTACAGGGGCTTGTCATGTCGTACGATGGCTCGCACGCAGAGACTTCAACCGAAGAGGGAACTGGTGCATTAGGCGAAGGTAAGGTGTCAAGCCCACTATTTTGCATTTTACTGCATGTTTGGCTTGGTGGTGGAGGTGTTATTGTTGTGTAGGAGGAGGAAGGTAGGGGAATCGCCGGTGGGTGTAGCTTACATTTTTGTATCTCACTATCACTCTTTTTCACCTCATCAGCGTCGTTTGCAGCCTTTATTTTGGTATTATTCGATATTTCGCTGCTAACATTTTTCTTTCTACCCATAATCAAAAAAAAAACTTTTAAAATACTGATTTAAATTTATTTTAATTAGGAATATTAATTTTTTTGTGTGGAGGGAGGATAACCACATAAAAAACTTTCTGCTTGGCAATAAGTGTGTGAAATTGGTGTAAAGATCATTGTTTGGATTTTTAATGGGAATAAAACCACATTACATCTTCGGTTGTTCCATGGGAGTTGTTAGGAGGGGGAGAGGTCTAAGAAAAGGAGAAACTTTTTCTACAAATTTATTTGTAGTTTTTTATGTAACCAGATTGCAGACCGCAGCTGAACATGTAGGTAATTGCCATGTAAAAGTATGGAAACCTAGCCTTGCTCACTCGGGTTAGAAGACTTAGCGCCTGGGAGATATAAAACAATAAACCTATTTAAAGCCGGGAAAGCTAAGTAGCAGGTTATACCTGTTGGTATGACATTGCACTGTCTGGGTGGACCCCATGTAAATCTCTGAAATATATCTTAGCTATAAGTTTATTGGGTTCAGAAAGTGTAGAGTAAGTGGGAATGCTGCATAGTCTTGGGGGTGCCCAGGGGGGCTTCGGCCTTCATTCACACTCCATGCAACAAACATTAACGAACTCCGGGCAACTGCCTCGCCTATTAATTAGGTTCTACACATCTGGTATTGAACGGCTTTGGGATGAGGTATCGCAGGGTTACTTTTGGAGTGTTAGGGTAGCAGTCATTTATGTTAAACCTAGAACTGCGTTAATGTCATGAAAACAAATATAACACTGGCCACTATTCTAAAACGATGTGATACTTTTAAATAAAGATTAATTTTTTTGTTAAATTTCGAACATTTATTATTGAATAATAGACAATCTATTTTATAAATTTAAATAATTTTTTACCTCATTGCCATTGTTCTAATACGATTCTAGATTGCTCTGTGGAAATAAATTTTACATATTTGAATAAAATATTTTTTTATTTTGATCTATTCAATTTAAAAATTAACTGTCACATACATATTTCTTCCGACAAAGACTCTATGAACTTCATATTTTATTAAGCAATTTAAAAATCATATATCCTATATACATCCAGATGGTAACTTTTATAAACAGTATATCACCCTAGGTAATTTAAAGACCGTTTTATTTATTTAGACTTATTAGTTTAAATATGTTTTTAAAAACTTCAGTGTACACGAAAATTTTGATTTTTTAAAATTTGTATTTGAATTTATTCGAAAAAATTATAAATTTTATTTTTTTCTATAAAAAGACAAAAACAAGTTTAAATTTATAATTATTTAATTTAATTAATTTACATTTTTATATATAAAATATATGGAGTACAAGATGAGAATAGAAAGATAATTTTTTAAAAAATATTTATTAATAAATATATTTTGATTAATTTACTTATACAATAAAAATCAAAACAGCTAAAGATCAAATATTCATTTTACTTTCTAAAATGAAAATTTAATTCAAAGATAATTTTGATGGAAATATTTAAGACAATTAAAAGAATGATATAATTTCTAGGATATCAAAGATAATTTAAACGAAAATATTTAAGACAATTAAAAGAATGATATAATTTCTAGGATATCATAAATTTAAACGAGAATATTTAAGACAATTAAAAGAATAATATAATTTCTAGGATATGTATTTTTGCAAAGTAAAATGACAAAAGTAAAAATTAATTATTTTTTTTTAGAAATATTTACCAAATTTTAATTTTTTTAAAAATGAAGTTTTAATTATTTTGATGGTAGCAATGTCTTACACTTTTTTTCAAAATCCTCCAAATCTTTGATACTAACAGCCTTACCCTCGTATTCCTTCCTTAATTTTTTAATATATTGAGAATGAGATTCTAGTTTTTGACTGAATTCCTTTATTAAAATATCTTCATCATACTTATTGTTTTTAATATTTTCTATGACTATTTTAGAAATTTCTGGAAATCCCATAGTATTAGAAATCAAATTAAATGCTTTAGTAAGGGAATTAACACATTCTCTTATTACATAATCTTTATATTCAGGAGATTGTGCAGTGTCATTTCCTACTTTTATATCATCTAAAGTAAAAGTTCTCTTTTTGTCTAAATTATTACTAATTTTGCAATTTGTTATAGTTTTAATGGTTTTGAATACCAAATCACATATTCCACTAAATACCCCACATTTAAGTAAAACATTGATTAACCGTATTCTAAATATACAATTCTTTATTTTTGTTTTACATTCTATCATTGTAATAATAGTATCTACAAATTCTCTGATTAAATTTTTATTTTTTACTAAGTCACATAAAATTTCACAATAAAATACAAATAGAAACAAGTTTTCTCTTTTGATTTCTTCTGATTGTAGATACATTATTTCTTCTTTCAATTTTGATATTGAAATATCTTTTTTGTATTTTACAATATTTTCTTCTATATTATTGCTTTCATATATTTGTTTTATTGTCAACGACATTAACGGTTAAAAATATTTTATTTTTATAAGAAAATATTTAAAATTTTACATCCCTTATTTCACAAAGAAGAACCACTTTGGAGGAACCGACCAATAACATAAATGAAAATCCGGATTTGGAAGAAGAGACAGTAGTGTTTAAAGAGGTAGAAGAAAACATATAAAAATGGTAAAAATATTTTAACCCAGAATTTTATTAAATAAAATATAAATTCTTAAATGTTTAAAGATTAATATTATAATACATACAGAAAGGCTTAAAGAAGAATATCGAAAATTATATTATATTTAAATTTAAATATTTCTTCTATTTGTAATAATTATTTGAAAGTTTCTCATGGAAAATTTTACAATTAAAAATTCATATGTGAATGCTTTAAATAAAAAAATAACGTTCTAATTAAATAAAAATGCTTAATATTCTAAAGGAAATTTATTAAATCAAAAATATTTCTTTTTTTTGTTGTTACATACGATTTTAATCATTAAAGAATGAAGTAAAAATAGGAATCTATTTAAGTGTTTTTTTAGTATAAAAGTAAATTTAAAGGTGATAACTACCTAAGAAAGTCTTTTCAGATGCTCTTATTTGTTGTATTTTTATATACTTGCTTACTTCACATATCTTTAAAAAAAAATTTTCTTTAAAATTTTATTTCAACGGAATCAAATACATGATATTTGAAAATATTTATTAAAGTACACATTTAACATATTTATAACTTTTGAATGCCTATTATTTCACTAACTTTTCAAAACAGTATATTATTAAAAAACAATTTTGTAAAATCATTAGTAAATTTAAGAATCGTTTTTTTTTAAATAAAGTTAGTTTTTAAGTTCAGTTTTTTTTAAATACAGTTTTTTATAAATACAGTTTTTTTTAAATACAGTTTTTTTTAAATACAGTTTTTTATAAATACAGTTTTTTATAAAAATATGTGATAAGTCTAATATAAAATTTATACTTAAAAATAAGAAATTTTAATAACTTTTTTCATAAAACACCACAGATTTAAATATTTTAAAATACCACACTTACTTACTTCATTTCTCTTTATCTCTCAGTGTCGAGGATAAACGAATAAAAGGTTTATATTTGTCTATTTTAATCGGTTATAACTCAGGATTTATAGAGGATTCGTATATAAGTCTAGTGTTGTTTATATCCAAACAAACTATCACCTATGATTTTACTCCATTTCAAAACAATCGTTGTCATTCAGATAGTTTTAAATGTAGTTATACTCTCTCACCTCTTAAAATTATATACGATTTATATATTGTTTAACTAATAAGTTTTATTTATCTTATAAAAATATTTTTAGAATGTATGTAGTATAATTTTAATTAAAGTTATAAATTTATTTTTTTGTCTTAAATCTTGGCTATGGATGTGGTATTCCTAAGATATATTATTGATCAAAACAAATCAAAATATCAGATTATTTAAAGACTTCTATTATGTAATAAAATACAAATTTTATATAAATACCAGTGTAAAAAAAAAGAATTTATCGAAGGAGTCCAAATTGTGTTTAAATGAGTATATTTGTATTGATTGAATAATATTGTGTGAAGAAATTCAAATAAGTAAACCTTTAACTCGAAAGAAAATTGTGAATACTTAAAAGAAGATACCGACATTTAGAAATAAGAAAATAATATTTAAGGAATGATATTGTTTATAAAGAGAAGAATATTTGATAGAAAAACTTAAAATTGATAAAAAAAATTGAATTTAAATATTTTTACGGAATAAAATTGCATAGAAGTTAAATTAATATTTACTACCTTAAATCACCCGTGTATTTTATATCACCCTGGATTAAAAAACTGGCTTTTGGTGGTTTTGATTGAGGTGCCAATACCTTGGTAATTGTATCTGTGCTATTGACAACAAAAAAACCTATTACTGGTGAAATATGTACAGTATCTCGTCTATCACTATCAGAAATAGCCAGTACTGAACCAATAGACGGTCTAACATCTTTTATCTCTCCAAATCCCGCTTTTCTTACAGTCCCCAAAGGAAGTGCCGTAGCAGGTAAAATATTTTCTTCACAAATACTAACTACAGATAAATTGGTGCCTATTTTAAGATTTATAGAATATGGTGTGTATTCGTTGTCAGAACCATAAAAATATTTAGAAATTTTTTCATTTTCAAAATTATAATTTAAATCATTTAAAGCGTCGATATAGCCATTAGATTGACAAATATTTATTTTTGGTTCAAATTCTAAAAAACTAAATAGTCTTTCATCTCCTATAACAATAACTTTATTTATTTCAAAAATATTACAGATCTTTTTAAAATGTTCATCTGAAATGTTGTTTGGACAAATGAATATATGAATATCTTTATGTGATTTTTTTATTATCGCATTTTGTAATTCTTGAAGAAGTAAAAAATAATATTCTAAATTATTTAGAACTGTATTTCCATAGAAATATACAAGTGGCTGGTATACTGATATTCCGTCTTTATAATCAATTAATTTATCAACTATTGTTGAAGAAATTGTACCTGGAAAAATTATGTTTGAACATTGTGGATCCAAATCTGTGAAAAGTACTTTTCTGTGCAATCTGATAAAGAAATTGGTCAATATTGTAGAAAATGTGGATCTTCCTTTTCCTATAACTAATATTTTCTCAAAGGTTGGTTCTGAAAGTTGTGACATAAAAAATTTAAAAATATTTGGAACATTTGTTTGTGCAGACATGTACATCACATCATAAGAACCTTCTAATTTTATTTTACAGCCTGTAAATGTATAAAGAAACGTTTTGATGGAACTAAATAGATATGTTTTCTCTAAAAGAAGTTCCTGTCCCTTTACTTCACAATTTCCCTGTAAAACTGTTATTTTTAGTTGTTTTTCTTCTGAAATTTCCAATCTCAGTTCATAATTTGGTGGCATCTCTTTTTCTGTTGAAATTGTATGGTTTCTTTGCATTTTAAAGGGGTAAACGTTGTTGCAACCAAATCGATTTAAATTTCTTAGTTTTTTTGTGAAATACATTAAAATATATAATATGAGAAATTTTTAAAGAATTAGCAAAAATAAAAGTTTTATTAAATAAATAATTTCTAAAAATTCGAGATTTTACGAGCAAAACTGTAAAATATAATTCACCTAGGAGTATAATTCAAATCAATAAATAAAAAAAATTGTCCTTTGATATGGGGAATATTATTAAAAATTCTATATTAAAATGTGAGACATAATTAAATTTAATAGATTCGGAATGAAAATAATTTTTAATTGTGAGTATTTTTAGAGATGAATTTCCAAGTTCTTTGGAGAACTAATTTTCTTATAAAAATTAACTTAATTTTAAAATAGTTTATTAGAAAATTTTCCCCGTTTATATTTAAAAGCTGGCTTTTATTTTTTATGAAATTAGTAAAAGGACAGGAAAAAAAAGTCTAGTATCCGTAGTAAACAGTAATTTGAATACGTATTTATTTAAAGTAAACATTAAAAATTGATTAGAAAACAAAATGAATGATAAAATATTTTAAATCATAAAAAAATACGATAAGAAATAACCAATATTTTAATAATCATATAAAGAACATTCATTCATAAGAAAGTACTTGTCACAAGTTACAGAATAATGTCTTTTCTTAATTATTGTTTATTATATTCATCATATAAAATTAATTCATTGTAACAAGATATTTCTGTAGTTATTTGAATAAAAATGAAAAAGGATAACCACATTAAAAACTTCTGTTGGCGAAAAGTATGTAAAATTGGCATGAAAATCATTCTTTCTGTTTTGATGAGAAATAAGCCACACTCGATATATAGGCCAATCCCCTTTAATTTTGAGTTATAACAGATTAAAAAAATCAATGGAAACCTTCTATTTGTTTATCCTCGACACCGAGTGGTAAAAAAGGAGTTGAATGAGTATGCAAGTAAAATCCTTTGTACCACAAAATATTGACATTTCAATCATGATTTAGATTTGGCAATTCTAGAAAAAAAATCATTGTTGAGATTTTGGTAGGATATAAACCACGCTGGATCTATAGACTAATTCTCTGTAGTCCTGAGTATACCGATAAAAGAAACAAATGCGAACCCTTCATTTGTTCATCCTCGATTCCAAGAGGTATAAGAGGACAGGAATAAGGAAGTGAGTAATTTATTCTAGGAATTCTTTATATATTTTACAAATCTATAAATAAATATTTCTAAAAAATCTGGGTACAAAATGTTTTTGCTGCTTTTATATATTTTCTTTTGCCTTTTTAACCAACCTTATCTTCTTCTGAATCATAATCTTCATTTACGCTTATTGTTGGTTCCTCTAGTGTGGGGTTTTGAAAAATAAGTATATTTCTCTTAATTCTACAGACAATAACTTGTAGAATAATAAAGGAATGGCTCACACAGAGACTATTTCTTGATTTAGACGTGCTTTAAACTTTGCTGCTTTCGAAAAAAAATTTATTTCGAATTCACGACCTAATCAAAACGAAGAATATCAATCTAAATGGTAGGGTTTGATTTAAACTTGAAGATATCCAAATTACAATGAAAGAAAAAAAGTATGAAATTACCCTAAGAAAAATAATCTTCAAATGGTGTGGAAAAACAAATTAGTATATAACCGAGACTAATGGATAGGAATACAAAAAAATAGAGACAAGAGCCTTCAACTTTATCGATGATGAAGAACGTATAATAGTCTTACTAAATAATTACAATCGAAATCGCCTATCCTTTGAGATAAAAGGAAAACTTATAGGTTTCTTATATTTAATTAAACACTCGGGTTTTATACTGATAAAAGAGTATAGTGACAAAAACCCAAAAAAATAAATCTATATGGTTTCACAATGAATTTGAGCAAGCACAAATATGAAAGAAAACCTCAAAATGTATTAATTAAAGATTACATTAAAACAGACATTTTGAATTTATAAAGACAGGACTTAGAACAAAACAGAAAAAAAGTAATTGGCTATTTAAAAATTATTAAAACGGAATATTGACCCGATTGAATTGATTAAAAACAAACATCAATACCATTGAGCTAGATATTCCTAAGCATGACTATACCATGAGACTGCAAAATGGTGTGCTTATCATAAATCGAGATCATATAGTACCAAATAATGTAAGTTATAAAAAAATAACAATATAAAAAAAAACTATCATTAAAGATATATATTCTAGAAAGTACAAAAATCAAATCTGAATATTCAACTTCAGAAAATGATAAGTGGCAAAAAATTAAATGTGATAATTGATTTGGGCTCAAACAGAAATTATTTAACATTTCTAGGATAAAAGATTTTTATCTAAAAACAGAAGATGTGTATGAATAAAAGTAATTTTTGGTTTTAAATAGTACAAATAAGTGAAACGAAGGCCATTATTGATTTAATATGGAATAATAAAGAGTTTTAAATGAGAATTTTATGTACTAAAAGATTTACCAATGGAAATCTTATTAGAAATTGAATTCCTGGTGAATAAGGCTGTATCTGGTTTTAATCCTAAAAAATCAATCATTTATGGTGTTATGTATTTTTTAGAATGATCTGAAAAGAAACAAAAGAATTTATGAATGAAAGATACGTCGACGATATTTTGCTACTAAAGACGATACAGAAAGAATAAACATTATAAAAATTATGACTCTAACAATAATAATTTTCGCGCTCCAAAATGCTCCCATTATTTCTAATACATCCTCCCTTTATTTTCGATATATTTATAACCTCGTTTATTTTCTATTCATTGATCTTTGATGCCCCCTGAGTAAAATATGAAGTATTTTGTTTCTAAATATAATAGGTTAAAGTGAAAATAAATATTTATAACATTTAATTTTATTTTACCTTCCAAATTTTTTATCGTAATCAAGTGTAAAAATAAAACCATTTCCTTTTATCTTAACATTTCTTACTTTAAAATAATATATATTTAAAAAAAAAGGAACAAAATTAAATTAAATTAAATCCGCTTTATTACGACTTTCTAGACAGTTCATTTTTCACCATTAATGTTTTTTAATTCTACCATATTATTAATAAAAATATTTGGTACTGTAAGACAGAATCATCAAAAATAATCCAACGGAGCGCGTTTAGTCTTTGTATTCATGTCAAAATCCATTTTTAACAAAAATTTATCACCAATAAGAAGATTTCTTATTGTTTTATTTAATGTTTAATTTCTATGATTCTTTTTTTATATTCTTCAAAATGTTTACATACTTCTATATTAGTGTCAAAATGCTTATCTATTTCACAAGCATTAGTTGTTGAAAATGAAGCAAGATATCTAGGCTAATTTACTTTATTTTACATTTAAGACTCAATCTCTGAATTTCACTATTTGTATATCCTAGATCATGTTTCCTTGTTGTTAATAGCTCAGAACTAATTTTGTCGATAAATACTAAATCATCTTTTAGTTCCTTCGTCACTATACTACCCGAAAAAGAATTATTCGATACAAGTTGACCATTAAAAGGTTGAAATGATGATTTTTTGAGCCACTATGTATTGTCCTATTACGAGCCCATATAACATCCTCATAAAAACCTATTCATCTTTTTGTACCAGTAACATATAATTTTTTTGGCTAACTATCTTTTAATGTCTGATTCATCTGTTCAATTCGTCCCCAAACATTTGGATTATGTAGTCTTCCATATATTATTTGAATGTTAGGAGCAATCAACTAGGCTTAATCGATTTATTTTGAAATTCTTCATCATTATCAAATTTAATCGCTAATGGAATACCAAACTTATAATAGAAATTTATATAAATCTTCTACGAACTGTGAAGTTTTATTGATCGTCTTAAACCTCCAGAAATACGTTGTTTAGTGTCAATTACGTTTCGAGGTCAATAATCCTATCATTATGATCAGCGTATCTTCTATGATCTACACAATCGATCATAAATAAAGTATATTTCTTTTGTAAATTTATTTATTGGTAAGAGTCACTCTCGAAAATTTGTTTCCTTGTAACATGTTATTGTATTTGAAACATATATTCAGACTATAATATCAAACAATAGAATGCCGAAAACTTGTATTGAGACTATTTGTATATGTATTGCCAGTTAATCGTTTAGATTTAAAGACTATAAACTGACCATATAAATAGAGAAATATCATATGAGCAATAGAGACTGAAGTAAATACGAAATAATCCTGAATTTATAGGATAGAAATATAATACAGATAACATATATCTATTATAAATAAAGGGTGTTAGAAATGTATAAAACTGCATTAAAAATACCCGGCACTAAGGACATGAGGAGGGGCACTAAAGACTGTTAAAATAAATGTTTTTTAAAAAATAAAAATTCAAAAAATAATTTATTTAGGTAAAAATTGGCTCCATTTTCAAACTCTTTTTCGGGTCAAAATACCAACAAGAACAAATATTGTTTCATATCGGTGAAAGCTCAGAATGTATAGAGTCTGAAAAGAACAATAGTTTGGAGTGTCTTGTGGAAACATCGGAATCACGAGATGAAAATTTTCGGCTAACCATCATTCCTACTCTGAAGAAACAAAAAGTTTCCAATGATGATCGGGAACGCACAATTGCCAAGACATTTTAAAATCATTCTATCTATGCAGTTGCCTCAATGTATCAATTAAACTACTAGACGGTTAAAAGTATGGTTAAAAGATATTATATAACCGGCCTGTTATTGTTGAGAAAAAAGGTGAACAATGGCGCTAAAAGTTAACTTTGCGAATCAAAGAAGGCTTACTAACCTAATTTGATTTGGACTGTCCAAAAGCCTTGCATGAGTTGGCTATGGGTCAAAAGTATATTTAATGGTGATGTGTGCCTTAGTACAATTGATAAAGCACTAGAGAGTTCCATTAAACTCTAAGCCTGAGATATTGGGCCTGAGCGTAGAAATTAACCTTAAAATTTGAGCTCGAGACCAATTATGCAACCGGTTTTTGTGAAATGGTGGTTGATAACGATAACAAAAACTTTGTCTTTTTAGATGAAGTTGGATTTACGGTAGTAACACGCTCCAGTAGAAGCCGTAACATGAGAGTCGAATCTTCATACTTATCTGTGACTACAGCCCAAATTAGAAACATTTGGAAGTCGCAGCAATGAACAAACATGGTATGATATACCATAAGATATATAGGAGAGCGTAAATGAAAGGGACTTCAAATTATTCATCAAGGTGATTAATCAAAGTTGTCAACGGCGGAAATTTTGAGTCCTATTTTTGTAATAAAAAATGCGAGAATTCATCACTATTTTGGATTGAATGAGGATTAAGAAATTGCCTCCTATCGAATAAAATACCTTCCTTCTTACTCTTCATTTCTCAATCTAATTGAGATTTTATTCTCAATCTGGAAAAATAAAGTGATTCGAGGTGATGTTTGTACTGAACCACAGTTGAGAAATTTAATTTTTGAAAAATTCCATGAGATCCCAGGAAAACCCGTGGTTTTTTTATCGAAAAATGTAAGGGTATTCGTAGAAGGCTGAAGCCAGACAATTGATTCTTGAATAATAAACCCCCTATACTATTTATACTTTTATTTTTTTAAATTTTTATTTGTTAAAAATATTTATTATATTAATTGCAAGGATTACGATATTGATCGAAAAATTATGGTATTGATTGCAAGGATCATTATATGGATCGAAAATCCCTATATTTAAATAACAACTTGGCCTCATAAAGCTAACGCATTATAACAAAGGTAATGTCTATTATAAAGGATAATAAAAAACAAACAATATATAATTTTTTAAAGGCTAGAAGCTAACTAAATGAATATACAAAAGCACAGAAACACGCATTAAGAATCAAATGTAAGCGTTTATATCTCATAAAAGAACAAATTTGTTTATAAAAAGCCGGATAGAACAATGTAAAGAATAATTTTCGGTTTTGAAAATACAGTTAATATGATGATTATCGGGGCCGAACATATGCATAGGCCCTATGGAATCACACGGTTAATAGATCTTATAAATAAAAAAATATTACTTTATGCCATCTTCTAGTGTCATAGATCATGTGAAGGCATGTGTTAGATGTAACAATTTTACTGCTCTTTAAACAACTAAAAGAGTTAATATAATTTACATAACAAAAAAACTTGATCGTAAAGTAACAGATTATATTGATTTAAGAAGATAATCAGGCGAAAATAAAGGATATTGTTGGATCTTAAATATAATTTATTCTTTTAGAAAATATCTATGAAGTTGTAAGATAAAGACAAGTCAGAAATAACAATTTCGAACCATTTAGTGTCATGTTTGATTTACTGGGGCGTCCCCTTGGTTAGTAAATCTGACAACAGAACAGAATTCCAAAATAAAATTTTAAAAAAAACTATGCTAAAATGCAAATATTCAGATAGTGTATGGCAGACCCGAGAATCCAAAAGCACAGAGCACAGTTTAAAGCGTAGACCAGATCATAAAACGTCTTTTAGCAAAATAATTCTATAGAATTTTAACCAAAAATGAATTTTTCAATTGAAAAAGTTGTATATTTTTATAATATTACGAAATACAGAGCCACAAACAAATACTTTCAATTTATTTTTCGAACAAAAAGGCATCAATTTATCTATTTTGGCAGAGTAGCAAACATATGAAATTCATTTAGAATATAATAGACCTCATTTTATGGAAGAATTATTAGAATTGGATAGATGATTGAAATTGGAATACGAGAGTAATTCAAGTGAGGCGTTGGAAACCATTTAGACAAAATATTCTAAAATAAGCATCAATGAAGATGATGATTTCCATAGTGATGATATCGATATTAAAGATTTTCATAGGTTTTTCTCTAATTATAAACAATAAAAAAATTCAAGGCCCCAATTCCAATCATGTAATCTTGCTTATAATATTTGTGATGTTTTGATAATAAAAAGGAATTTTGAAAACAATCCTAGAAATCGACGAAAAGTCTTTGCCTCTTTCACTGAAAATAATACATTTAATGTGAAAAATATTCAGCATAATAGTATGTCAAAATTCAAAAACATGCGAAAAAATAAAGTACGAAACGCATTTGAGGATGAGTTAAAATGGATCAATAAATAAATTATGGCTGTCTTTCATTTTACAATACTCCCCAAAAAACGAGATAGTTCGGCATATCACACTCTCTAAAACTTCATTCCGAACCTATCTTTTCCCACTTTCGTGTCTTCCAACGTCTTACCCAGTCCATCACCGCACGACTTTTATTATAAAAGAACCTCAAAAGAATTGATTTAAATCCTTAATTGACCATTACGATTTCCGCTTAACAGACTGCTGCTGACCATTGCTTCTCTGTGCGTTGGCTAATGGTCACACGAGTATCCCGCGAGTTCTGACTTAAAGCCACTTTATTTTCCTCTTTTATTGCCAAGGCTTCCGTTTTAATTGCTTAAGGATAAATCTGGTACTTGTAAACTGAGATGTTTGTTTCAGTTGTATGAAAAGTAAATCGTTCTATATTAAGATAAGTGTAATTTTGAGGTATTCTATAAATTTTGGTTTGCAAGTGAGTGAGTATGAGTGTCTCAAGTGGCATTTTTTATGGAATTGTGTGAACAGCATGGTGTTACTGATGAGTATGAATGGTTATTTCGCACCAAAAGTTTTCTGCTACTATGTGAAATGAAGTGTCAGGTTAGTCATGGTTTAGTGAGAGTCGGTTGTCGATTGTAAAAATCTTGGTAATGACCGAGTGTGTGTGTGATAGAAATCAGAATGATGTGATGTATAATCTGGGGTTATCAAGTGAATTTGTATGTAACTGGCATGACCTTTTTTGTAATGTGTGCGTATATGTTTGTAAACGAGACTAATAGTATGATTGGAGGTTAAAGAAAGTGATCGAGATTGATTCAAGCAAGTTCGGAAAGAGATTACAAGAAAGGTAAGTGTGCTGATGTTCGATAGATGTTCTATAGATGTTTGATGGTATGGAGAAGGAATTCAACAATTTTCCGTGTTGTTGAATCTAGAGATAAGCAGACACTTTTGGGGATAACTGAGGCTGTAATTCAACCGATTCGATTATTATTTCAGATTGCTGAAGGCCTTCTTTTTTGTCTAAAGGATGAAGTCTTTCATCATTCCATGGCCGACTATACCTACGAAATCAAGAACCTGGAGAACGATGCGTATCTAAACGCAATAGAAGGAAAATCGAGTGCCAGTAAATGGGCAATTTCCAATCGGTCATTTTCGATCAGTTTAAGATCAACTCACAGAGTATATAAGGCATAAGTATCACCGACCGCGAACGATCCGATTACAACATTCCTAAGAGGAATAAAGCCAGTCATCCTACCAGGACTGCAGGTGTAGTCTAGAGCATTTCTTATGATCTGTAACTCTTCTTCTGGCGAACCTTGCATCATCACAAAAGGTAGAAATATTTTGTCAAAATTAATCTTTTCGAGATTTTCTTTGTATTATGTACTTTTATTTAAAAGCCCTATGTCTGTTTGTTTACAACACTACTTTAGATGTAACTTTCCATTTCTTATTAATAGTTTCCGTAATTTGATTGGAAGGGTAAAATACAGTTATTGACTGCAAGCAGATAATTATTGCCACTCACATTACAAAACACAATTATATCGATTATTTTTGAAGGTACTGTAATACGAAGATTTACTTAAATTTTATATATTTTAATACAGTATTTATATGTTTTTATTAAATTTCTGCATTCTTTTGGAGGTTTCTTCTTGGTATTTTAATACATTGTTTCTATATAAGTTTATTTTTTTGATTTTAAGTTTTTCATTATGTTGGTTTAAATAGCCTGCTGAATTTCCTAAAATACTTTTTCCTGCCAAAAAAAGGCATAAAGACATTTTACCTAATCTTAATATTGATGAATAAAATTCCTGGGTGCTTTCCATCTGTATGGGGTAAATTAAAATAATCTAGACGGAATTAAGTGAGGTGTTTCGAAATAAGATAATTAGTAAGAAAGGTTAAAAACGAAATGAATTAGTTTACGCAAAATATTTTAAAGAATAACAGAAAACAAATCCAGAAAATATAAAGAGGACCGACAATTATAAAACTAAGAAATTGCTTCAAACTCATTTGTGCATTATATATTTGCTTTGTATTTCTTCATTAGTTTTGTTGAAATCGTTACTTGATACACAAGACCTTTGGTATATTTTTTCCAAAAGATATCAAAATCATAAAAAGATAAAGGGAATAAGACCCGGGTGTCTAAAATATAATTCAAATAAAAGGATAACCGATATTTATTGTTTTGGCTTTTTAATTATATGATTTTACCATGTTTATAATTTTAACAAGAGAGTATTATAAACGAAGAAGGTTATGTAAAGGTGTGAGTGGCGAGAATAAAAAATTCAAAATTTTATTAAGAATTCTATCAAAAATGAGCTTAGAGAATATGAGAGTCTACTAAAAACGGTAGGAAAAAAACAATGCCGAATTTCAAGTAAAAAGAACTATGAGTTTGAGCTGGTGACCCTTCTTAGATCTTTTCTTATGCTTTTACATGAGAAAGGCAAAATAGAATACGACAAAAATAATATAAATTTATTTACCTCATGGAAAGAAAGGCAAACAAATCAAGTAAGAACGTATTGTACAAAAAAATATTATAAAGAACTAAGAAGCGAGAATATATAATTATAAAAAGTATTTGTTCGTCTAATCAATATTTAGTTATAAGTTTCATGTTATTTTACTCTATTTCGAATTTAAGACTATTTCATTGTTATTTGAGTAATTTACAAATAAATAAAAGCTATTCAAACTAGTATTTTTCTACAAAAATAGAATATACATAATTAACACAGACTACTGGAACTTAATTAGATTAAATTGATGCCATATTCCAATGCCAAAGTTTTATTCTATATAGGTTATATATATTTCTTTTACTAAAAATGTTATAGTTTTTCTATAAAAAATCAATGAAGATAGAAGCCACTTTTAGCCATGTAAGTAAATTCAATGTTGGCCTATTCTTATATTTTGTTTTCATATCATCTAAAGTGCTATGATTTTTTTGTAAAAAAATGCTGAGGTACTAAATTAGCAACACCATTTATTTTTTATTTATAGAAGATCTTAATGATCATAACAAACATATTATTTGAATAGTGTGATAATAGAAAATTATTTCGGTGGTAAGAAAACAATTGAAAATGATAATAACGCAACACCACGGATAACATTTGAGTTAAATATTTTAAAATGTATATAATACCATAATCCGATATTAAATTTAATGAATAGGTTTAATTATTGCCTTTAAAATAATTCCATTTACAAAAAAATCCGATAACGCTACTATTCATTCATCCTTGGCACTACAGCCCTGTGCGAGTCTTGGCCTCCCTTAGTAATACCACCTACCGGTATTCTTCCAGTGGGTTTGATTACTTATTGGGTTTTGTAACAAGTAGTTTAAAAGGTGGTTCGTTAGACTACGCCTAACCTCAACATGGAAGATCAGTCCCCTTTAAGTCGCCTCTTACGACAAGCAGAGAATACTCCAAGCCAATTCTGCCCGGAATGATGGGAATGATAACGCTAATATATAGATGTAATTATGAATTTACAATAGGAATATATAAAATATTTAAATAAGCCTAAAGCGTTTTTTTTCCAAAAACCTAAATTTTATTCGCTCATCCAATTATATCAAAAAATATTTCATTTCTTCGTTTTTTTAAATTTAGTTAGTTAAATATTTTAAGTTCGAATTTTCTTGACCAAATTTATTCATATAAGTTATCTAAAGATGTGATGGGAGTATTTCCAATTAGTTTTAAATTACTAATAAAAATTTACTATTTGTAATAAGTGAGGCATAATTCGTCTTAAACTTATTTTTTATGGCTTAAAATTATTGGAAATCAAAAATCAATTGAAGTATATATGTTGTGAAATTTCATAGAATGAGTTTTGGCTAAAAAAAGTATACATATGTCAATAGCTAATATAATGCATGGGATCCAACATAAAGGATAAATATATTTGTTCCAGCAGATTAAAAAGCATTATGGTGCTCACGAATACAGAAGCTACGCGGCAATATTCGTTTTAACTTATAAAACACAAAAATTTAAAAACTGCGACAACAGTACGTAAGAGAACGAAAATATTATTTGTAGATTGGGTCTTGGAATGATTTATTCCTGAAAATTTCTTAGAAAAATAAAATATTATGAAGTGTATTAGATATATAAGCAGTAAAAATTTGAAGGTATCCCGCATCATAGATCAATGCTGCTTCGTATTTTTTATGCCTTTTTTGGATATTGAGATTTCATTCAATAATAACCACCGATTTGTAATGAAATTTGCATACCCCACTGGTATACTCATACTAAAATACAATTGAAGTTAAATTCAAAATATCATCAAGACAAAAAATTTCGATCAAGAAGCTCATAAACTATTCACTAAAGAATCCGAATTATGAGCTTGAAGCAATTCAAATTTACGGATAGAACGCGGGGGGGAATACAGCTTTTTATTATAAATAAAAATAGATATCATCTAAGTTGAAGAATATTGCACATCAATTTATAATGAAGCCAAAATAAAAAAAATGGTATTAATAGTCAAGTAAAGGTAACAAAAATTATTTGGGGCAGAAAAACTATAGTTATTTACTGCGCTATTCTTTCTAGTCACTTCTATAAATATACTTAGAAGGTATTAGTGAGCTTGATTACTAGAAAAACATAAACCTTAGTGCAATAAAAAAGATAAAGGATTAATCGAAATCCTTAAATTAAATAAAAATTACAATTATTGATTAAATATAAACAGTTAAATCATTAAAACTTATTTAATTAGACTTCCATCGACCGGTTCAAAAAGAGGAATGATTTTAGTTCCCCCTAGTGTACACTTACTAATTACTTCGAATTTTTCAGGAAATATCTCCGTATTTTCAACTTCAATCATTTTAAATATCTTTTTTGTAATAGAAGGCATGAAAGGTTCACATATATGCCCTAAAAGAACAACAAGAGAGACACCGACACTGAAAACAGTTTTTCTTCTTTCCTTATCATTTATATTATCTTGTAAATATTTATTTCCGGCATTTGAAATTTCCATAAATATTTTTAGTCCATTTTTTAATTCAATACGTTCCATTGCAGATAAATATTGTGAATAAGAATCATTAATTTGAGAAATAAAAAGTTTATCTTCCTCATTTAAATTAAATTCAAGATTTCTTTTCATTTTTTCTTCAAAGAATTTTAGAGATCGATTACAAAAATTACCAAAATTATTTATCAAATCACTTTTTACGGTTTGAATAAAATCTTCAACTGAAAAATTCGTGTCTTTATTTTCTGGTCTACACTTTATCAAGTAAAATCTCCAAATACTTGCAGGTCCTTTCGTATCATTTAAAAGATCTGATCCAAAAATACCAACATTTCTACTTTTAGAAAATTTATCGTTTTCATACATCAAATACTCTGTACTGTTAATTGTACTAACAATAGGATATTTATTTTTGGTTGCAAGAAGCATTCCAGGAAAAATTATAGAATGAAACGGAACATTATCTTTTCCCATGAATTGGTACCAAACACAATCATCCACAAATGAGTCATATTCTTCCTTAAGACACTGTTTTGTAAAGGTTAAATATCCTATAGGTGCATCAAACCAGACATATAAAACTTTATCTTCGAATCCTTCAACTGGAACACCAACTCCCCATCTATACTTCAAATCTCTGGTCATACTTCTAGAATGTAGATCAAGGTTAATCCAATGATTAGCAATAGCCTTGGCATTGTCAGACCAACTTTCACTTTTTTCTTCAATAATTTTTTTTATTTGAGGTTTTAAGAGATCTAATCGCAAATATAAATGCTTAGTCTTACGAATTACCGGTTCCTCCTTACAAATTGAGCATTTTGGTAATTTTAATTCCAAAGCTTTCACAAGATAACCACAATCATCACATTGGTCACCTCTAGCACGTTCAGAAGAGCAAGATGGACAAGTTCCTAGTAAATATCTGTCAGCTAAAAAAAGTTCACATTTCAGACAAAAATACTGTTCACTAGTTTTTTCTTCGAAATAATTTTCACGATAAATTTCTTTGAATATTTTTTGCGTAAAAATTACATGATCATCATCGGTTGTTCGTCCAAAATGATCAAAATGAATTTCAAACCAATCATAAATATTTTTATGAATTACAGAATTTTTATCGACTATTTCTTTCGGATGTAAATTTTGTTCGATTGCTGTCATTTCTGTAGCTGTACCATATTCATCAGTACCACAAATATGAATCGCTTTTTGTCCTCTTTTTTTACAAAATCTTGTATACACATCAGCACTCAAAACACACCCTACTATATTTCCTAAATGCGGTAGGTTATTAACATATGGAAGAGCAGAAGTAATTAATTTCTTCATTGGATGGGGCGCACAATTCCAATATAAATATAAAAAGATCTCAAAATATTTTAGATAACAGATAAAGAATAGCAGAAGAACATAAAAATATTTATTAAAATAATAAATATATTAAGATACTGAATAGGAAATAAAATTCCGAATACTAACACAAAAATATCGCTATAATATAATAGTAACCCGAAATATACCTTTCATTCCCTATTTCGGAAAACGAATTTCTAAATCAGTTTCCATTCTATTTTTTTGGTATAATGAGAATTTTAAAACAAAATATGTTTAATTTCGATACCGCACTGAATATTTAAAATGTTTTGCAGAGAATTTTATAATATTTGGATAGCGTATACTCAAAATTATCGAAAAAAATAATATGTAAGAATTAAAACATATTTTAATTAAATCTTATTCTTTAATCATGAAAAAAAATCCATTATAAAAAAAGTAGATAACTTAATGTAATATTTTAGATTTTTATTAAACCGATTAATCTAAATTAGGAAAATATTTTTTTTAAAGATTTTTAAATTTCTAATTGAAAAAAATAAAATATTCCTAAAATTTAAACGTAAAATGAACAATTCTAATTCAAAAGCAATATATTTTGAAAGAAAAATGAAAATTTAAGCAGTAATACAATTAAATAAATCAAAGTCTTTTAATTTTTATATTTCTAATTTAGAAAATGCTGCTTTTGAAAATTCACTACCAAATTCCAAAAAAGAAATAATTCCATCTTCTCCACCAGAACAGAAATAATTATTAGATGGATGAACATCTACACAATTTATTGTACCAAAATGTAAAGAATACGTACCGACCATTTTTGCAGTTGGAATATCATAGAAATTAACATCAAAACTATCTTTTCCTTTGGTTTGTGTCACATCTCTTGCTGCTATACCACCGGCTGCTATTAATTTATCGTTAGTTCTAAAAATTACAGATGAATTTAATGGTTCTTCTGCTGTAAAAGTTTTCATAACTGAAATATTTTCAAAATCTACAATTTTTGCTTGCGCATCTGAAGAGGCGGTAGAAAAAAATGTTCTACAAAAACTTAAACGTAAATTGTTTATACGTGATGTGTGAACCTTCACACTTTTTATTATTTTTTCATTTCTAATGTCCAAAAGACTTATTTCACCGGTTGAATCGGAGAAGGCAACTAAATTTTCACTAAAATCAACGATTCCTTTCGTAACTGAAACATCTGGATTTATTTTAAAGGAAAGTGCATTGCTTCGTATATCGAATATACCAATTAGAGATCTTTGAGAATAGCTGGTATCTGTGGTTATTAAGCATTTTTGTCCATCTCTAAAAAAATTTAGTCCTCTCACCATTGAATTGGTGGTGATTTTAGAGATTTGCTTTCCCGTTTCCAATTCCCATAAAATAGCAGCATTGTCTGCACCACCAGACATTAGATGTGTAGAAAAAGGATCAACAGAAAGGCACCATATAGTTCCTTCGTGTCCATCATATGATCCTAGAAATATACCGTTTGTTCTCCATGCACATAATAATCCATCTAAAGATGTACTAAATAATAAATCACCATCCTCATTGAATGCAAGATCTGTTATAGGGCGTGAATGTACGGTAAAAGTTGTCAATTTGCCTTCTTTTGTTATTTTGGTTTCTTTTTTTGTTTCTGAAGTCATTTTTTTAAAATCGCTAAGGAAAGAATTTTTTTTAAAAAAAATGTGAAACACGATTTTGAAAAGAATATTGCTTTAGAAAAAAAGTTGACAAAAAAATTTAATAAAAAGATCACAGAGTATGAAAAATAATATTTATGAAAATATTGTGGATCCTTAAGGAAGGCGGAAAATTAAAGAAAAAATTTAAAAATATTAGGAAGAAAAATTAAATGGGAATGAAGCAAATAATAGGAAGCAAAATAAAGCATACAGAAATGTGTAAAATATAAAAGATTTAACACAATTTTTTAAGTTGATTTTTTTATATTTTATGTTTAATATTTTAAAATAAAAAGAGTAAAAATACAGAGAAGCAAGCAATATTTCACCAATAAATTGATCATATTCCTTAACTATAATTAAGAGCCTATTATATTTAATTTAAGAATATTATTGTAATGAATTTTAGCAATAAAATAAAAAAAGACAATTATATTCGTACTTTTATTGATTGAGATTCACTATTCAAAGATTAGAAGAAGAAAATTTGGACTTTTTTTCACTTTTGGTACCCTCTTTTGATTTTTTATGGTTCAATTGATGTAAAGAATTCTTTTTGGGATTTGAGTGTGGTTTAATGACAGGTATGATTTTAGGAGGAATGAAATCATCTTGGTTGTCACTAGAATCTGAACTGTCAGCTAAAGGTTGGATTTCTGAAACATTTGGTCTGGAAATATCTGATAAAACATTTTTAAGAATTTCGAGGTGATTTGGGGGTGAAAATGAGGTTGTTTTAATATCAGAATTGGTTTTGTTGGAAATACCGGTGGAAGAAGTGGTAAATATTTTTTGTTCTGCTTCATTAGCTTTTTGAATAAATTCCTTGGGCAATGAAGGTGTATTATCGTTGGTCATTATTTGGAGTTTTGGTGGCCTTTCTTCTTCTTTTTTGTCGCTGGAAAGTAAGGAGACTGGTTCTGGTAATTCATTTATTTGGAATTCTTTTTGGAGGTCAATGTTTGTGGCTGTTTTTTCGATTTGTGGAATTTCATTTTTAGGTAATGTTGGTAAAACTTTTGTTTCGTTGGTGCTTTTATGTTCATTTTCCGTGATTGTGTCTGCTTTGGGGAGATTTAGGTTTGAACTCTTATGGTCACTTTCTTTTAAGATAATTAAGGCACCCTTTTCGCCATTTGTACTGTTTTTGGATTGTATGATAGAAAAATTGTTGACATGATCAAAAGATTTTGCGACTTGATTTCCCAATTCTAAATCTTGCACAGTGTTTTTTTCATTTGAAACTTCAACAGAGGATGGCTCATTTGTGCTTTTTACTTTCAAAGTCTGGTCTGGAGATTGTGTGTTTGATAAAGCTTCACTTTTAATACCAGGCTGCAGCGATGCCAGGCTGTTGGGAGATACTTCAGCTATTTTGAAGTTCAGATCATCTTTAAGTGCAATTTTAGATTCAGCTAAACCATCTTTGTTTTCTTTTTTTAAGCTAGGGAATTCTTCTGTTTTAGACAAGGAAGGTGGAGATTCAAAGGATTGATAGTTCAACATTGGTTCATCTTTTTTGTCAAATTCATTTTTCGTTGGAATCATCTGTAGCGAAAGATTTTCATTTTTTTCATCTAGATCTTTTGTTTTCAGAACATTTTTGATTTTGTCGGGTAAAAAGGGTTTATTGGGTTGTGTGACAGGTATCTTAGGTTTTTCATTATTATTCATTCCATTTTCTACTTCTTTTCTATGATTTATCATGTTCTTCATAGCACTAGTGAACATTTCACCGATATTAAAAGGAAAATCTTGCATTATAGAAAGCTTATGAAGAGCTTTTTCATTCTCATTCGATTTGAAAACATGCAGTTTCAACGATGAAACAGGATTCTTTACTGTAATTCCTGATATGCCATCGGAAATACCCGGATTCGCCAAACTTGGTTCATGATTATCGATTTCCTGCATATGTGCTAAATCACTATCGTTTAAGGCTTCATGCCCATGAAAATCTCTTCTTGCTGATAAAAATTCACCACTTGGTTTATCTTTGTCATTAGTCATCGATATATTCGCTGTTTCAGCTTCATGCTCATTTGAACCATTATTCTCTTTGTCTTTTTTAGAACTCAATAGAACCAAATTTTCTTCTCTTTTATCGGCATTTTTGTCATCTTGTCGCTGCTCCTTTTTATTTTCAAGTAATGCAAGATTCGAATCATCATGAATATTTGTGTCATTTTGTGTACTGTGCGCAGTGAAAGAGATCGAATTTGTGGAATTTTCATTTTTCAATGGTACAAGCTTTCCAGGTCCCAGGAAATCATATCCAAAATTCCTATAATAATTTTTATAGAACTCAAACTGTTTTGGATCATATTCATTCATTTCACCTTTCTCATTCGGAGGCAATTTACTTTTTCCTTCTTCATTATTCTCTAAAATCTCGGTATTTGTAAGATTAGCCTTAGAATTTACTCCGTTGTCTGAATTATTACTCTTATTGTGCTCATTACGCCAGTGTTCTTCATCTCTTCTTATTTCTTCTTCCTTTTTTTCATCATCTAATCTCTTGTGAATTTCTTCAGCTTTCTTCTCATCGTCTGTAAACTTCGTATCTAAATCAATCTTTGTACCAATCTCATGTCTCATATTTCTACTTCCTTCACCATTCATAATAGCTTTTAAGCCTGCTATCTCTTGTTCTAATGAGTCTAATCTAACCAAAAGACTTTTTATATCTGTAAGGTTGCTTTCAATACTACCTATATCAGAATCATGAGATACTAGACTGCTTTTCCTCTTCAATGGTACTCCCAGTAATGCCACTATTCCTACAATACCAATACACCAGATTGCGAGCATAGAAAAGAATTTGCCGATGTTCATTGTTTTTTGTTTACACGCATTTTTCTTTTTTTATAGTTTCATTGATCAATCATTGTTTGAAATTGGTGATTTGTTTCAAAAATAACAAGGAATTTAATAAACCTTTTGAAACAAAATTTCAAAGTTGTTTCAGGAATAGAACAATTATTTTGTCTTCTTGATGTTCTATTTCGGATTTGATAGTCCAGAATCTACTATTTGATCATCACACGGGGTTTCTTATGTCAAAAATCAAATATCATTGATTAATAATCAACAAAACAAAATTTCTTACCTTTTTCTAGAAATTTATCTTAAAAGTATCTTTTATAATTCCAATAGTTCTTGAGTAATAGATGATAGTAATGTAAACATCGCCGTTAATAAATGTGTTTTTAAATCTAAACCATAATGAAATTACAAATTACTAGAGATCTCGAAAGCCTGATCCTTATTTAGCAGATGATTAATTTAAAATATAATGTTAATATATTGTAATAAGATAGGCAAATAAAGTTTATTTAATAATTTTAATTTCTTTTTTACTTTTTTACCATGTAGATAGACTTAATTAATTTTATATGTATTTTAAAAAGAAATGCAATTCTTCAATACTACGAAAGCACAACAAGACTCATACTAAATTCAAAATATAAATATTTTTTCAATGTTCTTTGTACTTTAAAATATCTGATCGAGAATAGAATTGTTTATTCTGGGATCTAGACCGAAGTATATAAAAATTTACGTAAATAATATGTTCTAACTAGAAATTTTGGTTTTTCAGTGAGTTTACTATAAAATTAATAAATTATCTTAAAATATTTTCCAGATCCTAATCGATGAAATATTTTCGGTATATTTGAATGGCTATACTAAGATAAATAATTCTTAATCCACAAACAGGTCTTTATATAGATAAGTCTTGAAAATATTGCATTTTTCATCTTAGTTTTACATGATAGTTCTTATATACCAGTTTTAGTGCCTTTTCGCATATTAATTGCCTTCTTTCATATTCAGGAAGCAACCTGACATTAAGAAAAGAAATCACCTAGATATATCATCTGGGTGTGCTAAAACGAATAAACATGAATCTTCTTTAATATTATGGAGGCTGAACTTTCTAAAAATTGGTTTATATAATGTGAATTCTATTTAATGTTTTATTTTTTAGTGTATTGAGACCGTATACAATTGGTCTTGTTTACCTGTCTCCAAATAAAATTAGAATTTTAATAGCAAATTTTTATTTATTATAGTCATATTCCAAGAATTTTATAATTAGAATTAGAAGTTGTTTATTTGAGGAGGCATAAAAGGCATGTATATAATTCGTCAATTCTTGGCGCAAAAATAAAACCTTAGTCGAGATTAATTGATTTTACGATATAATCTTTTGAGATAGCAAATTTTTTAGGTACAAAGCAATAATGTAACTAAAACCACATTCTAATTATATTTATTGATTCCAATACCAATAACTTTTAACAAACGAAAATCCATAATCTAAATTTCTATCTTAAAGCCTGTTTTAGCTATAGAAAAGGCTGACTATCTTCCAAGTCTACTATGTTTTCGAAATAGCTTTTTTTTCGCGAAAATTCCGACCAACGTCATTGGCTAGATATTGATTTCTTTTTCGTGAATCATATTGTTGCAAATGATTCTCAAATGAATTAATGAATCACGTGGTAGAGATTTAACGGTTTATTGGGATTGTGCGAAGGATCTTTCAATTGCATTCTTCAATTATTGCTATTTTGTGGAGTCTTTACATTTCTATAATTAGAAATTATTGGGCGATATATATTTGCTAAAATAATGGTCCATAATTTCTTTCTTGTAATCCGTCAGAACGAATTGTGCCTTTTTTAAATGAAAAGGTTTAGGAGATTCACTGTGAAAAACATTATATATCATATTATCAAAATAAAGCGAAATGATAAAATGGCTTAGATTTATAGATTCTACATAGAAAAAAATAAGATTTTTCTATATTTTTCCTTGTTTCTAAGCTTTACACCTACTTTGCCCTGAATGATATGTGATAACAAGCTGAAACACGTGAATGCATTTCCCTTTTGATAAAAAACCCTTGTCATATTATAAAAATAATTATTTCTCTTTGATTCATGTAGAAGTTTTTTTGATAAGCTACATTTTAAATTGTATCTCATTAAGAAAGTCAGGAATATGTAAAAAACAAGCATGATGCCTTAGGAAGTCTAATTAGTCTTTTTAAGATAAAGTGATGTATGAGGATAGTTCACGTAAAGTTCAATAGATTCTTTACGAATGATGACTGGACTCTTTATGACCAATATTATCTATCCATAGATCGTGTTTTTAGACAATCATTTTGCTATTATGAAGACTTTGGCTTTTCTTTCAATATTTTGATTCCAATCGATTCAAACACATGCTTAAGTCTTCTATATTAAAATGAAGTGCTGCTATTTAAAAATAGAATGGAAATTATGAAATGGTTTTTAAAAATATTTTAACTATAGAAGCATTTATTTATATTTTACAGATTAGATTTTCATTTTAATGTTATTTGAAGAGTAGTTTATGAGCTATTTTTAATTAATAATAGATCCATTACCTATATTATCAGATAGAAATAAATTGAATCTTAATATTTGAATTATAAAAATCTATTTTTATATAGATTTAGAATAAAAAAATAGCAATCAAAAGAAAAAAAAGATATCATTTTATATTTCCTTTAGTAAAAATGGAGAATATTTTAGAAATAGGTAATAATTTGAAATTATAACTATATAAACCTTTTATCCACATCGCTTTGAATCATACTAATGAATAATTCAATCTTTTAGAGAAATATTAAATAATCTATAAATTTTATAAGCAATAAATAAATTAAAATCTCGAATTAAAAGGAATCTTTGAAATTATTTTTAAAAGAATTTTTGTCATTATAATATTAACTCACAAAGACAACAAATTTTATTTTATTGTAGTAAAATTATACAAACATACACCTAAAATCTCAAAGTATACAAGAAAAGAAGTCCCATAACAGCTTTGAATTCATATTATTTGGTGAAAATGAAAATAAATATAAAGTAACAAATAAATTTATATTCTTTCATACTATTTTTCAAGTCCAGACTACAAATTTAATTTAAAATAAAAATGTAAATTTATGCTTGAAAAGATTCATTTCCTTTTTTATACAATAGATTATATTCTAGAAAAGAAATTTACAAATTTTACTTTGCTACCATTTTTTAGATTATTAATTTTTCCAATTTTAGAAAATTACTAAAATTCTAGAATTTAAAAAAAGAAAAATCAACTAAAAAAGCTTTTATTTTCAAATTTATATTTTAAAACAAATATTTTGAATAAATTTAAACCAGAAAAGTATAACTCTAATATAAAGAATTAAAATTATTTTTTATTAATTTTAAAAAATTTATACATAAATTTAAAATGTTTTTATTTTGCATTTTTTTCTTACAAATATTTACAGATAATATAGAAGTTGATATTAGGAAGTATAAAAAAATTAAATTAAATGGGAAAGTTATAGATTTACCTAAAAATATCGAAAATGGTATTCTAAGAATTCACTATCCTGGATACAATAAATTTAAATATTTTAAAAATGAAAATAATGATTTAGAAATAATATCTGATACAAACAATATACTTTTTAAATATGAAAAATCTGAAATATTACCATTAATTTGCTTTGTAGTATTTATATTTTCAATAGGACTCATTCCGTATCTCTTGATAATTAAAAGAAAAAAAAATTAAATTTTTTTATTGGATTATATCAATAGAAAGAAAAATTATAAATTTTTTCATTTTTTAGCTTTACCTCTCTTAGACCAATCATAAAAATAATTTAAATACCAAAAAATTCAACTTAGTAAGATTTATATATTTTAAGATCTAATAAGTGAAGGGATGATAACCACATAAAAAACTTTCTAAATGGCAATGTGTGTGTGAAAATGGTTAAGATCATTGTTTGAATTTTTGGTGGGAATAAAACCACACTAGATCCTCAGCTGTTCCATGGGAGGTGTTATGAGAAGGAGAGATCTAAGAAATGGGAAATTTTCTACAAATTTATTTTGTAGTTTTTTATGTAACTAGATTGCAGACTGCAGCCAAACATGTAGGTAAGTACCATGTAAAGGCGTGGAAACACAGTTTTGCTCACTCGGCTAGAAGACTCAGCGCCTGGGAGATATAAAAATAAAAACCAGTAAAAGCCGGTAGAGCTAAGTAGCAGATTATACCTGTTGGTATGGATTGCACTATCTAGGTGAACTCCATGCAAGTCTTTGAAATATATCTTAGCTAGACGTTTATTGGGTTTAGAAAGTGTATAGTTAGTGGGAATGCTGCATAGTCTTGAGTGAGCCCAGGATGGGCTTCGGCCTTCGATCACACACCATGCAACAGACATTCACGAACTCCAGGCAACTGCCTCACCTATTAATTAGGTAATACACATCTGGTAGATGAAGGGCTTTGAGAAGTAGGTATCGCAGGGGATAGTGATAAAGTGTTAGATTTTTTTATTTAATAAAATTCTGGGTTAAAATATTTTTGCCATTTTTTATGTATTTTCTCTACCTCTTTAACCACTTTTGTCACTTCTTCCAAATCTGAACTCTTTATTTATGTATTTGGTCGGTTCCTCTAAAGTGTTTCCTCCTTGTGAAATAAAGGGGTAGATTATTTTTTGGTTTTAAATTTTTTGCACCATCTTCCTCTGTCTTCTCTTCTTTTAAAGGGGGTGTTGGTTCCTCATACATCTCTGCTCTCATAATAACACCCATTGACGCTCTTTCCCAGCTCTCTTCGGCATTTAGTCCTGACTCAAGTCCTCTTCGTCGATCAAAGGAAATTGTTTCGACTGTCTTCTTAAGTACTATAGACTGAATGTATGCCTCTACATTATTGGGTATTTCTAGTCTTTTAAGATGAGATTTATGGTATTTTGTCACAATACCGTCCCAGGTCATCACATAAGGGATTATCTCAACACTACACTTATAAATAAGACCCAACTCATTGGCTAGCAGGTCATACTTCCTAAGTTTTTTCGTTTCAACTATTTGAAGTGAATCTTGGGAAGTGATTCCTACTTCAATGAGTGTTATCTTATTCTTCTTCTTATCTAAAATAAATATGTCCGGTCTGTTATTCCGAATTTTAACATCAGTTTTAATTCTGGTGTCCACTCTTATCTCTGCATACTCATTGTAAAGAATTTTTTGAACTGAGTGACTCCTTATTCGTTTTGAAGACTTAAACTTATATCTATTTAGAAGAAGTAGGTATAAGCATCTAACCACTTCATTATGCCGTCTAGTGTAATCATGGCCTAGCATTTTTTCACATCTAGTTGCTAAATGATCCACAGTCTTACCAGACTTCCCGCAATGTTGACACACACCATCTGCTCCCCAGAATACATTTCTATCCTGGATATAGCAGAACACAGCTTCATTTCGTGGCCTAATATTTCCTCTCTTTAGCCATCTTGAAGAGTCACTAACACTCACAAGCTCATTTTTTCTTGCATATAACTTTATATGGAGTTTTCGTTTTTCTATTTCGTTATATAGTTTTGCAAGTTGAACTTCTTCTAAACTTTTCTTAGTGACTTCTACTACCAACATTTACTTTACTTTTAAGAAGCCTTTTATTAGTGCAAGATGGGTTTTATTATTATTCTCCACCTTGAGGATTGCTGCTCGTCTAGTTGATATTTCTTTACTTTTTTCCAGACAATCCAAGAGTTGCAGAAGCATATGTTCGCTTCGCAACTCAACACTAGGTAGGCCTCTTCCAAGTTCTGTTCTAGGAAGATACAACCGCTCTTTACATCCTGGGCGGAGATGTATCTTATTTTTAACCAACACCGCACGCACTGCATCATCTAACTTAGAGAAGTCAGCCGGTTCAAGTCGAAGTACTCCTATGTGGTAGTTGATTAACGATATCGCATGTTGATTGATTGCAGAAAATAAATTTTTTGCATTTAATCTAGTGTGACAAAGTCTTTCAACTCTTGATATAAGTTTGCTTTGTACTTCTTCAAATGAGCTACGTATTGGGATTCCTCTGCTATCTTCTATTATTCCTAAATATTTGTAAACACTAACACCTTCTAGAAGAGTTGCAGTATCTTCACAGCACGTATCATTTGTGGCTGACTTCTCTTTGTTAATCTCTAAGCCAATGACCTCTAAAAATTCCTTTGCCTCGCCTGTCATAGCACTCAATGTGGAACTGTCTCTAGCAAGGAGCTTTCGATCATCAATAAACAAGAGATGATTAGTAGAGTGGGATTCTGCATCTGTTTGTACTGTCACTTTTGTGTATTTTTCATTAAGCTTTCGGCTTAATGGATCCATACACAAAACAAATAACAAAGGTGACAAACTATCTCCTTGTAGAATCCCTCTATCAATCTTCTTGCTCATGATTTTTTCCGGCCCTACTGATATATCAATTTTCCATTTTGATATAATTACCTTAATAAATTTCAGGATCCAATCAGGTAAATTAAGGTTTAAAATGCTTTGAGTTAAATAAGCATGATCTATTGAATAATAAGCTTTTTTAACATCAATCATGTCGCCTTAAGATTTTTTCCCCACTCTTTATTTAAAGCAATATTCATTAGAGCCGGCTCTTTCGCTCCCTGCACACCTTTTACCTCTCTCAAATGATTCTCTGCAAGCAACCCTCGCCTTTCCACTTCAATTTGAACGACTTTCGTTACACACTTTGTCGTTAACTTATAGAGGTATGACATACAAGTGATTGGCCTGTAGTCAGAGCCTCTTCGTGGAATTCCTTTCGGTATCAAATACGTAAGCCCGCAGTAAAACCAATCAGCTTGAGGTGTTCCTTCTAAACATATAACTTTCACAATATCATAAATATTTTTGTGTAGAGTTGTAAGTTTCTCAATGAAAAAATTGTAAATACCATCAATTCCAGCAGCTTTCCAATTGGGGAGCCAATTAATGATATTTACAAATTCATCAAGTGAAGGGAACGTGGTCGGATGATTATCTGGTACAAATGGAATCAAATAATCATCATACGTGACTGTGTCATCATTTTTGTTCCACATTGTAGGCCAAAAACTCACAATTTCATGCCGACTAACCACATGCTTGGATTCCACACGCTCAGATAACCCACGATAAAATCGACCTCGGAAAAGCTCAAACATACGATTCTCTTTTCGGAATTGCTTCCTACTTTCATGCATCGTAATTCTTTTCTCGTACACATTCAAAGACTCATTCTTCTTAACTAAAGCCTCAGAAAGATCAGTTCGCTGCTAAAGTTTAAATTAAACTCTCGCATGATTTTCTTAAGGCTCTTCGTTTCCGAAGTGGAGAGCTTTTCCTGCTTACGAGCCTTCTCGAGAAGATCTTTGGAAAGTACTAACTTAGAAATTTTACTTTCTATGTTTTCCTTCCAAGCGGATCTAGGCTTTTCTTTACGTGTTGCGTCGTCATAGCATATCTGCGCAGCTTGCATGATATACGCGGCTTCCGTAATTGACTCAGGTACATGAGCTCCCGCATATTCACCGACTACTCGATTAATGAGATCCAGAACTTTACTATCAACCAATTCATTTGTATGTTTCCTAGTTCGGACCACCACTTTTCCAATTTCGTTCTCAGAGATTTCTTTGATTTTACTCAAGAATTTATCTCTAGATTTTATGTACTCCGTGTTCTCGGTTAGGGTAGATGTATTAATTAGGCAAGTGGCGATGCTACGTCGTTCTCTAGCCTTTATTATTATTTCTTCCTTTCCCATCTCACTTTGGGCTAATTTTTTAGCACTATGAGAATTACAGCGCAACAGAATTTCTAATTATAGTACCTGTGAAGCTCTGTCCAGCCATTTCTTGGCATTCTTTCAAACCTTGTCTGTACTGCAAAAAAAACAATTCGAGGCCATTCCTTCGGGTCGGCTGTTACGGAATCGAATATCGTCTTCAATGCCATTAGCCTGTTACCTTCCGGAATAGCTAGAGTACAGGGGCTTGTCATGTCGTACGATGGCTCGTACGTAAAGACTTCAACCGAAGAGGGAACTGGTGCATTAGGCGAAGGTAAGGTGTCAAGCCCACTATTTTACATTTTACTGCATGTTTGGCTTGGTGGTGGAGGTGTTATTGTTGTGTAGGAGGAGGAAGGTAGGGAGATCGCCGGTGGGTGTAGCTTACATTTTTGTACTTCACTATCACTCTTCTTCACCTCATCAGCGTCGTTTGCGGCCTTTATTTTGGTATTTTTCGATATTTCGCTGCTAACATTTTTCTTTCTACCCATATTAATAAGTGTTAGATAACAGTTATTTATTTTAAACATAGAAATGCGTCCATTTTTGAGAACAAATATAACACTTGCCACTGTTTTACAAAGATGTGATGCTTTAGAATAAAGTTATTATTACAAAAAATGAAAAGAGGGTGTATAAATTCGACAAGAAATTAAATGTTAAACTACTCGAAATAAAAGAAATAAATTTGGGTGAATTTTTTTGAATTAGTATTACATCATTACTAGTTCTTCTATAAATAGAAACAAAGTAAAAAAAGGATTGGAATTTATTGCCGAAAAATGCTAGAAACCATTTCCCATAATATCTTTGGATATACAATTGATTCGATTGCATTTTAAAAGTTTTAAATACTGGTTTCAGCAAAACAGATTTAGAAATACAATGTAATTTCTGATGTTTAGTTAAAAGACAAAAATATCATAGCCTCTCACATTGCTTAAACTAACGTAACTACTCTAGTCTCTACACTGATATAAAAACCAAAGATAAAAAAGGACGGCATAAGGTACCTGATTTCGTTTATAACGAAACAAGGCACTTTATACATCCCTAAACTTAATCAACAATACTTTATATTTGATTTTTTTCAAAAAAAATGTTTTACAGTGGTTTAATTTATGCGAATAAGGAAATTGAATATATATAAAGTAAATTGGGTTTTTTAAAAAGTAAAAAATAAATTAAAATCGAATTTTATTCGTTTTAAGGAATATGTCAATAATATCGATCTATATACAAATTTTGTAAAAATTATTAAAAAATACCCATCATAATAAAAAGCGAAGGAATTAAATTATTTGACAAACTTGTTTAAAAAAATATATTGTAGCTTGCAATAATATATTTTTTCCATTATATTGTAAAAATCCTAATATTTTGAAAATATTTTTGAAATAATTAAAACAAATCTAACTTTCTTAGGCTGCTCTTATTTACCAATAAGAAAATTTTTTTCCTTCAGTTTTGCGAAATAAATTTTGTTAGCTATTAATTTTTTAAATATTTCAGAAAATTCTTTACCTTTTATGATATAAATGGTCTCTTAATGACTAGATTTAAACTTTTTGCCCATTTTTTTAATAATTTATAATTGTATTAATTATATCACACATTCTATTTTATCAAATGCTAAAGAAATGTAAAAATTAGAAAGTTTTTTATCTAATAAATAGCTAAATTTTTTTAGAAGTGAAAATGTTATATTATTCCATGCCATTGATGCAGCCAATGGTAGCTTAGATAACAGGTTCTCAAACATTCAGTCGGTGCATTTCGATAAACCTCTATCTCCATGCAATAACTCCCATATGTAGGTAAAATGTTTTGAATGGGGGATCTGGTTTTTCTTGATTGTTAATGTCAGTTGCTCGAGAGTGATCGCAGGTCTAAATAAACATCGGCTACGCCATAATACGCAGTATTATCATTTTTTTAGATTTTTGAACCCAATAGAGTGACGGATAAGATTATTTGTAGCTCATTTATTAAGATAAAGTAGTATTACAATCTCACACATGTTGTTAATGTGCATCGCGAAGATGAATAAATACTTCGTATTTAATTCAATTACTTTATGATGTAATCCCAATGGCTTTATTAGACATTGATACGATATGAGAATCGATAACAAGTTGTTATATTTGTGATGTATAGATTTAAAAATACGTAAGTTTTATATTTGGATATCTTTTCATGAAGATTTTGTTTACTATAATAAAAACTGGTCACAAAGAAAGAAATTCCACCATCCAACAGGTATAATCTATTATTTACGACCTGGTTTTTTAAATAATATATTTTTGTATCTCCGAAATTCCAAGCCTTCGTAACTGAATATAAAAAGCTAAGGCTTTACGCTTTCACATCGCAATAACTTAAAATTTCTTATTTCCTGTCGTATTTTATTCTGTTTCCCCGGTAAAAAATATAAACAGCTTTAATAAAATATAGACTTGAAATTGCACTAATTTTTCGTATTTAAAATAAAAATTTAAAAATTTCTAAGGTTTAAATTAGATTTTCAAGTCTATATGCTTGGTTTTTAAAGAATTTCTCACTAAAAATATACTAATTTTTTGTTTTTATTGATTTTGTCTCCCTCTAATTTATTCTATCACCCTCCCATTTTGAATGCATTTCCTTGTTAAATTGCATAATTAGAGTAAATATATGTCAATAAAAACCGTAAAAAAATAAGCATTAAAAACCGTCTGATTTAAAGTATATTTTTATAATTTAAGTCTTTTTTTCTCCATTTTTTAAATCTTATATTTTAGATTTTGAATTAAATTCAAAAGTGTGTCATTTAAAGGAAAAGTAAAAAAAGCCAGTGAGAAGAATAGCATATAAAAAGCGGAATAAAACAGGATACATTTAAATTCAAATTTTTTTTTATTCTGTAATAATTTTTCTTAACTTTATTTTTTTGATTTATGGGAGAAAAAAATACGCGAAAAGAAAATACCAAAAAAAGGCCAAAACAGGGAAAGAAGAGGACAAAATGGCACACCCACCGGCGATTTACCCCCACACAACAAACACCCACCACCAAGCCAAACACAAAAAAAAAAGGGAACACCCCAATGCACAGTCGGTGAAGTGCGGGAGCCATGAGAAGACAAGCCCACAGCATCGGAAGGTAACAGAGGCACGGACGATATGATACAGCACCAAGAACAATTTTCAGACGACAAGGTTAAAAGCCAAGAATGCGGACAAGCACAGGTACTATAATGAGAAATTCGGCTGCACGAAACTCCGAAGTGTTAAAAAATTGGCACAAAGTGAGATGGGAAAGGAAGTAAAATCAAAGAGAATGGAGAGCGACGTAGATCGCCACTTGTCTCGCGATACATGCACCTACCGACACCACGGAGTACATAAACCGAGAGATAAATTTTGAGTAAAATCAAAGAAATCCGGAAAAAATTAGAAAAAGTGGTGGTCCGAACTAGAAAACATCCAAATGAATTGGTTATAGTAAAGTTCTGGATCTAATTAATCGAGTAGTCGGTGAATATGCAGGAGCTCATGTACCTGAGTCAATTACGGAAGCCGCGTATATCATGCAAGCTGCGCAGGTATGCTATGACGAGGCAACACGTAAAGAGAGCCTAGATCCGCTTGGAAAAAACATAGAAAGTAAAATTTCTAAGTTAGTACTTTCCAAAGATCTTCTGAGAAGGCTCGTAAGCAGGAAATGCTCTCCACTGGAAACGAAGAGCCTAAGAAAATCATGCGAGAGTTTAATTTAAACTTAGCAGCGTAACGATCTTTCTGAGGCTTAGTTAAGAAAATGAGTCTTTGAATGTTACGAAAAAGAATTACGATCATGAAAGTAGGAAGCAATTCGAAAATCGTATGTTTGAGCTTTCCGAGGTCGATTTTATCGTGGGTTATCTGAGCGTATGGAATCCAACATGTGGTTAGTCGCATGAAATTGTGAGTTTTGGCCTACAATGTGGAACAAAAATGATGACACAGTCACGTATGATGATTATTTGATTCCATTTGTATCAGATAATCATCCGACCACGTTTCCTTCACTTGATGAATTTGTAAATATCATTAATTGGCTTCCTAATTGGAAAGCTGCTGGAATTGATGGTATATACAATTTTTTCATTCAGAAACTTACAACTCTTCACAAATATCTTTATGATATTGTGAAAGTTATATGTTTAGAAGGAACAACTCAAGCTGATTGGTTTTACTGCGGGCTTACGTATTTGATACCGAAAGGAATTCCACGAAGAGGCTCTGACTACAGGCCAATCACTTGTATGTCATACCTCTACAAGTTAACGACTAAGTATGTAACGAAAGTCGTTCAAATTGAAGTGGAAAGGCGAGGGTTGCTTGCAGAGAATCATTTGAGAGAGGTAAAAGGTGTGCAGGGAGCGAAAGAGCCGGCTCAATGAATATTCTTTAAATAAAGAGTGGGGAAAAAATCTTAAGGCGACATGATTGATGTTAAAAAAGCTTATTACTCAATAGATCATGCTTATTTAACTCAATGCATTGAAAACCTTAATTTACCTGATTGGATCCGAAATTTATTAAGGTAATTATATCAAAATGGAAAATTGATATATCAGTAGGGCCGAAAAATCATGAGCAAGAAGATTGATAGAGGGATTCTACAAGGAGATAGTTTGTCACCTTTGTTATTTGTTTTGTGTATGGATCCATTAAGCCGAAAGCTTAATGAAAAATACACAAAAGTGACAGTACAAACAGATGCAGAATCCCACTCTACTAATCATCTCTTGTTTATTGATGATCGAAAGCTCCTTGCTAGAGACAGTTCCACATTGAGTGCTATGACAGGCGAGGCAAAGGAATTTTTAGAGGTGATTGGCTTAGAGATTAACAAAGAGAAGTCAGCCACAAATGATACGTGTTGTGAAGATACTGCTACTCTTCTAGAAGGTGTTAGTGTTTACAAATATTTAGGAATAATAGAAGATAGCAGAGGAATCCCAACACGTAGCTCATTTGAAGAAGTACAGAGCAAACTTATATCAAGAGTTGAAAGACTTTGTCACACTAGATTAAATGCAAAAAATTTATTTTCTGCAATCAATCAACATGCGATATCGTTAATCAACTACCACATAGGAGTACTTCGACTTGAACCGACTGACTTCTCTAAGTTAGATGATGCAGTGCGTGCGGTGCGCGTGAAGAATAAGATACATCTCCGCCTAGGATGTAAAGAGCGGTTGTATCTTCCTAGAACAGAACTTGGAAGAGGCCTACATAGTGTTGAGTTGCGAAGCGAACATATGCTTCTGCAACTCTTGGATTGTCTGGAAAAAAGTAAAGAAATATCAACTAGATGAGCAGCAATCCTCAAGGTGGAGAATAATAATAAAACCCATCTTGCACTAATAAAAGGCTTCTTAAAAGTAAAGTAAATGTTGGTAGTAGAAGTCACTAAGAAAAGTTTAGAAGAAGTTCAACTTGCAAAACTATATAACGAAATAGAAAAACGAAAACTCCATATAAAGTTATATAATGCAAGAAAAAATGAGCTTGTGAGTGTTAGTGACTCTTCAAGATGGCTAAAGAGAGGAAATATTAGGCCACGAAATGAAGCTGTGTTCTGCTATATCCAGGATAGAAATGTATTCTGGGGAGCAGATGGTGTGTGTCAACATTGCGGGAAGTCTGGTAAGACTGTGGATCATTTAGCAACTAGATGTGAAAAATGCTAGGCCATGATTACACTAGACGCATAATGAAGTGGTTAGATCTTATACCTTCTTCTTCTAAATAGATATAAGTTTAAGTCTTCAAAACGAAAAGGAGCCACTCAGTTCAAGAAATTCTGATAATGAGTATGCAGAGATAAGGTAGACATCAGAATTAAAACTGATGTTAAAATTGGAAAAAGACCGACATATTTATTTTAGATAAGAAGAAGAATAAGATAACACTCATTAAGTAGGAATCACTTCCCAAGATTCACTTCAAATAGTGAAACGAAAAACTTAGGAAGTATGACCTCTAGCCAATGAGTTGGGTCTTATTTATAGGTGTAGTGTTGAGATAATCCCTTATGTGATGACCTGGGACGGTATTGTGACAAAATACCATAAATCTCATCTTAAAAGACTAGAAATACCTATGAATGTAGAGGCATACATTCAGTCTATAGTACTAAGAAGACAGTCAAACAATTTCCTTGATCGACGAAGAGGACTGAGTCAGGACTAAATGCCGAAGAGACTGGAAAGAGCGTCAATGGGTGTTATTATGAGACAGAATGTAGAGGAACCAACACCCCCTTTAAAAGAAGAGACAGAGGAAGATGGTGCAAAAAATTTAAAACCAAAAAATAATCTACCCCTTTATTTCACAAGGAGGAAACACTTTAGAGGAACCGACCAATAACATAAATGAAGAGTCGGATTTGGAAGAAGAGACAATAGTGGTTAAAGAGGTAGAAGAAAACATATAAAAATGGTAAAAATGTTTTAACCCAGAATTTTATTAAATAAATTTTTTTGATTTCCTTTTTTTATAATAAATTTTATTTTTTTGCATTTTTTTTGATTTTTATAAATTCTTTTAATTTTTTTTTGTTTTAAAAGAATCTTAGTTTACACAAATTTTTAATTTATCAAAAAATATATCTTTCCCGTTAAAAAGCCATTTACCGAGAAAAAAGCTATAAATACGAATATTTTTTAATCCCCATCCGATTTAGTGTGTGTGATCTGCTGAATTTTAGTTTTGGCCAGGGTAAGAACAATGGGGGTCAATATAAAGTACAACATTAAATGATTAAAATAGCAACTGTAGTATTTAAAAAATGTTTTTTATGTGTAGCTTTTTCATCAAATATATTGGTTGATATACCAACTCATGCTCTTTTATGCATTTTGATATATGATTAATTCGTCTCATCATGATCTAGTTTTCTAATCCAAACCAGAGTAAAAGAAGGTCAAGAGGCCGGCTTTTCTCTAAATATAAAAGATTTTTTTATATCTGAAAGTTGACTTAGATATAAATAAGTCCTTGATGGTTCTCAAAATGATGCTTGAGATAAATTAGAGTTATGTGCTAAATTATCACACTAAAATTTTATGAATGTTTTTCTGCAATCCATTTGATAATGATTGAGGCATTTTAATTATTATGTAAGCGTTCGAAGATAAAACTTATTCAATAAATGCTAAAATTGTGAATAAACAGCATTCGGTCAAATCTATACGGTAATAATCTGATATAAAGTAATTTCAGCCCAGAGAGCGTGTACACAATAATTCTGATATTGTTTATTTTTCAATCTAAATAAAATTTGGTTTCATATTGTGTTAAAACATTTAATACGTGAGATTATAGAGGATTTATGATCTAGACAAATATAAATTCAAAAAAAATAAATACCATCTTCGATTTTAGAAAGTACCTTGATTTTTAATGAGTATCAAATATCAATTTATAAAAACTTTAGATTGACGATTATGATACATGATAAAATACCTTCTAATTAATTAAAAATATGTTTTTTTGTAATAATCTTTGAAGGAGATCTTTGGTTAAGTTAGATACTCTATATCTCGTTTATGTGAAAAATATGCATTGAATCCTAAATATCTCTGAGAATCAAAAGTAGGCTTTTACCAATCATAATAAATATTAAGCTGTTGATAATCAGGTTTCCATATACTATATATATAATCACCTAAATTAAAATATATGTAATTTTTTCAGAAACCGGGAAATATATACTTAGTTAAATTAAGAATTTATACCTCTGTTTATTTGGCTATCAATTTTCGTAATAAGATCAAAATTTACTATTTATTAAAGCAATGTTTATTAGTCCTCTAACGAATAAATACTATATTATATTTTTAGATTAAATTATTGTTAAGGGACCGGAATTTTATGAATGACTTGAGTTTTTTATAATTCGAAGAGTCAATATTGTTTTATGGTTCTTTACACCAATAAATGATTATGTTTCAGCAATTTTAGTCAACAATAGCACCTTTAAACATAATTAAAGGCTCAAAACCATGATCTGACTTTTCAAAAAACAGCAGATTAGAACTATAATAAGAAAATATTTTGCTGCTTAATTTATATTTTGAGATTTAAGAAACGAAAATTATTATAAAATTGCCAAATTAAAAAATTGTTAATAAAAATATTTTTTTACTATGTTATGTTATTTTTATGATGTGATATTATTTTAAAAGATAAAATTCTTGTTTATGGATATTTATATCAGATCATTCCAAATTCATAAGTGAAAGTATTAAATTTTTGCATTTTTCTTCAATTTCATGAAAAGCTATAGATATGTTTTTGATATTTGCATAGAGCTTTAATTCTTCTCGATAAGTAGAAATAATTTCACCATATTCGTCAATACAAAAATTATATGCAAAAGAATCTACCCTATCTATGTGAGCAGATAATTCCATAGATTGAATAAAACATTTATTTTTTAAAGTGAAATCGTCTTTTTTTATTTTCTTTTCGAAAAAATATCCTTTGTTAATATATTCTATAGAAAATATATTGTTTACAACCATAACTATATCTTTTCTAATTGGATTCACGTAATCCACATCTACTCTACGCGTAGGCATTGATTTAAGGCTTAGGATAGACTGATTTTGCATATCATGAAAATTCTCTTCTATCTTTTCCGTAAATTTAATCGCAGAATACTTCAAAAAAAGTTCTTCTGATACAAAAAAAGCTTTTAATTCCTTAAGATTTTGAAAGTATATTATATATTCAGAAGAAACAATTTTTTCATAATAGAATTTTACAGTGCAAAAAGTATTAGAAGTATCCGAAGAACTTAAGAAATAGCCATCATTTTTCAAATTATTCGAACTACTATCAAAAAAAAATACAGGGGTCATGAATGACGTATTTCTAACTTTTAGATATTTAAAAATAATTTTCTTGAATAAAAAGATATCTAAATTTGGTATTTTTCCTCGACAAATAAAGATAAATGTTTTTTGACTAAGAAAATTTGTCGCATTCATCTGGAAATCCAGACTTTTAGAGAAAATCTTTTTGATAGATTCTATATTTAAATTTTCATTCTTAAAATTGTTTATATAGTAATGAAAATATCTGAAGAGTTTAGAAATGTCCTCGTAAATAAAATTTGTTCCGTTATTTATTACAATTTTTTCTTTCGGTTTACACATTTTTCCTTCTAAATGATTATTCAATGCACATAAAATTTTTTTAATAATGTTCTCAGTGTTTAAATTTGAATCTTCAGACCAATCAAATTGAACATAAAAAAAATGTGTTTTTATCGTCTTAGAATGTGTGATTTTATTTATGAACCCCTCAAAATCTGCAATTGTTGTAAGATTATTTGTTTCTATGAAATATACATCATTAAATGCATTTTTAGAATAACCAGAAAATAACTGCTCTATCAGATTAAATGCATGCTTCTCAAAATATGTAGTTTCCTCTTTATAGGGAAACATACCCTTATCTGGTATCGTTTTATTTGACTTCGAAAGATAAATTTGTCCTACAATAAATACTATTATAATAAACATTTCTTGTTTAATTAATATTAAGATATTCATAAACACATTTGTTTCTTTACTTATATAATTTGTGATAATAAATTAAAAATAACAAATTGTAATTTGATTAATTAAATTTTTTAATCAATCAAATCTTAAATTCAGAACTTATAAAAAGTTAATTTAAACTCAATATTCGAGTAAGAACCAACATAAATTTGATTTTAATATAAACTGTGATATTATTTATATCACAAAAATATGATATTTATATTTTAAAAATAAAAGGAGGGGGTGCCATCATGAACAAAACAAATAAAGACAATTTTTCTAAAAACAATTCTTTACTTTACAACAACAGAGGAATGGTGAGCAGGAAGACGATCTCCTTGTTGGAGACGTACTTCAAACTTAGCTGCCTTCCCGAAAATTACGGCATAAACAATTCTAGTTTTTAGAAAAGTTCAAGTTCAATTCATATGCTGAATAATTTATATTTTTTTTAGTTTATATTAATATTCTGGTTCATAAATTTATAGTAAGGTTAATATAATACTTAAAAATACAACATTAGATGCCTTTTTTTGGTTGTAGATACTAAGTTATAAGTTCTTACGGATCTTGCTGTCTCCCATTTTTCCTGACTCTTTTGACCAAAATCGTTCTATTTAGAAAGAAATTTTCAATATAAATTCATTTTTTTAGGAAGCCAGCTAGGTTTGAAGCATTTCTGCTCTAATAAGATCACCTTCATGACTCTCAATTCTGATATTAAAATTAAAATGTTGTCTTAGAGAAGCTATCGCGCCGTTTATATTTATTTTTAAGATCTGTAGTTGAGGAATACTTTTCCTTTGCCTTTATGTAATATCCACTCTGCTAGCCTTTCTGGTATTACCCATTAAGGTTTTAAAGATTGTATAATTAGAAATTTCCATAAGATATATATAATCTCCAGGCTTTAGGCGAGGGTAAAAAACTTCATTAAAAACTATCTCCTGGCAAAAAAATATCTAAACTGCTGGTTAAAATATTGCTTTTGTTTTTGGTGGGACGAAAACTACACCAAATTTTCGATTTTTCACGGGAATGCGTATAACACGAGGAAGGTCTAAATAAAGAGTAAAAATTTTTTAGGGTCTTTGTTTGTAGTATATATAACTAGATTGGAGACAACAGCTGAAATTGTAAGTAGTTGTATGTGAAAGCATGAAAAATTATCTTGACTCACTCGTCTTAGACAGTTTAGCGCTTTGATGATTCAAAAAAGTTACCTTTTAAATAACCAAGGCACGGAGAAGCAGGTTATTTCCCCTTAAGACATTTAAATGTCTGATTTGAAGCATGTAAGTTTAAGATATGTCTTAACATGAAATATATTCGGCTCAAAAATGTAAATTAGTAAGATATTACTGGTTATAGGGGAATTACAAGGTTTATTTCGACCTAAAATTACACTCGTAGCAACAAAAATGTGCGAAAAACGATCTCGACACGCTCATTAAATAGTCCTACATATATTTTTAGAGGAAAAGCTTCAGAATCTTAGTATATCAAAGAAGACTGATAGAATGCTGGGGAGGCAGTGATTTTTTTTAAATCTAGAACTCCGTTAATGTCATGAAAACAATATAAAATACCCAAAAAAATTGTATATTAATTAGATAATAACCCTTCTACTTTATACATATTTCAAGATCTGAAAAAGTTTAATGTACCGAATAATCAATACAATGATGAAAAATCTTTAACGAATAAATTCTAAAATAAAGCTTATTTTATAAAACCATAATACTACTGGTGTAACAAATTTTAATTTAAACATTAAGAACCATTAATAATATAAAGGTTAAAATTTGTCTGCAATATTAAAAAGTAATAATTATCGTATTTTATATTGATTGACTCCCCCCTGCTGAATTTTACCCTGGCAAAAAGAAAAATCCAGAAGATCATCAAACCTGCTAAATCGGATGGGATGGCAAAATTATTCGTATTTATAGTTTTTTTGGCGGGAAACGACTTAAAGGTGGGAAAATAATAATTTTGGGATAAATAAAAGAATTTTAATAAAACAAGACTTCTCTCAATCGAAAAAAAATTTAAAGAATTTAAAAAAAAAGTCAAAAAAATTAAAGAAATACTAAAACTAATTTAAAAAAAATTTTGATTTAATAAAATTCTGGGTTAACAAATTTTCCCGTAACATTCTCACCAACCACATTCTCTCACAGACTTACATTAATGTCAGTCGGTTCCGGATGGTTACGTCATCTAAAAAAGGGTAAAATATTTTTGAATTTACTGTTTAACACATCTTCCCGTTCTTCACTTCTTTAAGGGGTGTTGGCGTTTAGCATCCAGCTCTATAATAACACAATGACGCCCAGCCCGGCACTGGTCGACTCAATTCCCTCGTCGATCGAAGGAAATCATTCGACTGTTTCTTAAGTACATGGACGAATGTATGCCCACATTATGGGTATTGTAATCTTTAAGATAAGTCTTATGGTATTTGTCACAATACCGTCCCATGTTATCACATAAGGAATTATCTCACACTACATTTGTAAATAAGACCCAGCTCATTTGCTAATAGGTCATACTTCTAAGTTTCTCGTTCAACTATTTGAAGTGAGTCTTGGGAGGTGATTCCTACTCAATGAGGGTAATCTTATTTCGTCTCTTGTCTAAAACGAATATATCTGGCCTATTATTTCGAATTTTAACATCAGTTTTTATTCTGGTGTCCACTCTTATCTCTGCATACTCATTATCAAGAATTTCTGAACTGGTGGCTTCGATTCGTTTGAAGACGAATTTATATTTATTTAACAAGACAAATGTATACATCGTACCACTTCATTGTGTCGTCAGTATAGTCATGACCAAGCATTTTTCACATCTCGTTGCTAAATGGTCTACTGTTTTCTAGACGTGTTGCAGTGTTGACACACACCTTCTGCTCCAAAATACGTTTCTATCCTGGATATAGCAGAACACTGCTTCATCACGCGGTCTTACACTTCCTTTCTTAACCATCTGAGGAGTCATTTACGCTTACAGCTCGTTGTTTCAGCATTATATAACTTTGAATGTAGTTTCGTTTTCTATTTCGTTATATAAGTTAGCTAGTTGAGCTTCATCTAATTTATTTTTAGTGACCTCCTCTGCCATCCCGTATTTTACTTGTAAAAAGTCTTTTATTAGTGCAAGATGGGTTTTATTATCATTCTCCACCTTAAGGATTGCTGCTCTTCGGTCGATGTTTCTTTAGATTTTCCAGACAATCCAAGAGTTGCAAAAGCATATGTTCGCTTTGAACTCAACACTAGAAGACCTCTCCCAAGTTCGTTCGGGAAGGTACAGACGCTCTTACATCCGGGCGAAGATGTATCTTGTTCTTTATTAAAACTGCACGTACTGCGTCATCCAACTTGAGAAGTCGCCAGGTTCAAGTCGAAGTACACCTATATGATAGTTTATTAGAGATATCGCATGTTGATTGATAGCTGAAATAAATTTCTTGCATTCAATCCGTGCGGCAAAGTCTCTACCCCGCTATCAGTTTGGTTTGTACTTCCCAAACGACTACGTGTTGGAATTCCCGCTATCTCTATTATTCCGAGGTATTTGTAAACACCTATTCCTTCAAGAAGAGTAGCAGTATTCTCACAACACGAATCATTTGTGGCCGACTTCTCTCGTTTATTTCTAATCCTATATTTTCATAAACATTTTTACTTCCTCCGTCATCTTTCAAGCGTTGTTCCATCTTTGGCAAGGAGCTAAGATCATCAATGAACAAGAGATGATTGGTAGAGTGGGATGCATCCTCCGTTTGTATTGTCACCTTGCGTATTCTTCATTGAGTTTACGGCTCAATGGATCCATACACAGCACAAACAATAAGGGTGACAAACTATCTCCGAGAATCCCCTTATCAATCTTCTTGTTCATAATTTTTCAGAACCTACCGAAATATCAATTTTCGATTTTGATATTGTTACCTTAATGAATTTCAGGATCCAATCAGGTAGATTAAGGTTTTCGATGACTTGTGTCAAATAAGCATGATCTATTGAATCATACGCTTTTGACACAATCCACGTTGCCTAAGATTGTTTCCATACTCTTTATTAATAGCAACATTAGCAGGGCCTGCTCCTTCGCTCCGCACACCTCTCACTGCACCCAATTGATTATCGCTAGTAACCCTCGCCTCTCACCTCAAGCGAACAACTTTGTAACACACTTTGTCGTCAGCTTGTAAAGGTTTGACATACAAGTTATTGGCCTATAGTCGGAGCCTTCTTTGGTACGCTTTGGAATGAGATACGTTAGCCCAGAAAAACCAATTAGCCTTGTGTTCCTTCAAAACATATGGCTTTCACAATATCATAAAGATACTTGTGAAGAGTCGTAAGTTTTGATATAAAAATTGTAGATCCCATCAATTCCGGCGGCTTTCCAGTTAGGAAGCCAATGATAATATCTACAAATTCATCAAGTGAAGGAAACATGGCCTGGTGAGTATCCGGCACGAAAGGTATCAGATACTCATCATACGTAACTATTTCATTATTTTGTTCCACATTGTGGACCAAAAACTTACAATTCGTCACGATTAACCACATGCTCGGATTCCACACGATCAGACAGGCCACGATAATATCTACCTCGGAACAACTCAAACATACGATTCTCTTTCGGAATTGCTTCCTACTTTCGTACATCGTAAGTTTTTGTAAACAGTTATCAGCTCATTCTTCTAACTACAGCCTCCGATAGATCATTTGTTTTGTTTAGGTCTAAATTAAACTCTCGCATAATTTTTTAAGACTTTAGTTTGAGAAGGGAGAGTTCTTCCCGTCTACGTGCTTTCTCGAGGATATCTTTGAAAGTTTAACACGAAATTTTACTCTCAATGCTTTCTCACGGATCTGGCCTCTCTTTACGTGTTTCATCGTCATAACATACCTGTGCTGTCGGATAATTCGGGCAACGTCTGTTATCGTCATAGGTACATGAGAGTCAGCATATTCACCGACTATTCGATTAATAAGATCAAGAACTGTAGTGTCAACCAATTCATTTGGAAGCTGAGTTCGGACTACTACTTTCGATTTCCTCCTCAGATATTTTTGATATTACTCAAGTATTTTTCTCGAGGCTTATAAATCGAGTAGCATCGGTCAAGGAACATGGCTCGGCGAGACAAGTGGCGATTCGACGTCGCTCTCCATTCTCTCCGCCTAATTTCCCTTCCGTCTTATTGTGTGCCATTCTTTTAGCACATCGATAGTTTCGGTACAGGAGAACTTCTCATTATAGTAGCTCTGTATCTCTTTCCATCCATTTCAGGCATTCGGTCAAACCTTGTTTGTACGCAAAAAGAACACATCGAATAAATTCTGACGCTCGGCCTCTATAGATCGAGTATGGATCGGAGTACAACGAGCCTTCGGAAAAGGTATGGTACAAAGGTTTGGCCAACTAGCACTATATCGGCCTAGGGGTCACGGTGCTGAATGCATAGGGTTAGATGGCGAGGGTATGGTGTTAAGCAAGCATACCTTTGTGTTTGTGTTGCTTCGCTGGTGGTATAGAAATGTTATTTATGATGGTGGATGGTGTGTATGAGCTTGGCGTGGAATTCCGGTCGTTTTACACTCTCTAATTACCTCATCCACTTCACTTGCCCTGTTTGCAGCCTTTATTATTTTTTCTTCTTGTTTTTCGCTGCCTACATATTTTCTTATACCCATCTTAATATATTTAAAAAAAATAAAAATGAAATTATAAAAAATTAAAAAAATAAAATACAGAAAAATTATCACAGAATAAAAAAAATGAGAAAAATTTGATTTTTAAAGTGGTTTTATTTTGAGTGTTTTTTATATGCTTATTTTCTCACAGGTTTCTTTTACTTTTCCTTTATATATGACACACTTTTGTAGTTTAATCTAAAAATATAAAGATTTAAAAATTTGAAAAAACAAAGGAAATAAGACTTAAGTTACATATGACCCTTCAAATTAAAGGGTTTATAAAATATATTTTTTTAGGGTTTTTTTAAATTTTTAAATCTTATTTATCCTATTATATAAGGAAAAGCATTTAAGAACAAGAGGGAGACAAAATAATATAACAAAAAAAATATGTGGATATTAGTAATAAATTCTTCCAAAACCGAACATATAGAATATTAAAATCAAGTGAAATAGTGGAAATTTTTAAATTTGTATTTTAAATACCAAAACATTGGGGTTAGTCCTAGAAGATGGCATTTTAGCATAGCTTTTTATTTTTTGACAGAGAGGACAGAATAAAATACGATAATAATATAGAATTTGTTTTTGAATTTGCACAATAAAATATTTTTGGATAAGTAAATCAAACCAGCAGAAAGAAATTATGATAAGTTTAAAGTTTGTAAAAATTATTGTCAAAATATTTGTATTTTTTACAATTTAATGAGACTAAAATACTATTGCAGCAGTATTATTTTTTTACAGCAAGTTTGCGAAATAACTCAACTCTGCCTCCTTTTTATTGTAAATTTGTAGTTTATAATATATTTCGACAAAATTTGTAGTCATATCGATATTATGGGCATATTTATTTAAACAATAAAATTCGATTTTCATTTATTTTTTATTTTTTAAAAACCCAATTTACTTTATATATCTTCAATTTTCCTATTCGCATAAATTAAACCACTGTAAAACATTTTTTTTGAAAAAAATAAAATATAAAGTATTGTAGATTTAGTTCTGGGATGTATAAAGTGCCTTGTTTCGTTTCAACGAATAAGGTTCCTTGTACGATCCTTTTTTATCTTCGGTTTTTATATCAGTGTAGAGACTAGAGTAGATACGCTATTTACGACTTATAATAGGAGTTATGAGTCTTTCGTGTTTTACTTAAAAAAAGTACATGGTGTAATCTAAATCATTCTAGCACAGAACAAATCAGTGAAAATTCAAAAATACAAAGAATCGAATTTAATTTTCTAAGATGGGTTTAAAAAATAGTTTTGAGACTTTTCCGGCAATAACTTTCGCAATTTTTTTTATTATCTTTGCTATTATTAGAAGATACTAGTGCTTAAATAATTACAATCAAAAAAATATTTGTAGCATTATTAAAACAAACTATAAAACACAATCTAATATCATAATACTGGAAAATATTGATTTTTGGCATATCAGAAATTTCAGATGTATTTCTTTTTAGATTTACATTACCTATTTTCATTTCATTAAATATATTTTTAAATAATTTTTATTCTATATTTTAGTTGTAAATTATCCTTTGAGTCTTTAACCATCGATTTTGCCCAATAATTTGAGTATTTATTTTTTATAACTTCTATTTAATTGGGTATGGGTAGAAAGAAAAATGTTAGTAGCGAAATATCGAAAAATACCAAAATAAAGGCTGCAAACGACGCTGATGAGATGAAGAAGAGTGATAGTGAGGTACAAAAATGTAAGCTACACCCACCGGCGATCTCCCTACCTTCCTCCTCCTACACAACAATAACACCTCCACCACCAAGCCAAACATGCAGTAAAATGCAAAATAGTGGGCTTGACACCTTACCTTCGCCTAATGCACCAGTTCCCTCTTCGGTTGAAGTCTTTACGTACGAGCCATCGTACGACATGACAAGCCCCTGTACTCTAGCTATTCCGGAAGGTAACAGGCTAATGGCATTGAAGACGATATTCGATTCCGTAACAGCCGACCCGAAGGAATGGCCTCGAATTGTTTTTTTTGCAGTACAGACAAGGTTTGAAAGAATGCCAAGAAATGGCTGGACAGAGCTTCACAGGTACTATAATTAGAAATTCGGCTGCGCTGTAACTCTCGAAGTGTTAAAAAATTGGCCCAAAGTGAGATGGGAAAGGAAGAAAAATCAGAAGAGAATAGAGAACGACGTAGAATCGCCACTTGTCTAATTAATACATGCACCCTGACCGACACCACGGAGTACATAAAATCTGAGAGATAAATTCTTGAGTAAAATCAAAGAAATCTCGGAGAACGAAATTGGAAAAGTGGTGGTCCGAACTAGAAAACATCCAAATGAATTGGTTGATAGTAAAGTTCTGGATCTCATTAATCGAGTAGTCGGTGAATATGCAGGAGCTCATGTACCTGAGTCAATTACGGAAGCCGCGTATATCATGCAAGCTGCGCAGATATGCTATGACGAGGCAACACGCAAAGAAAAGCCTAGATCCGCTTGGAAGGAAAACATAGAAAGTAAAATTTCTAAGTTATTACATTCAAAAAATCTTCTCGAGAAGGCTCGTAAGCAGGAAAAGCTCTTCACTTCGGAAACGAAGAGCCTTAAGAAAATCATGCGAGAGTTTAATTTAAACTTTAGCAGCGTAACTGATCTTTCTGAGGCTTTAGTTAAGAAGAATAAATCTTTGAATGTTTACAGGAAAAAAATTACGATGCATGAAAGTAAGAAGCAATTCCGAAAAGAGAGTCGTATGTTTGAGCTTTTCCGAGGTCGATTTTATCGTGGGTTATCTGAGCGTGTAGATCCGAGCATGTGGTTAGTGGTGATGAAATTGTGAGTTTTTGGTCTACAATGTGGAACAAAAATGATGAAACAGTCACGTATGATGATTATTTGATTCCATTTGTATCAGATGATCATCGGACCACGTTTCCTTCACTTGATGAATTTGTAAATATCATTAATTGGCTTCCCAATAGGAAAGCTGCTGGAATTGATGGTATTTACAATTTTTTCATTAAGAAACTTACAACTCTTCACAAATATATTTATGATATTGTGAATGTTATATTTTTAGAAGGAAAAACTCAAGCTGATTGGTTTTACTGCGGGCTTACGTATTTGATACCGAAAGGAATTCCACGAAGAGGCTCTAACTACAGGCCAATCACTTGTATGTCCAACCTCTATAAGTTAACGACAAAGTGTGTAACGAAAGTCGTTCAACTTGAAGTGGAAAGGCGAGGGTTGCTTGCAGAGAACCAATTAGGGGCGGTAAGAGGTGTGCAGGGAGCGAAAGAGCAGGCTCTACTGAATATTGCTTTCAATAAAGAGTAGGGAAAAAATCTTAAGGCGACATGATTGATGTTAAAAAAGTTTATGATTCAATACATCATGCTTATTTAACTCAATGCATTGAAAACCTTAATTTACCTGTTTAGATCTTGAAATTTATTAAGGTAATTATAAAAATGTAAAATTGATATATTAGTAGGGCCTGAAAAAACCATGAGCAAAAAGATTGAGAGAAGTGATTCTGCAAGGAGATAGTTTGTCACCATTGTTGTTTGTGTTGTGTATGGATCCATTGAGCCGAAAACTTTTGAAAAATACACAAGTGACACTACAAACAGATGCAGAATCCGATTCTACTAATCATCTCTTGTTTATTGATGATCGAAAGCTCCTTGCTAGAGACAGTTCCACATTGAGTGCTATGACAGGCGAGGCAAAAGAATTTTTAGAGGTGATTGGCTTAGAGATTAACAAAGAGAAGTCAGCCACAAATGATACGTGTTGTGAAGATACTGCTACTTTTCTAGAAGGTGTTAGTGTTTACAAATATTTAGGAATAATAGAAGATAGCAGAGGAATCCCAACACGTAGCTCATTTGAAGAAGTACAGAGCAAACTTATATCAAGAGTTGAAAGACTTTGTCACACTAGATTAAATGCAAAAAATTTATTTTCTGCAATCAATCAACATGCGATATCGTTAATCAACTACCACATAGGAGTACTTCGACTTGAACCGACTGACTTCTCTAAGTTAGATGATGCAGTGCGTGCGGTGCGCGTGAAGAATAAGATACATCTCCGCCTAGGATGTAAAGAGCGGTTGTATCTTCCTAGAACAGAACTTGGAAGAGGCTTACATAGTGTTGAGTTGCGAAGCGAACATATGCTTCTGCAACTCTTGGATTGTCTGGAAAAAAGTAAAGAAATATCAACTAGATGAGCAGCAATCCTCAAGGTGGAGAATAATAATAAAACCCATCTTGCACTAATAAAAGGCTTCTTAAAAGTAAAGTACAGGTTGGTAGAAGAAGTCACTAAGAAAAGTTTAGAAGATGCTCACCTTGCAAAACTATATAACGAAATAGAAAAACGAAAACTTCATTCAAAGTTATATAATGCACGAAAAAAAGAGCTTGTGAGTGTTAGTGACTCTTCTAGATTGCTAAAGAGAGGGAATATTAGGCCGCGAAATGAAGCTGCGTTCTGCTATATCCAGGATAGAAATGTATTCTAGGGAGCAGATGGTATGTGCCAACATTGCAATGAATCTGGTAAGACTGTAGATCATCTAGCAACTCGATGTGAAAAAATACTAGGCCATGATTACACTAGACGGCATAATGAAGTGGTTAGATGCCTACACTTACTTCTCTTAAATAGATATAAGTTTAAGTCTTCAAAACGAATAAGGAGCCACTCAGTTCAAGAAATTCTTGATAATGAGTATGCAGAGATAAGAGTGGACACCAGAATTAAAACTGATGTTAAAATTCGGAATAACAGACCGGACATATTTATTTTAGATAAGAAGAAGAATAAGATAACACTCATTGAAGTAGGAATCACTTCCCAAGATTCACTTCAAATAGTTGAAACTGAAAAACTTAGGAAGTATGACCTGCTAGCCAATGAGTTGGGCCTTATTTATAAGTGTAGTGTTGAGATAATCCCTTATGTGATGACCTGGGACGGTATTGTGACAAAATACCATAAATCTCACCTTAAAAGACTAGAATTACCCATGAATGTAGAGGCATACATTCAGTCTATAGTACTTAAGAAAACAGTCGAAACAATTTCCTTTGATCGACGAAGAGGACTTGAGTCAGGACTAAATGCCGAAGAGAGCTGGGAGAGAGCGTCAATGGGTGTTATTATGAGATCAGAGATGCATGAAGAACCAATACCCCCTTTAAAAGAAGCGAAAACAGAGGAAGATGGTGCAAAAAATTTTAAACCAAAATATAAAGCACCCTTTATTTTACAAGGAGGAACCACTTTAGAGGAACCGACCAATAACATAAATGAAGAGTCGGATTTGGAAGAAGAGACAAAAGTGGTTAAAGAGGTAGAAGAAAACATATAAAAATGTTAAAAATATTTTAACCCAGAATTTTATTAAATAATTCAAGAAAATGGAAGTTATAAAAAAACAACTACCCAAATTATTTTGCAAAATCGATGGTTAAAGGCTCAAAATATTATTTACAACCAAAATATAGAATAAAATTTTTTTAAAAATATATTCAATTAAATGAAAATAGGTAATGTAAATCCGAACAAGAAATACATCTGAAATTACTGATATGCAAAAAATTTATATTTTCTAGTATTATAATATTAGATTATGTTTTATAGATGGTTTTAATAATGCTACAAATATATTTTTTTGATTGTAATTATTTAAGCACTAGTATCTTTTATAAATAGCAACGATAATAAAAATTTCCCGAAAGTATTTGCCGGAAAATGCTCGAAACTATTTTTTAAACATATCTTAGAAAATTAAATTCGATTCGTTTGTATTTTTGAATTTTCACTGATTTGTTCTGTGCTAGAATGATTTAGATTACACCATGTACTTTTTTTAAGTAAAACACGAAAGACTCATAACTCCTATTATAAGTCGTAAATAGCGTATCTACTCTAGTCTCTACACTGATATAAAAACCGAAGATAAAAGGGGAGTATAATGTACCTGATTTCGTTTGAAACGAAACAAGGCACTTTATACATCCCCGAACTAAATCTACAATACTTTATATTTAATTTTTTTCAGGAAGTTTTTTTACAGTGGTTTCATTTATACGAATAAAGAAATTAAAGATATATAAAGTAAATTGTGTTTTTGAAAAATTTAAAATAATTAAAATCGCATTCTTTTGCCAATTAATGTGCCAATTAATAGGCCAATAATATCGATCCAATCAGAAAAATTTGTCGAAATATATTATAAACTACACATTTACAATAAAAAGGAAGCAGAATTGAGTTATTTCGCAAACTTGCTGTAAAAAAATAATACTGCTGCAATAGTATTTTAGTCTCATTAAATTGTAAAAAATACAAATATTTTGACAATAATTTTTACAAAACTTTAAACTTATCATAATTTCTTTCTGCTGGTTTGATTTACTTATCCAAAAATATTTTATTGTGCAAATTCAAAAACAAATTCTATATTATTGTGGTATTTTATTTTGCTCCCACTGTCAAAAAATATAAAAGCCATAATAAAATGCCATCTTCAAGGACTTACCCCAATGTTTTGGTATTTAAAATACAAATTTAAAAATTTTCGCTATTTTACTTGATTTTAATATTCTATATGCTCGGTTTTGGAAGAATTTATTACTAATATCCACATATTTTTTTTGTCATATTATTTTGTCTCCCTCTTGTTCTTAAATGCTTTTCCTTATATAATAGGATAAATAAGATTTAAAAATATATTAAAAAAACCCTAAAAAAATATATTTTATAAACCCTTTAATTTAAAGGGTCATATGTAACTTAACTCTTATTTCCTTTGTTTTTTCAAATTTTTAAATCTTTATATTTTTAGATTAAACTATAAAAGTGTGTCATATATAAAGTAAAAGTAAAAGAAACCTGTGAGAAGATAAGCATATAAAAAAAACTCAAAATAAAACCACTTTAAAAATCAAATTTTTCTCATTTTTTTTATTCTGTGATAATTTTTCTGTATTTTATTTTTTTAATTTTTTATAATTTCATTTTTATTTTAAATTAATTTTAGTATTTTTCTAATTTTTTTTGACTTTTTTTTAATTTCTTTAAATTTTTTTCGATTTAGAGAGGTCTTGTTTTATTAAAATTCTTTTATTTATCCAGAAATAATTATTTTCCCACCTTTAAGCGTTTCCCGCCAAAAAAACTATAATACGAATAATTTTGCCATCTCATCCGATTTAGCAGGTGTGATGATCTTCTTGATTTTTCTTTTTGCCAGGGTAAAATTCAGCAGGGGGAGTCAATATAAAATACTACAATTATTACTTTTTAATATTACGTAAAAATTTTAACCTTTATATTATCAATGGTTCCTAATGTATAAATTAAAATTTGTTACATCAGTAGTATTATGGTTTTATAAAATAAGCTTTATATTAGAATTTATTCGTTAAAGATTTTTCATCATTGTATTGATTATTCGGTACATTAAACTTTTTCGGATCTTGAAATATGTATAAAGTAGAAGGGTTATTATCTAATTAATATACAATTTTTTTGGGTATTTTATATTGTTTTCATGACATTAACGCAGTTCTAGATTTAAAAAAAATCACTGCCTCCCCAGCATTCCATCAGTTTTTTTGATATACCAATATTCTAAAGCTTTTCCTCTAAAAATATATGTAGGACTATTTAATGAGCGTGTCGAGATCGTTTTTCGCACATTTTTGTTGCTACGAGTGTAATTTTAGGTCGAAATAAACCTTGTAATTCCCCTAAAACACGTAATATCTTACTTACTTTACATTTTTGAGACGAATATATTTCATGTTAAGACATATCTTAAACTTACATGCTTCAAATTAGACATTTAAATGTCTTAAGGGGAAATAACCTGCTTCTCCGTGCCTTGGTTATTTAAAAGGTAACTTTTTTGCATCATCAAAGCGCTAAACTCTCTAAGCCGAGTGAGTAAAGCTAATTTTTCATGCTTTCACATACAACTACCTACAATTTCAGCCGTGGTCTCCAATCTAGTTATATATACTACAAACAAAGACCGTGGAAAATTTTTACTCTTTATTTAGACCTTCCTCATTTTATACCCATTCCCGTGAAAAATCTAAAATCTGGTGTAGTTTTCGTCCCACCAAAAACAAAAGCAATATTTTAACCAGCAATTTAGATATTTTTTTGCCAGGAGATAGTTTTTAATGAAGTTTTTTACCCTCGCCTAAAGCCTGGAGATTATATATATCTTATGGAAATTTCTAATTATACAATCTTTAAAACCTTAATGGGTAATACCAGAAAGGCTAGCAGAATGGATATTACATAAAGGCAAAGGAAAAGTATTCCTCAACTACAGATCTTAAAAATAAATATAAACGGCGCGATAGCTTCTCTAAGACAACATTTTAATTTTAATATCAGAAATTAAAGTCAGAAAGGTGATCTTATTGGAGCCAAAATACTTCAAACCCAGCTGGCTTCCTAAAGAAATGAATTTATATTGAAAATGTCTTTCTAAATAGAACGATTTTGGTCAAAAGAGTCAGGTAAAAACGAAAAATGGAAGACAGCAAGATCCGTAAGAACTTATAACTAAGTATCTACAACCAAAAAATGCATATAATGTTGCATTCTTAAGTATTATATTAACCTTAATATAAATTTATGAACCAGAATATTAATATAAATTAAAAAAAATATAAATTATTCATCATATGAATTAAACTTGAAATTTTCTAAAAACTAGAATTATTTATATTAAAATCAAATTTATGTTGGTTCTAACTCGAATAATGATTTTAAATTAAATTTTCATAAGTTCTGAATTTAAGATTTGATTGATTAAAAAATTTAATTAATCAAATTACAATTTGTTATTTTTAATTTATTATCACAAATTATATAAGTAAAGAAACAAATGTGTTTATGAATATCTTAATATTAATTAAACAAGAAATGTTTATTATAATAGTATTTATTGTAGGACAAATTTATCTTTCGAAGTCAAATAAAACGATACCAGATAAGGGTATGTTTCCCTATAAAGAGGAAACTACATATTTTGAGAAGCATGCATTTAATCTGATAGAGCAGTTATTTTCTGGTTATTCTAAAAATGCATTTAATGATGTATATTTCATAGAAACAAATAATCTTACAACAATTGCAGATTTTGAGGGATTCATAAATAAAATCACACATTCTAAGACGATAAAAACACATTTTTTTTATGTTCAATTTGATTGGTCTGAAGATTCAAATTTAAACACTGAGAACATTATTAAAAAAATTTTATGTGCATTGAATAATCATTTAGAAGGAAAAATGTGTAAACCGAAAGAAAAAATTGTAATAAATAACGGAACAAATTTTATTTACGAGGACATTTCTAAACTCTTCAGATATTTTCATTACTATATAAACAATTTTAAGAATGAAAATTTAAATATAGAATCTATCAAAAAGATTTTCTCTAAAAGTCTGGATTTCCAGATGAATGCGACAAATTTTCTTAGTCAAAAAACATTTATCTTTATTTGTCGAGGAAAAATACCAAATTTAGATATCTTTTTATTCAAGAAAATTATTTTTAAATATCTAAAAGTTAGAAATACGTCATTCATGACCCCTGTATTTTTTTTGATAGTAGTTCGAATAATTTGAAAAATGATGGCTTTTTCTTAAGTTCTGAGGATACTTCTAAAACTTTTTCACTGTAAAATTCTATTATGAAAAAATTGTTTCTTCTGAATATATAATATACTTTCAAAATCTTAAGGAATTAAAAGCTTTTTTTGTATCAGAAGAACTTTTTTTGAAGTATTCTGCGATTAAATTTACGGAAAAGATAGAAGAGAATTTTCATGATTTGCAAAATCAGTCTATCCTAAGCCTTAAATCAATGCCTACGCGTAGAGTAGATGTGGATTACGTGAATCCAATTAGAAAAGATATAGTTATGGTTGTAAACAATATATTTTCTATAGAATATATAAACAAAGGATATTTTTTCGAAAAGAAAATAAAAAAAGACGATTTCACTTTAAAAAATAAATGTTTTATTCAATCTATGGAATTATCTGCTCATATAGATAGGGTAGATTCTTTTGCATATAATTTTTGTATTGACGAATATGGTGAAATTATTTCTACTTATCGAGAAGAATTAAAGTTCTATGCAAATATCAAAAACATATCTATAGCTTTTCATGAAATTGAAGAAAAATGCAAAAATTTAATACTTTCACTTATGAATTTGGAATGATCTGATATAAATATCCATAAACAAGAATTTTTTCTTTTAAAATATAATCACATGATAAAATACCATAATGAAGTAAAAAAAATATTTTTATTCACAATTTTTTAATTTGGCAATTCTATAATAATTTTTGTTTCTTAAATCTCAAAATATAAATTAACAGCAAAATATTTTCTTATTATAGTTCTAATCTGCTGTTTTTTGAAAAGTCAGATCATGGTTTTGAGCCTTTAATTATGTTTAAAGGTGCTATTGTTGACTAAAATTGCTGAAACATAATCATATATTGGTGTAAAGAACCATAAAACAATATTGACGCTTCGAATTATAAAAAAACCAAGTCATTCATAAAATCCTGGTCCCTTAAAAATAATTTAATCTAAAAATATAATCTAGTATTTTTTCGTTAAAGACTAATAAACATTGCTTTATTAAATGGTAAATTTTTGATCTTATAACGAAAATTGATATCCAAATAAACAGAGGTATAGTTTCTCTATTTAACTAAGTATATATTTCCTGATTTATGAAATAATTTACACATAAATCTTAATTTAGAAGATTATATATGTATAGTATATAGAAACCTGATTATCAACAGCTTAATATTTATTATGATTGGTAAAAGCCTACTTTTGATTCTCAGAGATATTTATGATTCAATGCATATTTTTCACATAAAAGAGATATAGAGTATCTAACTTAGCCAAAGATCTCTTGCAAAGATTATTACCAAAAAACATATTTTTAATTAATTAGAAGGTATTTTATTATGTATCATAATCGTCGATCTAACGTTTTTTTAAATTGCTATTGGCTACTCATTAAAAATCAAGGTACTTTTTTAAATCGAAGATGATATTTAAATTTTTTTGAATTTATATTTGTCTAGATCATAAATCCTCTATAATCTCACGTATTAGATGTTTTAATACAATATGAAATCAAATTTTATTTAGATTGAAAAATAAACAATATCAGAATTATTGTGTACACGCTCTCTGGGCTGAAATTACTTTATATCAGATTATTACCGTATAGATTTGACCGAATGCTGTTCTTTACAATTTTAGCATTGATTGAATAAGTTGTATCTTCGAACGCTTACATAATAATTAAAATGCCTCAATCATTATCAAATGGATTGCAGAAAAACATTCATAAAATTTTAGTGTGATTATCTAGTAAATAACTCTAATTTATATCAAGCATCATTTTGAGAACCATCAAGGACTTATTTATATCTAAGTCAATGTTTAGACATAAAAAAATCTTTTAATTTTAGAGAAAAGCCGGCCTCTTGACCTTCTTTTACTCTGGTTTGGATTAGAAAACTAGATCATGATGAGACGAATTAATCATATATCAAAATGCATAAAAGAGCATGAGTTGGTATATCAACCAATATATTTGATGAAAAAGCTACACATAAAAAACATTTTTTAACTACTACAGTTGCTATTTTAATCATTTAATGTTGTACTTTATATTGACCCCCCCCCATTGTTCTTACCCTGGCCAAAAGTAAAATTCAGCAGATCACACACTGCTAAATCGGATGGGGATTAAAAAATATTCTATTTAGAGTTTTTTTTATCGGTAAATGGCTTTTTACCCGGAAAAAATATATTTTGTGATAAATTAAAAATTTGTTAAACTAAGATTCTTTTAAAACCAAAAAAAAATTAAAAAGAATTTATAAAAATCAAAAAAAATGCAAAAAAATAAAATTTATTATAAAAAAAGGAAATCAAAAAAATAAAGTTAAGAAAAATTATTACAGAATAAAAAAAAATTTGAATTTAAATGTATCCTGTTTTATTCCGCTTTTTATATGCTATTCTTCTCACTGGCTTTTTTTACTTTTCCTTTAAATGACACACTTTGAATTTAATTCAAAATCTAAAATATAAGATTTAAAAAATGGAGAAAAAAAGACTTAAATTATAAAAATATACTTTAAATCAGACGGTTTTAAAAAAATATTTTTTTTACGGTTTTTATTGACATATATTTACTCTAATTATGCAATTTAACAAGGAAATGCATTCAAAATGGGAGGGTGATAGAATAAAATAGAGGGGAGACAAAATCAAATAACAACAAAAAATTAGAAAATTTTTAGTAAGAAATTCTTTAAAAACCGAGCATATAGATAGAAAATCTAATTGAAACCTTGGGAATTTTTAAATTTTCATTTTACATACGAAAAATTAGTGCAATTTCGAGTCGATATTTTATTAAAGCTGTTTATATTTTTTACCGGGGAAACAGAATAAAATACGACAGGAAATAATAAATTTTAAGTTATTGCGATGTGAAAGCGTAAAGCCTTAGCTTTTTATATTCAGTTACGAAGGCTTGGAATTTCGGAGATACAAAAATATATTATTTAAAAAACCAGGTCGTAAATAATAGATTATACCTGTTGGATGGTGGAATTTCTTTCTTTGTGACTAGTTTTTATTATAGTAAACAAAATCTTCATGAAAAGATATCCAAATATAAAACTTACGTATTTTTAAATCTATACATCACAAATATAACAACTTGTTATCGATTCTCATATCGTATCAATGTCTAATAAAGCCATTGGGATTACATCATAAAGTAATTGAATTAAATACGAAGTATTTATTCATCTTCGCGATGCACATTAACAACATGTGTGAGATTGTAATACTACTTTATCTTAATAAATGAGCTACAAATAATCTTATCCGTCACTCTATTGGGTTCAAAAATCTAAAAAAATGATAATACTGCGTATCATGGCGTAGCCGATGTTTATTTAGACCTGCGATCACTCTCGAGCAACTGACATTAACAATCAAGAAAAACCAGATCCCCCATTCAAAATATTTTACCTACATATGGGAGTTATTGCATGGAGATAGAGGTTTATCGAAATGCACCGACTGAATGTTTGAGAACCTGGATCTAAGCTACCAATGGCTGCATCATTGTCATGGAATAATATAACATTTTTACAAAAAAAAAAATTAGCTATTTATTAGATAAAAAACTTTCTAATTTTTACATTTCTCTAGCATTTGATTAAATAGAATGTGTGATATAATTAATACAATTAAAATTATTAAAAAAATGTGCAACAAGTTTAAATCTAGTCATTAAGAGACCATTTATATTATAAAAGGTAAAGAATTTTCTGAAATATTTAAAAAGAATAGCTAAAAAAATTTATTTCGCGAACCTGAAGGAAAAAAAATTTCGTATTGGTAAATTAGCACAGCGAAAGAAAGTTAAATTTGTTTAATTATTATACAAAAATATTTTCAAAATGTTAAAATTTTTACACTATAATGGAAAAAATATATTATTGCAAGCTACAATATATTTTTTTAAACAAGTGTGTCAAGTAATTTAATTCCTTCTCTTTTTATTATGATGGTAATTTTTAATAATTTTTACAAAATTTGTATTTAGCGATATTTTGAGCATATTTATTTTAACAATAAAATTCGATTTTAATTTATTTTTTATTTTTTAAAACCCAATTTACTTAATATATCTTCAATTTCTTTATTCGTATAAATTAAACCACTGTAAAACATTTTTTTTGACAAAAATCAAATATAAAGTATTGTTGCATAAGTTTAGGGATGTATAAAGTACCTTGTTTCGTTATAAACGAAATCAGAGTACCTTATATGCCCCTTGTATTTTCGGTTTTTATATCACTGTAAAGACTAGAGTAGATACGGCATTTATAACCAATAATAGGAGTTATAAACTTTGGTGTTTTACTTAAAAAAAGTACCAGGTGCAATCTAAATAATTCTAGCACAGAACTAATCCGTGAAAATTTTAAAATACAAACGAATCGAATTTAATTTTCTAAGATGTGTTTAAAAAATAGTTTCGAGCTGTTTCCGGCAATGACTTTCGCAAGTTTTCTATTATTGTTGCTATTTATAAAAGATACTAGTGCTTAAATAATTACAATCAAAAATATATTTTTAGAATTATTAAAACAAACTATAAAACACAATCTAATATCATAATACTGGAAAATATTGATTTTTGGCATATCAGTAATTTCAGATTTATTTGTTATTCGGATTTACATTTCCTATTTTCATTTCATTGAATATATTTTTAAATAATTTTTATTCTATATTTTGGTTGTAAATTATACTTTGAGCCTTTAACCATCGATTTTGCACAATAATTTGGGTATTTATTTTTTTATAACTTCCATTTTATTGAATTATATATATATATTATAATTCGTTTTTGTATCCTTTTTCTAGTATGATATTACAATATACCCTAAAGCTCTGATATATACCAAACCTTGCTTATAATCAAATACTTTAAAAAAGAGTGGTTATATGTGCTCGTGCAGCATGTTCAACCATATAGGTGCATTCTTTATCTGTTCTGGTGTCTTCTAAAATATATCATAAGATGTTCTGAACTACATCACTTCATGTTATAGTATGAAATTATTTCAAACTATAAAAAAATATAATTAAGTTAGGCAGGTAAAAAGTCATGCCTCTTAGATTTTTGGTTTCTAGTATATTGAGCAGAATTTTTTTATTATCTAACTAATCTTGTAATTTTGATTTCTTTTATATCAAAAATAAATACATTATTGAGTTACTCTGAGCATTAGTATGTGTTTCTATTTAAATGTATTGTTTCCTTTTTGTATCTTCTTTTAAAGAATTTATTTAAAGATTTATTTTATTTTAACTTTTAATCATTGAACATGCATTTAATAAGTGATGCCGATACCGATAATTTACTCATTTTAATTCGAAGCATAATTGCAAACTATTCTTTTAATGCATAGTTTTTATACCTTTTGTCGAATTTCACGCGTAAGGTTTCTTTTCATTTTGCTTCAATGACCTAAAATATATTTATATCCTTAATACGCTTAATACCATTGTAGAATATCCTTTATTCGTTCTCTATCTATCTCAAAGATTTCTTAGAACTAAAAACTCATGTATACCAATTTTTCAAATTACAATGTTATTTGTAACATTAATTTTTTTGTATATCGAATATGTAATGCTTTTTAATATTCTCGTATTACATTTGTTACTATCTTGTAAAAATATGATGAAGCTTTCTATTGTGCGAATTTGTTCTTAGAAAATTTTTTTCATTAACATTTCTAAGCTTCTTCTTTATTTACTTAAAATAATTCAAGTGGCTCTTAAAATTGCAAAAACAAACGTTTATTTCTCAATTAAAACCTATATGGGTCTCTTACTGGTTTCGTTTGTAACTTGTGTATATGCTGTTTACATACTAATCCAAAACACATTTATTTTGTTACTGTAAAAGAAAGATCAAGGCCTTGAGAACAAAATCAACATATTATATAGAAGTATTTTTACGAGATAGCATTAACAATTTAGTATTTACCCTAATAAAAATATCTGATAATTTTAATGCTGAAAAACTTTCAACTTTAAACCAGCTGTTTCTTTTACCCTATGACATAAGCTATGTCTTGGGTTTTCCTTGTTTTGTTTTAATTTTTTCTAAACACTTTGGGCATTTTAAAAAAGCTGTAATTTCTTTTTAATAAATCTAGTATTTTTAGTTACTTTTTTTTCACTTTTTAGATAATTGTTCTAAAACAATTATGTGGATTCTATTTATGTAACTGGTATTCTCCAAAGCATTACAAAGTTTATACGATTATAGAGGATTAGAAATATGTTCTTTGAAGCGGCAGGCTTTACAGATGCTTTTAACCCTGCGTTTCTCGGTAAAGTGAGATCATTTGATTCAACAAAACACAGCCGTGATCGATAGAATATCTCCTCTATACATATTTCTTTTTTGCATGTTTTTCTATGTTTTCACTATGCCGCCATAGAAATATTTATTTTAAAACGAAACAAAATGTTTGCAAATTATCAACCTAAAAGGATTCGATTTTACATGTTCGGATTGTAAATTTCTCATGCCCAAAGTGTATTTCATTTTATTTAATATTCAAATTTAAAATTTTTGATCTATTCAAAAAGAAGCCAGGTATAGCTGATTCAAACTGGATAAGAAAAGAGATGGATGAAGCTTCAGGCGAAAAACCAACCGTGCAAAAAATTAAGGATTTATAAAACATAAAAAAAGCTACAGGAGAACAAATTAGAAAAAAAGGAAAACGATTCTGAATAAAAAGAGACGAAATAACTTTTAAAAGAAAACTTGACGGCATTTTTCATTTGAACATACTTCCAGACTAGAACCTGGATATTTACAAGCTATTATAAAAAAATATAAAATTTAAATCGATTACTGCGAGAAATCGCTCTATAAAAACAGAAGTATTTAAACAAATGGTTGGATAAATTGTATTGCAAAAAAACACTTCGAATATGTCTGGTACAATATTTTCTTTAATATATATTTACTTTACACTGCAAAGAATTTTTAAGGAATAAGTTTAATTTTTTACGGAAAAAATTAGACGGAGAACTCTTTGGTTTCACAGTTCTAGGGCCATGCTCGCATTTAAGTTAAAAAGGCAAATATAAAAGAATAGCTTTGCTAGTTTGTCGAAAATCATGTGATTAGATACAAGAAAAAAAAAGCAGTAGTATGTGACATAAATGCCTAAGTAGGCAATGAATGAACAAAAATGAAACAATTCGAGAAAAAAGCCTTTGAAGATTCAAAGGAATAAGCGATGCCATTGAATCTTCATCCGAGCTAAATCATGATTGTTTATAGTATATTATACTGCATGAATATATATTTTTACCTAAAAATTGTGAATTAATATTGTGGTTAACTAAAAAATATACCATTTTAGCTCATACACAATACATCGAGTGAACGATATCTTAAAATGTACAAAATGGCAGACGCTAGACTAATAAAATCACCGGAAATTATAAAAACCGAAATGGCTCAAATGCCTTAGATTTTGAAAATTAGACTGTTAAAAACCAAGAGTCAATCTATGGAATCTTTTCGATAGAAAAATCGGGGATTGATTAAGTTCTTGCGAATATTTTAGAAAACATTCGACGGCATAGAAATGATGCTCCGAAAAATTTGCTAAATATACACAAGAAAGGACTGACAAAATTATCTTTTTTTTAGGACTATGACGGGTAAATGCTTTTAAATTGGTACTTAAAATCGAAATTATGCACCAAACCAGCAAAGGATAAAAAATTACTGTAGAAGATGGCGAATAAAAAGTGGATTTGTTAGAGAATAAAATGCATACCATGAATGTTAGACTAGCAAAGAAAATTTATCTAGAAACAAATTATGAAAATAGAAAAATAGAATTAAATAAACGAGAAAAATCAAGGTAGGTATATATCAAAAGGCTTTGGGTTTAAATTTTGAATCGTAGTTATATAAGTATTCAATGAACATTTGGTGACTTATCTGAATGAGATAGATGTATATGACTAACCATTTGAGCGGATGTTAAATACAATCAGCTTGTTTGGGAAGCAAACTTCCAATTCGAAAGTCAGGCCTAAATAGCAACACGAATATCCTTTTAAAGCCTTAACTCGTGAAATCTTAGCGATTATTTTCTCATTGATAAATAAAAAAAAAACTCGTTGAAGTTTTTTAAGTCGAGATAGTAGCTACCAAGAAAATCGCTTGTAAATAAATTATTTCTCTGATTCCAAAAATCTGGAAATATTGCAAATATCTGTAGATCAGATAAATTTCTTTTTTTTTAATTCACAAAAAAATAACCAAATTAGTCTGCTCAAATTAGTGAGCAATTACATTCATTTTTTTCTATTCATCTGCTTTCACATATATAACTAAAACTCCTTTTTTTAGAACTTAAAAATTACTCATATGGAATAACAAATGTGTTTTTCGAAGGTTTAACAGCAATTAAACAAAGATTTTCTTAAATTTATTTGGAGAAATGTTATGTATTGTCCCGTAATCTATGGTTTTTAATTTCTATAGAGGTGAATCAAAGGGTATTCTTTTTCGAATCCTTAGTCGAATTGCAGAATATGATAAACGATGTAAGCCTAATTCGAATGATTCTAAAAAAAGACCTAGAAAATTGTGGTAACTTAAAAACTTGCAAAAAATCTCGAGATATTCTACTGTTTGAGACAATAGATGCACCTTCTTATATCCTCCTTTGACATCAAGCTCAATGCAGCTATAGTACAGATAAAACTGTACAAAAGATTCCCAGCACAGAAACGGAAACCGCGCAGCTTATTACGATTGCTTAGATACTACCGTAAACATTAAAGGATCCTGAAAGAAATGCTAGAAATGTTAGTCTCGAATTAAAGAAACACATTATTTTTTAAACACAAAAAAATGGATAGCACAAGATGAGTTCTATGGACCAAAAAATATCAATTTCTTATTTTAGTACATAAATATTTCACGAAACAATATCATACTTTCATTTAAAAATATTTTTCACAAGATAACAAAGATGATACGGGAGAATAAAGACAGAACACAAGCAGTGTATAACACATACTTTGAAATAAAGAAAACTTCAAATCTCGAGTTTGGACAGGAAACGAATAAAAATTATACGTATGAATGTTCTTATGTATATCATATAAATGACAGTAAATATGAATATTGGTTAAAATTAATATAACGGTACTCTCTGTAGAAAACCTAAAGAGCTTAAGTAGTATAAAAAAGTTCACAATAATCCACCGAGTGAACTGACATTCTAGCAATAAACATTGTGAGTGATGGATTAAAATCTTGCTTATTATACATATCGATAGAATCACGCTCTGATATCCGAGTCATTTTGACCGAATGAGAAAATCCTCTTGACAGAAAAGTGTAAACTTCAATAAAAATCGCAGAGTTTCAAGCCACGCGAAAAAAATTTCTGATAGAGTTAAAAAAATTCTACGATTTCTTCTATAAACATTCGTTAAAATTGGCTCTTAATTAAGATAAATGAAGTTCATATAAGATCAAACTTAGATATTGACAGACCGATATGTTATAGAACAAGTAATACAAATGATTTTTTTTGTATCTATCGTGATTTATTTGGAGCAAATTATATTATTTGTAAAATAATATACAATATAACTTTAATAGGAATTATTTCCAGAATAATTTTGCTTTTATGTTTAGATTAGTTCATTAAAATATATATGAAGTTAAAAATGTGTAAATTTTTGAGTTTTTTTAAAATCATTATTTTAAATAAAAAAATCATTCATTGTCTTAAATATATCCTTTGTTATATTTTAAAAACAAACAAAATAAATCTCTGCTAATTTAACTTAAAATTAAAGTCTTTTTAAAAAGTTATTCTTTTATTTCTATGAAAGAAACAAATTTAGCAAATATAACTTTATTTCTTAATTCAGTGTGTTATTTTTTAATTATAAGTCATTTCGACAAAAAATGCTTGTCTAGTCTATTTTAATACTAGTATAAATTGAATTTGATGAATAAGTAACATTATATTTTTTTGAACGTATATTTTAGCTGATAATTACGTTTATTTTTCCCTTCTCATGCAAGAATATAATTTATGTATGACTTCACCGGGAATTTAATGTCCTATTCACTAACAATAGCTATTTAAAAATTATTATATTTATTAAAGTAGCTTATTATACATTATCTATTTATCTCTCCAAGAATATTTGCAGTATAATTAGAAGTACAAAGAAAAATTTGTTTAAATAATTAAATGTATTTTATTCGTTTCTGAATAAAACATAGTATAAGTTTTAGAAAAATAAGATTAAATGTCAGTTATCGACTAAAGAAAAATAAAGAGAATGTTTCAAATATCAAATATCATATCTGATAATCTCATTGGTCCAACTTCTTTTTGCAACTTACATACTAGACAATTAAAAATCAAAAAAATACGGATACACAATTAGTCTTTCCCAATAAATCTAAATATTATATATTTTCTATTAGCAATAATTTTTTAATATTTTCAAAAAAAACTTCAGCTCAAAATACATAAATCTTACTAAGATAAATTTTTTGTATTTAAATTATTTTTAGGATTATTCTAAAAGAAGTAAAGATAAAGACAAAACAAATTTATAATTTTTGTGTCGATTTATATTTATTTAATAAAATTCTGGGTTATAAATTTTTACAATTTTTTACATGTTTTCTTCTACCTCTTTAACCACTTTTGTCTCTTCTTCTAAATCCGACTCTTCTTTATGTTTATGGTCGGTTCCTCTAACGTGGATTCTCCTTGTGAAATAAAGGGTGTATTATTTTTTGGTTTTAAAATTTTAACACCATCTTCCTCTCTCTTCTCTTCTTTATAAGAGGGTGTTGGTTCCTCATGCATCTCTGATCTCATAATAACACTCATTGACGCTCTCTCCCAGCTCTCTTCGGCATTTAGTTCTGACTCAAGTCCTCTTCGTCTATCAAAGGAAATTGTTTCGACTGTCTTCTTAAGTACTATAGACTGAATGTATGCCTCTACATTCATAGGTATTTCTAGTCTTTTAAGATGAGATTTATGGTATTTTGTCACAATACCGTCCCAGGTCATCACATAAGGGATTATCTCAACACTACACCTATAAATAAGACCCAACTCATTGGCTAGCAGGTCATACTTCCTAAGTTTTTCAGTTTCAACTATTTGAAGTGAATCTTGGGAAGTGATTCCTACTTCAATGAGTGTTATCTTATTCTTCTTCTTATCTAAAATAAATATGTCCGGTCTTTTATTCCGAATTTTAACATCAGTTTTAATTCTGATGTCCACTCTTATCTCTGCATACTCATTATGAAGAATTTCTTGAACTGCGTGACTCCTAATTCGTTTTGAGGACTTAAACTTATATCTATTTAGGAGAAGTAAGTTTATGCATCTAACCACTTCATTATTTCGTCTGGTGTAGTCATACCTAGCATTTTTTCACATCGAGTTGCTAGATGATCTACAGTCTTACCAGACTTCCCGCAATATTGACACATACCATCTGCTCCCCATAATACATTTTTATCCTGGATATAGCAGAACACAGCTTCATTTTGTGCCCTAATATTCCCTCTCTTTAGCCATCTAGAAGAATCACTAACACTAACAAGCTCATTTTTTCTTGCATTATATAACTTTGAATGGAGTTTTCGTTTTTCTATTTCGTTATATAGTTTCGCAAGTTGATCATCTTCTAATTTTTTCCTAGTGACTTTTTCTACCAACCTGTACTTTACTTTTAAGAAGCCTTTTATTAGTGCAAGATGGGTTTTATTTTTATTCTCAACTTTGAAGATTGCTGCTCGTCTAGTTGATATTTCTTTACTTTTTTTCAGACAATCCAAGAGTTGCAGAAGCATATGTTCGCTTCGCAACTCAACACTATGTAGGCCACTTACAAGTTCTGTTATAGGAAGGTATAAACGCTCTTTACATCCTGGGCGGAGATGTATCTTATTCTTCACCAACACCGCACGCACTGCATCATCTAACTTAGAGAAGTCAGCCGGTTCAAGTTGAAGTACTCCTATGTGGTAGTTGATTAACGATATCGCATGTTGATTGATTGCAGAAAAAAATTTTTGAATTTAATCTAATGTGACAATGTCTTTCAACTCTTGCTATCAATTTGCTCTGTACTTCTTCAAATGAGCTACGTGTTGGTATTCCTCTGCTATCTTCTATTATTCCTAAATATTTGTAAACACTAAAACCTTCTAGAAGAGTAGCACTATCTTCACAACACTTATTATTTGTGGCTGACTTCTCTTTGTTAATCTCTAGGCAAATCACCTCTAAAAATTCCTTTGCTCTGTCTGTCAAAGCATTCAATGTAGAACTGTCTTATGCAAAAAGCTCAGATCATGAATAAACAAGAGATGATTAGTAGAATGGGATTTTGCATCTGTTTGTACCGTCACTTTTGTGTATTTTTCATTAAGCTTTCGGCTTAATGGATCCATACACAAAACAAATAACAAAGGTAACAAACTATCTCCTTGCAGAATCCTTTTATCAATATTCTTGCTCATGATTTTTTCAGGCCCTGCTGATATAGAAATTTTCTATTTTGATATAATTACCTTAATAAATTTCAGGATCCAATCAGGTAAATTAAGGTTTTCAATGCATTGAGTTAAATAAGCATGATCTATTGAGTCATAAGCTTTTTTAACATCAATCCATGTTGCCTTAAGATTATTTCCATACTCTTTATTTAAGGCAATATTCAGTAGAGCCTGCTCTTTCGCTCCCTGCACACCTCTTACCGCCCCTAATTGGTTCTCTGCAAGCAACCCTCGCCTTTCCACTTCAAGTTGAACGACTTTCGTTACACACTTTGTCGTTAACTTATAGAGGTTGGACATACAAGTGATTGGCCTGTAGTCAGAGCCTCTTCGTGGAATTCCTTTCGGTATCAAATACGTAAGCCCGCAGTAAAACCAATCAGCTTGTGGTGTTCCTTCTAAACATATAACTTTCACAATATCATAAAGGTATTTGTGAAGAGTTGTAAGTTGCTTAATGAAAAAATTGTAAATACCATCAATTCCAGCAGCTTTCCAATTAGGGAGCCAATTAATGATATTCACAAATTCATCAAGTGAAGGAAACGTGGTCGGATGATTATCTGATACAAATGGAATCAAATAATCATCGTACGTGACTGTGTCATCATTTTTGTTCCACATTGTAGACCAAAAACTCACAATTTCATCACCACTAACCACATGCTCGGATCTACACGCTCAGAAAACCCACGATAAAATCGACCTCGGAAAAGCTCAAACATACGACTCTCTTTTCGGAATTGCTTCTTACTTTCATGCATCGTAATTTTTTTCCTGTAAACATTCAAAGATTTATTCTTCTTAACTAAAGCCTCAGAAAGATCAGTTACGCTGCTCAAGTTAAAATTAAATCCTCGCATGATTTTTTTAAGGCTCTTCTTTCCGAAGTCGAGAGCTTTTCCTGCTTACGGGCCTTCTCGAGAAGATCTTTGAAGAGTACTAACTTAGAAATTTTACTTTCTATGTTTTCCTTCCAAGCGGATCTAGGCTTTTCTTTGCTTGTTGCCTCGTCATAGCATACCTGGGCTGCCTGGATTATTCGTGCCACTGCAGTTATCGTCATCGGCACACAAGAATCAGCATACTCACCGATAATTCGATTAATAAGGTCTAAAACTTTACTGTCAACCAATTCATTCGGATGTTTTCTAGTTCGGACCACCACTTTTCAATTTCGTTCTCCGAGATTTCTTTGATTTTACTCAAGAATTTATCTCTCAGGTTTATGTACTCCGTGGTGTCGGTCAAGGTGCATGTATCAGCGAGACAAGTGGCGATTCTACGTCGCTCTCCCTTCTCTTCTGTTTTTAATTCCTTTCCCATCTCACTTTGTGCCAATTTTTTAAACACTTCAAAAGTTTCAGTTTAGCCGAATTTCTTATCATAGTACATGTGAAGCTCTGTCTAGCCATTTCCTGTCATTCTTTCAAACCTTGTCTGTACTACAAAAAAACAATTCGAGGCCATCTCTTCGGGTCGGCTGTTGCGGAATCGAATATCGTCCGCAATGCCATTAGCCTGTTACCTTCTGGAATAGCTAGAGTAATGGGGTTTGTCATGTCGTACCATGGCTCGCAAGAAGAGACTTCAACCGAAAAGGGAAGTGGATTATTAGGCAAAAATAAGGAGCAGAGCTTACTATTTTGCATTTTACTGCATGTTTGGCTTGGTGATGGATGTGTGTTTTTTGTGTAGAAGGAGGAAAGTAGGGAAATAGCCGGTGGGTGTAGCTCAAATTTTTGTATGCCAATATTACTTTTATTAACCTTATCGGCGTCGTTTGCGGCCTTTATTTTATTTTTTTAAATGTTTCGCTGCTAAATTTTTCTTTCTACCAATTTTTTATATTATAATATAAATATATATATATAAACCAAAAAAAGGATTTGAAGAAGAGACAGAAGTGGTTAAAGAGGTAGAAAAAAACTTGTAAAAAATGGTAAAAATGTTTTAACCCAGAATTTTATTAAATAAATTAAACCAATAAATAGAAGTTATAAAAAAATAAATACCCAAATTATTGTGCAAAATCGATGGTTAAAGGCTCAAAATATAATTTACAACCAAAATATAGAATAAAAATTATTTAAAAATATATTCAATGAAATGAAAATAGGAAATGTAAATCCGAATAAGAAATAAATCTGAAATTACTGATATGCCAAAAATCAATATTTTCTAGTATTATGATATTAGATTGTGTTTTATAGATGGTTTTAATAATGCTAAAAATATATTTTTGATTGTAATTATTTAAACACTAGTATCTTTTATAAATAGCAACAATAATAGAAAACTTGCGAAAGTCATTGCCGGAAACAGCTCGAAACTATTTTTTAAACACATCTTAGAAAATTAAATTCGATTCGTTTGTATTTTTGAATTTTCACGGATTAGTTCTGTGCTAGAATTATTTAGATTGCACCATGTACTTTTTTTAAGTAAAACACCAAAGTTTATAACTCCTATTATTAATTATAAATGCCTTATCTACTCTAGTCTTTACACTGATATAAAAACCGAAGATAAAAGGGTGCCTATAATGTACCTGGTTTCATTTATAACGAAACAAGGCACTTTATACATCACCGAACTAAATCTAAAATACTTTATATTTGATTTTTTTTAAAAAAAATGTTTTACAGTGGTTTAATTTATACGAATAAAGAAATTGAAGATATATTAAGTAAATTGGGTTTTAAAAAATAAAAAATAAATTAAAATCGAATTTTATTGTTAAAATAAATAGGCCAATAATATCGATCAGATCAGAAAAAATTGTAGAAATATATTATAAACTACACATTTACAATAAAAAGGAAGCATAGTTGAGTTATTTCGCAAACTTGCTGTAAAAAAATAATACTGCCGCAATAGTATTTTAGTCTCATTAAATTGTAAAAAATACAAATATTTTGACAATAATTTTTACAAAACTTTAAACTTATCATAATTTCTTTCTTCTGGTTTAATTTACTAATCCAAAAATATTTTATTGTGCAAATTCAAAAACAAATTCTATAATTATTATCGTATTTTATTTTGTCCCCCCTTGTCAAAAATATAAAAGCCATAATAAAATGCCATCTTCAAGGACTTACCCCAATGTTTTGGTATTTAAAATACAAATTTAAAAATTTTCGCTATTTTACTTGATTTTAATATTCTATATGCTCGGTTTTGGAAGAATTTATTACTAATATCCACATATTTTTTTTGTCATATTATTTTGTCTCCCTCTTGTTCTTAAATGCTTTTCCTTATATAATAGGATAAATAAGATTTAAAAATTTAAAAAAACCCTAAAAAAATATATTTTATAAACCCTTTAATTTAAAGGGTCATATGTAACTTAACTCTTATTTCCTTTGTTTTTTCAAATTTTTAAATCTTTATATTTTTAGATTAAACTATAAAAGTGTGTCATATATAAAGGAAAAGTAAAAGAAACCTGTGAGAAAATAAGCATATAAAAAAACACTCAAATAAAATCACTTTAAAAATCAAATTTTTCTCATTTTTTTTATTCTGTGATAATTTTTCTGTATTTTATTTTTTTAATTTTTTATAATTTCATTTTTATTTTTTTAAATTAGTTTTAGCATTTTTCTAATTTTTTTTGACTTTTTTTTTAATTTCTTTAAATTTTTTTTCGCTTTAGAGAGGTCTCGTTTATTAAAATTCTTTTATTTATCCCAAAATAATTATTTTCCCACCTTTAAGCGTTTCCCGCCAAAAAAACTATAATACGAATAATTTTGCCATCCCATCCGATTTAGCAGGTTTGATGATCTTCTGGATTTTTCTTTTTGCCAGGGTAAAATTCAGCAGGGGGGAGTCAATCAATATAAAATACGATAATTATTACTTTTTAATATTGCAGACAAATTTTAACCTTTATATTATTAATGGTTCTTAATGTTTAAATTTAAATTTGTTACACAGTAGGATTATGGTTTTCTAAAATAAGTTTTATATTGAATTTGTTAGTTAAAGATTTTTCATCATTGATTAAGTATACCGAATATTAAACTTTTTCATATCTTGAAATATGTATAAAGTAGAAGAGTTATCATCTAATAAATATACAAGTTTTTTGGATATTTTATATTGTTTTCATGACATTAACGCAGTTCTAGATTTAAAAAAATCACAGCCTCCCCAGCATTCCATCAGTCTTCTTTGATATACCAATATTTCAAAAATTTTCCTCTAAAAATATATGTAGGACTATTTAATGATCGTATCGAGATCGTTTTTCGCACATTTTTGTTGCTACGAGCGTAATTTTAGGTCGAAATAAACCTTGTAATTTCCCTAAAACCAGTAATATCTTACTTACTTTACATTTGTGAGCCGAACGTATTTCATATTAAGACGTATCTTAAACTTACATGCGTTACTTAGACATTTAAATGTCTTAAGGGGAAAAAATTTGCTTCTCTGTGACCTGGTTATTTAAAAGGTAACTTTTTTGCATCATCGAAGCGCTAAACTCTCTAAGCCGAGTGAGTAAAGCTAATTTTTCATGCTTTCACATACAACTAGATACAATTTCGGCTGTGGTCTCCAATCTAGTTATTTATACTACAAACAAAGACCGTGGAAAATTTTTACTCTTTATTTAGACCTTCCTCTTGTTATACGCATTCCCGTGAAAAATCGAAAATTTGGTTTAGTTTTCGTCCCACCAAAAACAAAAGCAATATTTTGACCAGCAGTTTAGATATTTTTTTGCCAGGAGATAGTTTTTAATGAAGCTTTTTACACTCGCCTAAAGCCTGGAGATTATATATATCTTATGGAAATTTCTAATTATACAATCTTTAAAACCTTAATGGGTAATACCAGAAGGACTAGCAGAATGGATATTACATAAAGGCAAATCAAAAGTTTACTCTAAATACAGATCTTAAAAATAAATATAAACGGCGCGATAGCTTCTCTAAGACAACATTTTAATTTTAATATCAGAAATTAATGTCAGGAAGGTGATCTTATTGGAGCCGAAATGCTTCAAACCTAGCTGGCTTCCTAAAAAAATGAATTTATATTGAAAATTTCTTTCTAAATAGAACGATGTTGGTCAAAAGAATCAGGTAAAAAGGAAAAATGGGAGACATCAAGATCCGTAAGTACTTATAACTAAGTATCTACAACCAAAAAATGCATATAATGTTGTATTTTTAAGTATTATATTAACCTTAATATAAATTTATGAACCAGAATATTAATATAAATTAAAAAAAATATAAATTATTCATCATATGAATTAAACTTGAAATTTTCTAAAAACTAGAATTATTTATATTAAAATCAAATTTATGTTGGTTCTAACTCGAATAATGATTTTAAATTAAATTTTCATAAGTTCTGAATTTAAGATTTGATTGATTAAAAAATTTAATTAATCAAATTACAATTTGTTATTTTTAATTTATTATCACAAATTATATAAGTAAAGAAACAAATGTGTTTATGAATATCTTAATATTAATTAAACAAGAAATCTTTATTATAATAGTATTTATTGTAGGACAAATTTATCTTTCAAAGTCAAATAAAACGATACCAGATAAGGGTATGTTTCCTTATAAAGAAGAAACTACATATTTTGAGAAGCATGCATTCAATCTGATAGAGCAGTTATTTTCTGGTTATTCTAAAAATGCATTTAATGATGTATATTTCATAGAAACAAATAATCTTACAACAATTGCAGATTTTGAGGGGTTCATAAATAAAATCACACATTCTAAGACGATAAAAACACATTTTTTTTATGTTCAATTTGATTGGTCTGAAGATTCAAATTTAAACACTGAGAACATTATTAAAAAAATTTTATGTGCATTGAATAATCATTTAGAAGGAAAAATGTGTAAACCGAAAGAAAAAATTGTAATAAATAACGGAACAAATTTTATTTACGAGGACATTTCTAAAGTCTTCAGATATTTTCATTATCATATAAATAATTTTAAGAATGAAAATTTAAATATAGAATCTATCAAAAAGATTTTTTCTAAAAGTCTGGATTTCCAGATGAATGCGACAAATTTTCTTAGTCAAAAAACATTTATCTTTATTTGTAGAGGAAAAATACCAAATTTAGATATCTTTTTATTCAAGAAAATTATTTTTAAATATCTAAAAGTTAGAAATACGTCATTCATGACCCCTGTATTTTTTTTTGATAGTAGTTCGAATAATTTGAAAAATGATGGCTATTTCTTAAGTTCTTCGGATACTTCTAAAACTTTTTGCACTGTAAAATTCTATTATGAAAAAATTGTTTCTTCTGAATATATAATATACTTTCAAAATCTTAAGGAATTAAAAGCTTTTTTTGTATCAGAAGAACTTTTTTTGAAGTATTCTGCGATTAAATTTACGGAAAAGATAGAAGAGAATTTTCATGATATGCAAAATCAGTCTATCCTAAGCCTTAAATCAATGCCTACGCGTAGAGTAGATGTGGATTTTGTGAATCCAATTAGAAAAGATATAGTTATGGTTGTAAACAATATATTTTCTATAGAATATATTAACAAAGGATATTTTTTCGAAAAGAAAATAAAAAAAGACGATTTCACTTTAAAAAATAAATGTTTTATTCAATCTATGGAATTATCTGCTCACATAGATAGAGTAGATTCTTTTGCATATAATTTTTGTATTGACGAATATGGTGAAATTATTTCTACTTATCGAGAAGAATTAAAGCTCTATGCAAATATCAAAAACATATCTATAGCTTTTCATGAAATTGAAGAAAAATGCAAAAATTTAATACTTTCACTTATGAATTTGGAATGATCTGATATAAATATCCATAAACAAGAATTTTTTCTTTTAAAATATAATCACATGATAAAATACCATAATGAAGTAAAAAAAATATTTTTATTCACAATTTTTTAATTTGGCAATTCTATAATAATTTTCGTTTCTTAAATCTCAAAATATAAATTAAGCAGCAAAATATTTTCTTATTATAGTTCTAATCTGCTGTTTTTTGAAAAGTCAGATCATGGTTTTGAGCCTTTAATTATGTTTAAAGGTGCTATTGTTCACTAAAATTGCTGAAACATAATCATATATTGGTGTAAAGAACCATAAAACAATATTTATACTTCGAATTATAAAAAAACCAAGTCATTCATAAAATCCCGGTCCCTTAAAAATAATTTAATCTAAAAATATAATCTAGTATTTTTTCGTTAAAGACTAATAAACATTGCTTTATTAAATGGTAAATTTTTGATCTTATAACGAAAATTGATAGCCAAATAAACAGAGGTATAAATTCTCAATTTAACTAAGTATATATTTTCCGATTTCTGAAAAAATTACATATATTTCAATTTAGGTGATTATATATATAGTATATGGAAACCTGATTATCAACAGCTTAATATTTATTATGATTGGTAAAAGCCTACTTTTGATTCTCAGAGATATTTATGATTCAATGCCTATTATTCATATAAAAGAGATATAGATATATAACTTAGCCAAAGATCTCCTTCAAAGATTATTACAAAAAAACATATTTTTAATTGGTTAGAAAGTATTTTATTATGCATCATAATCGTCACTCTAACGTTTTTATACATCGCAATTTGATACTCATTAAAAATCAAGGTACATTCTAAAATCGAAGATGGTATTTATTTTTTTTGAATTTATATTTGTCTAGATCATAAATCCTCTATAATCTCACGTATTAAATGTTTTAACACAATATGAAATCAAATTTTATTTAGATTGAAAAATACACAATATTAGAATTATTGTGTACACGCTCTCTGGGCTGAAATTACTTTATATCAGATTATTACCGTATAGATATGACAGAATGTTGTTTATTCACAATTTTAGCATTGATTGAAGAAGTTGTATCTTCGAACGCTTACATAATAATTAAAACGCCTCAATCATTATCAAATAGATTGCAGAAAAACATTCATAAAATTTTAGTGTGTTAATTTAGCACATAACTCTAATTTATATCAAGCATCATTTTGAGAACCATCAAGGACTTATTTATATCTAGGTCAACTTTTAGACACAAAAAAATCTTTTATATTTAGAGAAAAGCCGGCCTCTTGACCTTCTTTTACTCTGGTTTGGATTAGAAAACTAGATCATGATGAGACGAATTAATCATATATCAAAATGCATAAAAGAGCATGAGTTGGTATATCAACCAATATATTTGATGAAAAAGCTACACATAAAAAACATTTTTTAACTACTACAGTTGCTATTTTAATCATTTAATGTTGTACTTTATATTGACCCCCCCATTGTTCTTACCCTGGCCAAAAGTAAAATCCAGCAGATCACACACTGCTAAATCGGATGGAGATTAAAAAATATTCTATTTAGAGTTTGTTTATCGGTAAATGGCTTTTTACCGGGAAAAAATATATTTTGTGATAAATTAAAAAATTTGTGTAAACTAAGATCTTCTAAAATAAAAAAAAATTAAAAGAATTTATAAAAATCAAAAAAAAATAAAATTTATTATAAAAAAAGGAAATCAAACAAATAAACTTAAGAAAAATTATCACAGAATAAAAAAATGTTGAATTTAAATGTATCCTTTTTTATTCCGCTTTTTATATGCTAGTCTTCTCACTGGCTTTTTTTACTTTTCCTTTAAATGACACAATTTGAATTTGATCCAAAATCTAAAATATAAGATTTAAAAAATGGAGAATATAAGACTTAAGTTACAAAAATATACTTTAAATCAGACGTTTTGAAAAAATATTTTTTTACGGTTTTTATTGACATATATTTACTCTAATTATGCAATTTAACAAGGAAATGCATTCAAAATGGGAGAGTGATAGAATTTAATAGAGGGGAGACAAAATCAAATTAGAACAAAAAATTAGAAAATTTTAGAAGAAATTCTTTAAAAACCGAGCATATAGATAGAAAATCTAATTGAAAACTTGGGAATTTTTAAATTTTCATTTTACATACGAAAAATTGATGCAATTTCGAGTCGATATTTTATTAAAGCTGTTTATATTTTTTACAGGGGAAACAGAATAAAATACGACAGGAAATAATAAATTTTAAGTTATTGCGATGTGAAAGCGTAAAGCCTTAGCTTTTTATATTCAGTTACGAAGGCTTGGAATTTCGGAGATACAAAAATATATTATTTAAAAAACCAGGTCGTAAATAATAGATTATACCTGTTGGATGGTGGAATTTCTTTCTTTGTGACTAGTTTTTATTATAATAAACAAAATCTTCATTAAAAGATATCCAAATATAAAACTTACGTATTTTTAAATCTATACATCACAAATATAACAACTTGTTATCGATTCTCATATCGTATCAATGTCTAATAAAGCCATTGGGATTACATCATAAAGTAATTGAATTAAATACGAAGTATTTATTCATCTTCGCGATGCACATTAACAACATGTGTGAGATTGTAATACTACTTTATCTTAATAAATGAGCTACAAATAATCTTATCCGTCACTCTATTGGGTTCAAAAATCTAAAAAAATGATTATACTGCGTATCATGGCGTAGCCGATGTTTATTTAGACCTGCGATCACTCTCGAGCAACTGACATTAACAATCAAGAAAAACCAGATCCCCCATTCAAAATATTTTACCTACATATGGGAGTTATTGCATTGAGATAGAGGTTTATCGAAATGCACCGACTGAATGTTTGAGAACCTGGATCTAAGCTACCAATGGCTGCATCATTGTCATGGAATAATATAACATTTTTACAAAAAAAAAATTAGCTATTTATTAGATAAAAAACTTTCTAATTTTTACATTTCTTTATCATTTGATAAAATAGAATGTGTGATATAATTAATACATTAAAATTATTAAAAAAATGTGCAACAAGTTTAAATCTAGTCATTAAGAGACCATTTATATTATAAAAGGTAAAGAATTTTCTGAAATATTTAAAAAGAATAGCTAAAAAAATTTATTTCGCGAACCTGAAGGAAAAAAAATTTCGTATTGGTAAATTAGCACAGCGAAAGAAAGTTAAATTTGTTTAATTATTATACAAAAATATTTTCAAAATGTTAAAATTTTTACACTATAATGGAAAAAATATATTATTGCAAGCTACAATATATTTTTTTAAACAAGTGTGTCAAGTAATTTAATTCCTTCTCTTTTTATTATGATGGTAATTTTTAATAATTTTTACAAAATTTGTATTTAGCGATATTTTGAGCATATTTATTTTAACAATAAAATTCGATTTTAATTTATTTTTTATTTTTTAAAACCCAATTTACTTAATATATCTTCAATTTCTTTATTCGTATAAATTAAACCACTGTAAAACATTTTTTTTGACAAAAATCAAATATAAAGTATTGTTGCATAAGTTTAGGGATGTATAAAGTGCCTTGTTTCGTTATAAACGAAATCAGAGTACCTTATATGCCCCTTGTATTTTCGGTTTTTATATCAGTGAGAAACTTGAGTAGATACGGTATTTATAACCAATAATAGGAGTTATAAACTTTGGTGTTTTACTTAAAAAAAGTACCAGGTGCAATCTAAATAATTCTAGCACAGAACTAATCCGTAAAAATTCAAAAATACAAACGAATCGAATTTAATTTTCTAAGATGTGTTTAAAAAATAGTTTCGAGCTGTTTCCGGCAATGACTTTCGCAAGTTTTCTATTATTGTTGCTATTTATAAAAGATACTAGTGCTTAAATAATTACAATCAAAAATATATTTTTAGAATTATTAAAACAAACTATAAAACACAATCTAATATTATTTTACTAGAAAATATTGATTTTTGGCATATCAGTAATTTCAGATTTATTTGTTATTCGGATTTACATTTCCTATTTTCATTTCATTGAATATATTTTTAAATAATTTTTATTCTATATTTTGGTTGTAAATTATATTTTGAGCCTTTAACCATCGATTTTGCAAAATAATTTGGGTATTTATTTTTTTATAACTTCCATTTTATTGAATTATATATATATATATATTATAATTCGTTTTTGTATCCTTTTTCTAGTATGATATTACAATATACCCTAAAGCTCTGATATATACCAAACCTTGCTTATAATCAAATACTTTAAAAAAGAGTGGTTATATGTGCTCGTGCAGCATGTTCAACCATATAGGTGCATTCTTTATCTGTTCTGGTGTCTTCTAAAATATATCATAAGATGTTCTGAACTACATCACTTCATGTTATAGTATGAAATTATTTCAAACTATAAAAAAATATAATTAAGTTAGGCAGGTAAAAAGTCATGCCTCTTAGATTTTTGGTTTCTAGTATATTGAGCAGAATTTTTTTATTATCTAACTAATCTTGTAATTTTGATTTCTTTTATATCAAAAATAAATACATTATTGAGTTACTCTGAGCATTAGTATGTGTTTCTATTTAAATGTATTGTTTCCTTTTTGTATCTTCTTTTAAAGAATTTATTTAAAGATTTATTTTATTTTAACTTTTAATCATTGAACATGCATTTAATAAGTGATGCCGATACCGATAATTTACTCATTTTAATTCGAAGCATAATTGCAAACTATTCTTTTAATGCATAGTTTTTATACCTTTTGTCGAATTTCACGCGTAAGGTTTCTTTTCATTTTGCTTCAATGACCTAAAATATATTTATATCCTTAATACGCTTAATACCATTGTAGAATATCCTTTATTCGTTCTCTATCTATCTCAAAGATTTCTTAGAACTAAAAACTCATGTATACCAATTTTTCAAATTACAATGTTATTTGTAACATTAATTTTTTTGTATATCGAATATGTAATGCTTTTTAATATTCTCGTATTACATTTGTTACTATCTTGTAAAAATATGATGAAGCTTTCTATTGTGCGAATTTGTTCTTAGAAAATTTTTTTCATTAACATTTCTAAGCTTCTTCTTTATTTACTTAAAATAATTCAAGTGGCTCTTAAAATTGCAAAAACAAACGTTTATTTCTCAATTAAAACCTATATGGGTCTCTTACTGGTTTCGTTTGTAACTTGTGTATATGCTGTTTACATACTAATCCAAAACACATTTATTTTGTTACTGTAAAAGAAAGATCAAGGCCTTGAGAACAAAATCAACATATTATATAGAAGTATTTTTACGAGATAGCATTAACAATTTAGTATTTACCCTAATAAAAATATCTGATAATTTTAATGCTGAAAAACTTTCAACTTTAAACCAGCTGTTTCTTTTACCCTATGACATAAGCTATGTCTTGGGTTTTCCTTGTTTTGTTTTAATTTTTTCTAAACACTTTGGGCATTTTAAAAAAGCTGTAATTTCTTTTTAATAAATCTAGTATTTTTAGTTACTTTTTTTTCACTTTTTAGATAATTGTTCTAAAACAATTATGTGGATTCTATTTATGTAACTGGTATTCTCCAAAGCATTACAAAGTTTATACGATTATAGAGGATTAGAAATATGTTCTTTGAAGCGGCAGGCTTTACAGATGCTTTTAACCCTGCGTTTCTCGGTAAAGTGAGATCATTTGATTCAACAAAACACAGCCGTGATCGATAGAATATCTCCTCTATACATATTTCTTTTTTGCATGTTTTTCTATGTTTTCACTATGCCGCCATAGAAATATTTATTTTAAAACGAAACAAAATGTTTGCAAATTATCAACCTAAAAGGATTCGATTTTACATGTTCGGATTGTAAATTTCTCATGCCCAAAGTGTATTTCATTTTATTTAATATTCAAATTTAAAATTTTTGATCTATTCAAAAAGAAGCCAGGTATAGCTGATTCAAACTGGATAAGAAAAGAGATGGATGAAGCTTCAGGCGAAAAACCAACCGTGCAAAAAATTAAGGATTTATAAAACATAAAAAAAGCTACAGGAGAACAAATTAGAAAAAAAGGAAAACGATTCTGAATAAAAAGAGACGAAATAACTTTTAAAAGAAAACTTGACGGCATTTTTCATTTGAACATACTTCCAGACTAGAACCTGGATATTTACAAGCTATTATAAAAAAATATAAAATTTAAATCGATTACTGCGAGAAATCGCTCTATAAAAACAGAAGTATTTAAACAAATGGTTGGATAAATTGTATTGCAAAAAAACACTTCGAATATGTCTGGTACAATATTTTCTTTAATATATATTTACTTTACATTGCAAAGAATTTTTAACGAATAAGTTAAATTTTTGACGGAAAAAATTAGACGGAGAACTCTTTGGTTTCACAGTTCTAGGGCCATGCTCGCATTTAAGTTAAAAAGGCAAATATAAAAGAATAGCTTTGCTAGTTTGTCGAAAATCATGTGATTAGATACAAGAAAAAAAAAGCAGTAGTATGTGACATAAATGCCTAAGTAGGCAATGAATGAACAAAAATGAAACAATTCGAGAAAAAAGCCTTTGAAGATTCAAAGGAATAAGCGATGCCATTGAATCTTCATCCGAGCTAAATCATGATTGTTTATAGTATATTAGACTGCATGAATATATATTTTTACCTAAAAATTGTGAATTAATATTGTGGTTAACTAAAAAATATACCATTTTAGCTCATACACAATACATCGAGTGAACGATATCTTAAAATGTACAAAATGGCAGACGCTAGACTAATAAAATCACCGGAAATTATAAAAACCGAAATGGCTCAAATGCCTTAGATTTTGAAAATTAGACTGTTAAAAACCAAGAGTCAATCTATGGAATCTTTTCGATAGAAAAATCGGGGATTGATTAAGTTCTTGCGAATATTTTAGAAAACATTCGACGGCATAGAAATGATGCTCCGAAAAATTTGCTAAATATACACAAGAAAGGACTGACAAAATTATCTTTTTTTTAGGACTATGACGGGTAAATGCTTTTAAATTGGTACTTAAAATCGAAATTATGCACCAAACCAGCAAAGGATAAAAAATTACTGTAGAAGATGGCGAATAAAAAGTGGATTTGTTAGAGAATAAAATGCATACCATGAATGTTAGACTAGCAAAGAAAATTTATCTAGAAACAAATTATGAAAATAGAAAAATAGAATTAAATAAACGAGAAAAATCAAGGTAGGTATATATCAAAAGGCTTTGGGTTTAAATTTTGAATCGTAGTTATATAAGTATTCAATGAACATTTGGTGACTTATCTGAATGAGATAGATGTATATGACTAACCATTTGAGCGGATGTTAAATACAATCAGCTTGTTTGGGAAGCAAACTTCCAATTCGAAAGTCAGGCCTAAATAGCAACACGAATATCCTTTTAAAGCCTTAACTCGTGAAATCTTAGCGATTATTTTCTCATTGATAAATAAAAAAAAAACTCGTTGAAGTTTTTTAAGTCGAGATAGTAGCTACCAAGAAAATCGCTTGTAAATAAATTATTTCTCTGATTCCAAAAATCTGGAAATATTGCAAATATCTGTAGATCAGATAAATTTCTTTTTTTAATTCACAAAAAATAACCAAATTAGTCTGCTCAAATTAGTGAGCAATTACATTCATTTTTTCTATTCATCTGCTTTCACATATATAACTAAAACTCCTTTTTTTAGAACTTAAAAATTACTCATATGGAATAACAAATGTGTTTTTCGAAGGTTTAACAGCAATTAAACAAAGATTTTCTTAAATTTATTTGGAGAAATGTTATGTATTGTCCCGTAATCTATGGTTTTTAATTTCTATAGAGGTGAATCAAAGGGTATTCTTTTTCGAATCCTTAGTCGAATTGCAGAATATGATAAACGATGTAAGCCTAATTCGAATGATTCTAAAAAAAGACCTAGAAAATTGTGGTAACTTAAAAACTTGCAAAAAATCTCGAGATATTCTACTGTTTGAGACAATAGATGCACCTTCTTATATCCTCCTTTGACATCAAGCTCAATGCAGCTATAGTACAGATAAAACTGTACAAAAGATTCCCAGCACAGAAACGGAAACCGCGCAGCTTATTACGATTGCTTAGATACTACCGTAAACATTAAAGGATCCTGAAAGAAATGCTAGAAATGTTAGTCTCGAATTAAAGAAACACATTATTTTTTAAACACAAAAAAATGGATAGCACAAGATGAGTTCTATGGACCAAAAAATATCAATTTCTTATTTTAGTACATAAATATTTCACGAAACAATATCATACTTTCATTTAAAAATATTTTTCACAAGATAACAAAGATGATACGGGAGAATAAAGACAGAACACAAGCAGTGTATAACACATACTTTGAAATAAAGAAAACTTCAAATCTCGAGTTTGGACAGGAAACGAATAAAAATTATACGTATGAATGTTCTTATGTATATCATATAAATGACAGTAAATATGAATATTGGTTAAAATTAATATAACGGTACTCTCTGTAGAAAACCTAAAGAGCTTAAGTAGTATAAAAAAGTTCACAATAATCCACCGAGTGAACTGACATTCTAGCAATAAACATTGTGAGTGATGGATTAAAATCTTGCTTATTATACATATCGATAGAATCACGCTCTGATATCCGAGTCATTTTGACCGAATGATAAAATCCTCTTGACAGAAAAGTGTAAACTTCAATAAAAATCGCAGAGTTTCAAGCCACGCGAAAAAAATTTCTGATAGAGTTAAAAAAATTCTACGATTTCTTCTATAAACATTCGTTAAAATTGGCTCTTAATTAAGATAAATGAAGTTCATATAAGATCAAACTTAGATATTGACAGACCGATATGTTATAGAACAAGTAATACAAATGATTTTTTTTGTATCTATCGTGATTTATTTGGAGCAAATTATATTATTTGTAAAATAATATACAATATAACTTTAATAGGAATTATTTCCAGAATAATTTTGTTTTTATGTTTAGATTAGTTCATTAAAATATATATGAAGTTAAAAATGTGTAAATTATTTGAGTTTTTTTAAAATCATTATTTTAAATAAAAAAATCATTCTTGTTCTTAAATATATCCTTTATTATATTTTAAAACCAAACAAAATGAATCTCTGGTAATTTAACTTAAAATTAAAGTCATTTTAAAAAGTTATTCTTTTTTTCTATGAAAGAAACAAATTTAGCAAAAATAACTTTATTTCTTAAATCAGTGTGTTATTTTTTAATTATAAGTCATTTCGACAAAAAATTCTTGTCTATTCTATTTTAATACTAGTATAAATTGAATTTGATGGATAACTAACATTATATTTTTTTGAACGTATATTTTAGCTGATAATTACGTTTATTTTTCCATTCTCATGCAAGAATATAATTTATGTATGACTTCACCGGGAATTTAATATCCTATTCACTAACAATAGCTATTTAAAAATTATTATATCGATTAAAGTAGCTTATTATACATTATCTATTTATCTCTCCAAGAATATTTGCAGTAGAATTAGAAGTACAAAGAAAAATTTTTTAAATAATTAGAATGTATTTTATTCGTTTCTGAATAAAACAAAGTATATGTTATAGAAAAATAAGATTAAATGTCATTTGTCGACTAAAGAAAAATAAAGAGAATGTTTCAAATATCATATCTGATAATCCCATTTGTCCAACTTCTTTTTGCAACTTACATACTAGACAATTAAAAATCAAAAAAATACGAATACACAATTAGTCTTTCGCATTAAATCTAAATGTTATATATTTTCTATTAGCAATAATTTTTTAATATTTTCAAAAAAAACTTCATCTCAAAATACATAAATCTTACTAAGATAAATTTTTTGTATTTAAATTATTTTCTGGGTAATTTTAAGAGAGGTAAAGATAAAGAATAAACAAATTTATAATTTTTGTGTCGATCTATATTTATTTAATAAAATTCAGGGTTAAAATATTTTTACAATTTTTTTATGTTTTCTTCTACCTCTTTAACCACTTTTGTCTCTTCTTCCAAATCAGACTCTTTATTTATGTTATTGGTCGGTTCCTCTATCGTGGATTCTCCTTGTGAAATAAAGGGTGTATTATTTTTTGGTTTTAAAATTTTAACACCATCTTCCTCTCTCTTCTCTTCTTTATAAGAGGGTGTTGGTTCCTCATGCATCTTTGATCTCATAATAACACTCATTGACGCTCTCTCCCAGCTCTCTTCGGCATTTAGTTCTGACTCAAGTCCTCTTCGTCGATCAAAGGAAATCATTTCGACTGTCTTCTTGCGCACTATAGATTGTATATATGTCTCTGCATTTATTAGTATTTTTGGTCTTCTAGTATATGTCTTATGGTATTTGTCACAATACAGTTCCAGGTTATCACATAATAGATTATCTCAACACTACACCTATAAATAAGACCCAAATCATTGGCTAGCAGGTCATACTTCCTAAGTTTTATAGTTTCAACTTTTTGAAGTGAATCTTGGGAAGTGATTCATACTTTAATGAGTGTTACCTTATTCTTCTTATCTAAAATAAATATGTCGGAACTGTTATTCCGAATTTTAACATCAGTTTTTATTCTGGTGTCCACTCTTATCTCTGCATACTCATTATGAAGAATTTCTTGAACTGCGTGACTCCTAATTCGTTTTGAGGACTTAAACTTATATCTATTTAGGAGAAGTAAGTTTATGCATCTAACCACTTCATTATTTCGTCTGGTGTAGTCATACCTAGCATTTTTTCACATCGAGTTGCTAGATGATCTACAGTCTTACCAGACTTCCCGCAATATTGACACATACCATCTGCTCCCCATAATACATTTTTATCCTGGATATAGCAGAACACAGCTTCATTTTGTGGCCTAATATTCCCTCTCTTTAGCCATCTAGAAGAATCACTAACACTAACAAGCTCATTTTTTCTTGCATTATATAACTTTGAATGAAGTTTTCGTTTTTCTATTTCGTTATATAGTTTCGCAAGTTGATCATCTTCTAATTTTTTCCTAGTGACTTTTTCTACCAACCTGTACTTTACTTTTAAGAAGCCTTTTATTAGTGCAAGATGGGTTTTATTTTTATTCTCAACTTTGAAGATTGCTGCTCGTCTAGTTGATATTTCTTTACTTTTTTTCAGACAATCCAAGAGTTGCAGAAGCATATGTTCGCTTCGCAACTCAACACTATGTAGGCCACTTACAAGTTCTGTTATAGGAAGATACAAACGCGCTTTGCATCCTGAGCGAAGATGTATCTTATTCTTCACCAACAAAACACGCACTGCATCATCTAACTTAAAGAAGTCCGCCGGTTCAAGTCGAAGTACTCTTATGTGATAGTTGATTCAAGATATCGCATGTTGATTGATTGCAGAAAAAATTATTGAATTTAATCTAATGTGACAATGTCTTCTAACTCTTGATATAAGTTCGCATCGTACTTCTTCAAAAGAGCTGCGTGTTGGAATTCCTGCGCTATCTTCTATTATTCCTAAATATTTGTAAACACTAAAACCTTCTAGAAGAGTAGCACTATCTTCACAACACTTATTATTTGTGGCTGACTTCTCTTTGTTAATCTCTAGGCAAATCACCTCTAAAAATTCCTTTGCTCTGTCTGTCAAAGCATTCAATGTAGAACTGTCTTATGCAAAAGCTTTAGATCATGAATAAACAAGAGATGATTAGTAGAATGGGATTTTGCATCTGTTTGTACCGTCACTTTTGTGTATTTTTCATTGAGCTTTCGGCTTAATGGATCCATACACAAAACAAATAACAAAGGTAACAAACTATCTCCTTGCAGAATCCTTTTATCAATATTCTTGCTCATGATTTTTTCAGGCCCTGCTGATATAGAAATTTTCTATTTTGATATAATTACCTTAATAAATTTCAAGATCCAATCAGGTAATTTAATTTTTCAATGCATTGAGTTAAATAAGCATGATGTATTGAATCATAAACTTTTTTAACATCAATCATGTCGCCTTAAGATTTTTTCCCTACTCTTTATTGAAAGCAATATTCAGTAGAGCCTGCTCTTTCGCTCCCTGCACACCTCTTACCGCCCCTAATTGGTTCTCTGCAAGCAACCCTCGCCTTTCCACTTCAAGTTGAACGACTTTCGTTACACACTTTGTCGTTAACTTATAGAGGTTGGACATACAAGTGATTGGCCTGTAGTCAGAGCCTCTTCGTGGAATTCCTTTCGGTATCAAATACGTAAGCCCGCAGTAAAACCAATCAGCTTGAGGTGTTCCTTCTAAACATATAACTTTCACAATATCATAAATATATTTGTGAAGAGTTGTAAGTTTCTTTATGAAAAAATTGTAAATACCATCAATTCCAGCAGCTTTCAAATTGGGAAGCCAATTAATGATACTTACAAATTCATCAAATGAAGGAAACGTGGTTGGATGATTATCTGATACAAATTAGATCAAATAATCATTATACGTGACTGTGTCATCATTTTTGTTTCGCACTGTAGACCAAAAACTCACAATTTCATCACGACTGACCACATGCTCGGATTCGTAACGCTCAAGTAACCCACGATAAAATCGACCTCGGAAAAGCTCAAACATACGATTCTCTTTTCGGAATTGCTTCCCACTTTCATGCATCGTAATTTTTTCTCGTAAACTTCAAAGACTCATTCTTTTTAACTAAAGCCTCAGAAAGATCAGTTACGCTGCTAAAGTTTAAATTAAACACTCGCATGATTTTCTTAAGGCTCTTCGTTTCCGAAGTGGAGAGCTTTTCCTGCTTACGGGCCTTCTCGAGAAGATCTTTGAAGAGTACTAACTTAGAAATTTTACTTTCTATGTTTTCCTTCCAAGCGGATCTAGGCTTTTCTTTGCTTGTTGCCTCGTCATAGCATACCTGGGCTGCCTGGATTATTCGTGCCACTGCAGTTATCGTCATCGGCACACAAGAATCAGCATACTCACCGATAATTCGATTAATAAGGTCTAAAACTTTACTGTCAACCAATTCATTCGGATGTTTTCTAGTTCGGACCACCACTTTTCAATTTCGTTCTCCGAGATTTCTTTGATTTTACTCAAGAATTTATCTCTCAGGTTTATGTACTCCGTGGTGTCAGTCAAGGTGCATGGCTTAGTGAGACAAGTGGCGATTCTACGTCGCTCTCCCTTCTCTTCTGTTTTTAATTCCTTTCCCATCTCACTTTGTGCCAATTTTTTAAACACTTCAAAAGTTTCAGTTTAGCCGAATTTCTTATCATAGTACATGTGAAGCTCTGTCTAGCCATTTCCTGTCATTCTTTCAAACCTTGTCTGTACTACAAAAAAACAATTCGAGGCCATCTCTTCGGGTCGGCTGTTGCGGAATCGAATATCGTCCGCAATGCCATTAGCCTGTTACCTTCTGGAATAGCTAGAGTAATGGGGTTTGTCATGTCGTACCATGGCTCGCAAGAAGAGACTTCAACCGAAAAGGGAAGTGGATTATTAGGCAAAAATAAGGAGCAGAGCTTACTATTTTGCATTTTACTGCATGTTTGGCTTGGTGATGGATGTGTGTTTTTTGTGTAGAAGGAGGAAAGTAGGGAAATAGCCGGTGGGTGTAGCTCAAATTTTTGTATGCCAATATTACTTTTATTCACCTTATCGGCGTCGTTTGCGGCCTTTATTTTATTTTTTTAAATGTTTCGCTGCTAAATTTTTCTTTCTACCAATTTTTTATATACTTTATTTAAAAGTATCACATCTTTTTTAAAACAGTGGCAAGTGTTATATTTGTTTTCATGACATTAACGCAGTTCTAGGTTTAACATAAATAACTGCTACCCCAACACTCCATCGGTAACCCCTGCGATACCTACGTCCCAAAGCCTTTCATCTACCAGGTGTGTAGAACCTAATTACTAGGCGAGGCAGTTGCCCGGAGTTCGTTAATGTCCGTTGCATGGAGTGTGATCGAAGGCCGAAGCCCCCCTGGGCTCCCCCAAGACTATGCAGCATTCCCACTTACTCTACACTTTCTGAACCCAATAAACTTCTAGCTAAGATATATTTCAGAGAATTACATGGGGTCCACCTAAACAGTGCAATGTCATACCAACAGGTATAACCTGCTACTTAGATTTCCTGGCTTTAAATGGTTTTTTGTTTTATATCTCCCAGGCGCTAAGTCTTCTAACCCGAGTGAGCAAGGCTAGGTTCCCATGCTTTTACATGGCAATTACCTACATGTTAAGCTGCGGTCTGCAATCTGGTTACATAAAATACTACAAATAAATTTGTAGAAAAGTTTCTCCATCTCTTAGACCTCCCCTCCTCATAACAACTCCCAAGGAACAACCAAAGATGTAGTGTGGTTTTATTCCCACCAAAAATCCAAACAATGATCTCACACCAGTTTCACACACTCATTGCCAAGCAGAAAGTTTTTTATGTGGTTATCCTCCCTCCACTTTTTTATATTATAATATAAATATATATATATAAACCAAAAAAAGGATTTGAAGAAGAGACAGAAGTGGTTAAAGAGGTAGAAAAAAACTTGTAAAAAATGGTAAAAATGTTTTAACCCAGAATTTTATTAAATAAATTAAACCAATAAATAGAAGTTATAAAAAAATAAATACCCAAATTATTGTGCAAAATCGATGGTTAAAGGCTCAAAATATAATTTACAACCAAAATATAGAATAAAAATTATTTAAAAATATATTCAATGAAATGAAAATAGGAAATGTAAATCCGAATAAGAAATAAATCTGAAATTACTGATATGCCAAAAATCAATATTTTCTAGTAAAATAATATTAGATTGTGTTTTATAGATGGTTTTAATAATGCTAAAAATATATTTTTGATTGTAATTATTTAAACACTAGTATCTTTTATAAATAGCAACAATAATAGAAAACTTGCGAAAGTCATTGCCGGAAACAGCTCGAAACTATTTTTTAAACACATCTTAGAAAATTAAATTCGATTCGTTTGTATTTTTGAATTTTCACGGATTAGTTCTGTGCTAGAATTATTTAGATTGCACCATGTACTTTTTTTAAGTAAAACACCAAAGTTTATAACTCCTATTATTAATTATAAATGCCTTATCTACTCTAGTCTTTACACTGATATAAAAACCGAAGATAAAAGGGTGCCTATAATGTACCTGGTTTCATTTATAACGAAACAAGGCACTTTATACATCACCGAACTAAATCTAAAATACTTTATATTTGATTTTTTTTAAAAAAAATGTTTTACAGTGGTTTAATTTATGCGAATAAGGAAATTGCAGATATATAGGGTAAATTGGGTTTTAAAAAATAAAAAATAAATTAAAATCGAATTTTATTGTTAAAATAAATAGGCCAATAATATCGATCCAATCAGAAAAATTTGTAGAAATATATTATAAACTACACATTTACAATAAAAAGGAAGCAGAGTTGAGTTATTTCGCAAACTTGCTGTAAAAAAATAATACTGCTGCAATAGTATTTTAGTCTCATTAAATTGTAAAAAATACAAATATTTTGACAATAATTTTTACAAAACTTTAAACTTATCATAATTTCTTTCTTCTGGTTTAATTTACTAATCCAAAAATATTTTATTGTGCAAATTCAAAAACAAATTCTTTAATTATTATCGTATTTTATTCTATCTCCCTGTCAAAAATAAAAAAGCTATACTAAAATGCCATCTTCAAGGACTTACCCCAATGTTTTCGTATTTAAAATATAAATTTAAAAATTTCCACTATTTCACTTGATTTTAATATTCTATATGTTCGGTTTTGGAAGAATTTATTACTAATATCCACATATTTTTTTTGTTATATTATTTTGTCTCCCTCTTGTTCTTAAATGCTTTTCCTTATATAATAGGATAAATAAGATTTAAAAATTTAAAAAAACCCTAAAAAAATATATTTTATAAACCCTTTAATTTAAAGGGTCATATGTAACTTAAGTCTTATTTCCTTTGTATTTTCAAATTTTTAAATCTTTATATTTTTAGATTAAACTACAAAAGTGTGTCATATATAAAGGAAAAGTAAAAGAAACCTGTGAGAAAATAAGCATATAAAAAACACTCAAAATAAAACCACTTTAAAAATCAAATTTTTCTCATTTTTTTTATTCTGTGATAATTTTTCTGTATTTTATTTTTTTAATTTTTTATAATTTCATTTTTATTTTTTTAAATTAGTTTTAGTATTTTTCTAATTTTTTTGACTTTTTTTTAATTTCTTTAAATTTTTTTTCGCTTTAGAGAGGTCTCGTTTATTAAAATTCTTTTATTTATCCCAAAATAATTATTTTCCCACCTTTAAGCGTTTCCCGCCAAAAAAACTATAATACGAATAATTTTGCCATCTCATCCGATTTAGCAGGTGTGATGATCTTCTGGATTTTTCTTTTTGCCAGGGTAAAATTCAGCAGGGGGAGTCAATATAAAATACTACAATTATTACTTTTTAATATTACGTACAAATTTTAACCTTTATATTATCAATGGTTCCTAATGTATAAATTAAAATTTGTTACACCAGTAGTATTATGGTTTTATAAAATAAGCTTTATATTAGAATTTATTCGTTAAAGATTTATCATCATTGTATTGATTATTCGGTACATTAAACTTTTTCAGATCTTGAAATATGTATAAAGTAGAAAAGTTATCATCTAATAAATATACAATTTTTTTGGGTATTTTATATTGTTTTAAAGACATTAACGCAGTTCTAGATTTAAAAAAAATCACAGCCTCCCCAGCATTCCATCAGTCTTCTTTGATATACCAATATTTCAAAAATTTTCCTCTAAAAATATATGTAGGACTATTTAATGATCGTATCGAGATCGTTTTTCGCACATTTTTGTTGCTACGAGCGTAATTTTAGGTCGAAATAAACCTTGTAATTTCCCTAAAACCAGTAATATCTTACTTACTTTACATTTGTGAGCCGAACATATTTCATATTAAGACATATCTTAAACTTATTTGCTTCAAATTAGGCATTTAAATGTCTTAAGGGGGGATAACCTGCTTCTCGGTGCCTTGGTTATTTAAAAGTAACTTTTTTGTATCATCGAAGCGCTAAACTGTCTAAGACGAGTGAGTCAAGATAATTTTTCATGCTTTCACATACAACTAGATACAATTTCGGCTGTGGTCTCCAATCTAGTTATTTATACTACAAACAAAGACCCTAAAAAATTTTTACTCTTTATTTAGACCTTCCTCGTGTTATACGCATTCCCGTGAAAAATCGAAAATTTGGTGTAGTTTTCGTCCCACCTAAAACAAAAGCAATATTTTAACCAGCAGTTTAGATATTTTTTTTGCAGGAGATAGTTTTTAATGAAGCTTTTTACACTCGCCTAAAGCCTGGAGATTATATTAATCTTACGGAAATTTCTAATTATACAATCTTTAAAACCGTAATGGGTAATACCAGAAAGACTAGCAGAATGGATATTACATAAAGGCAAATCAAAAGTTTACTCTAAATACAGATCTTAAAAATAAATATAAACGGCGCGATAGCTTCTCTAAGACAACATTTTAATTTTAATATCAGAAATTAATGTCAGGAAGGTGATCTTATTGGAGCCGAAATGCTTCAAACCTAGCTGGCTTCCTAAAAAAATGAATTTATATTGAAAATTTCTTTCTAAATAGAACGATTTTGGTCAAAAGAGTCAGGTAAAAAGGAAAAATGGGAGACATCAAGATCCGTAAGAACTTATAACTAAGTATCTACAACCAAAAAAAGGCATATAATGTTGTATTTTTAAGTATTATATTAACCTTACTATAAATTTATGAACCAGAATATTAATATAAACTAAAAAAAATATAAATTATTCATCATATGAATTGAACTTGAACTTTTCTAAAAACTAGAATTATTTATATTAAAATCAAATTTATGTTGGTTCTAACTCGAATAATGATTTTAAATTAAATTTTCATAAGTTCTGAATTTAAGATTTGATTGATTAAAAAATTTAATTAATCAAATTACAATTTGTTATTTTTAATTTATTATCACAAATTATATAAGTAAAGAAACAAATGTGTTTATGAATATCTTAATATTAATTAAACAAGAAATGTTTATTATAATAGTATTTATTGTAGGACAAATTTATCTTTCAAAGTCAAATAAAACGATACCAGATAAGGGTATGTTTCCTTATAAAGAAGAAACTACATATTTTGAGAAGCATGCATTTAATCTGATAGAGCAGTTATTTTCTGGTTATTCTAAAAATGCATTTAATGATGTATATTTCATAGAAACAAATAATCTTACAACAAATGCAGATTTTGAGGGATTCATAAATAAAATCACACATTCTAAGACGATAAAAACACATTTTTTTTATGTTCAATTTGATTGGTCTGAAGATTCAAATTTAAACACTGAGAACATTATTAAAAAAATTTTATGTGCACTGAATAATCATTTAGAAGGAAAAATGTGTAAACCGAAAGAAAAAATTGTAATAAATAACGGAACAAATTTTATTTACGAGGACATTTCTAAAGTCTTCAGATATTTTCATTACTATATAAACAATTTTAAGAATGAAAATTTAAATATAGAATCTATCAAAAAGATTTTCTCTAAAAGTCTGGATTTCCAAATGAATGCGACAAATTTTCTTAGTCAAAAAACATTTATCTTTATTTGTCGAGGAAAAATACCAAATTTAGATATCTTTTTATTCAAGAAAATTATTTTTAAATATCTAAAAGTTAGAAATACGTCATTCATGACCCCTGTATTTTTTTTGATAGTAGTTCGAATAATTTGAAAAATGATGGCTTTTTCTTAAGTTCTGAGGATACTTCTAAAACTTTTTCACTGTAAAATTCTATTATGAAAAAATTGTTTCTTCTGAATATATAATATACTTTCAAAATCTTAAGGAATTAAAAGCTTTTTTTGTATCAGAAGAACTTTTTTTGAAGTATTCTGCGATTAAATTTACGGAAAAGATAGAAGAGAATTTTCATGATATGCAAAATCAGTCTATCCTAAGCCTTAAATCAATGCCTACGCGTAGAGTAGATGTGGATTTTGTGAATCCAATTAGAAAAGATATAGTTATGGTTGTAAACAATATATTTTCTATAGAATATATTAACAAAGGATATTTTTTCGAAAAGAAAATAAAAAAAGACGATTTCACTTTAAAAAATAAATGTTTTATTCAATCTATGGAATTATCTGCTCACATAGATAGAGTAGATTCTTTTGCATATAATTTTTGTATTGACGAATATGGTGAAATTATTTCTACTTATCGAGAAGAATTAAAGCTCTATGCAAATATCAAAAACATATCTATAGCTTTTCATGAAATTGAAGAAAAATGCAAAAATTTAATACTTTCACTTATGAATTTGGAATGATCTGATATAAATATCCATAAACAAGAATTTTTTCTTTTAAAATATAATCACATGATAAAATACCATAATGAAGTAAAAAAAATATTTTTATTCACAATTTTTTAATTTGGCAATTCTATAATAATTTTCGTTTCTTAAATCTCAAAATATAAATTAACAGCAAAATATTTTCCTATTGTAGTTTTATCTGGGTTTTTTAAAGAATCGGATCATGGTTTTGAGCCTTTAATTATTTTTAAAGGTGTTATTGTTGACCAAATTGCTCAAACATAATCATATATTGGTGTAAAGAACCATAAAACAATATTGACGCTTCGAATTATAAAAAAACCAAGTCATTCATAAAATCCTGGTCCCTTAAAAATAATTAAATATAATCTAGTATTTTTTCGTTAAAGACTAATAAACATTGCTTTATTAAATGGTAAATTTTTGATCTTATAACGAAAATGGATAGCCAAATAAACAGAGGTATAAATTCTCAATTTAACTAAGTATATATTTTCCGATTTCTGAAAAAATTACATATATTTTAATTTAGGTGATTATATATATAGTATATAGAAACCTGATTATCAACAGCTTCATATTTATTATGATTGGTAAAAGCCTACTTTTGATTCTCAGAGATATTTATGATTCGATGCATATTTTTCACATAAAAGAGATATAGAGTATCTAACTTAGCCAAAGATCTCTTGCAAAGATTATTACCAAAAAACATATTTTTAATTAATTAGAAGGTATTTTATTATGTATCATAATCGTCGATCTAACGTTTTTTTAAATTGCTATTGGCTACTCATTAAAAATCAAGGTATTTTTTAAAATCGAAGATGATATCTAAATTTTTTTGCTTTTATATTTGTCTAGATCATAAATCCTCTATAATCCCACGTATTAGTTGTTTTCACATAATATGAAATATAATTTTATTTAGATTGAAAAATAAACAATATCAGAATTATTGTGTACACGCTCTCTGGGCTGAAATTACTTTATATCAGATAATTACCGTATAGATTTGACCGAATGCTGTTCTTTACAATTTTAGCATTGATTGAATAAGTTGTATCTTCGAACGCTTACATAATAATTAAAATGCCTCAATCATTATCAATAGATTGCTGAAAAACATACATAAAATTTTAGTGTGATTATCTAGTAAATAACTCTAATTTATATCAAGCATCATTTTGAGAACCATCAAGGACTTATTTATATCTAGGTCAATGTTTAGACATAAAAAAATCTTTTATATTTAGAGAAAAGCCGGCCTCTTGACCTTCTTTTACTCTGGTTTGGATTACAAAACTAGATCATGATGAGACGAATTAATCATATATCAAAATGCATAAAAGAGCATGAGTTGGTACATCAACCAATATATTTCATGAAAAAGCTTGCACATAAAAAACATTTTTTAACTACTACAGTTGCTATTTTAATCATTTAATGTTGTACTTTATATTGACCCCCCCCATTGTTCTTACCCTGGCCAAAAGTAAAATTCAGCAGATCACAAACTGCTAAATCGGATGGGGATTAAAAAATATTCGTATTTATAGTTTTTTTATCGGTAAATGGCTTTTTACCGGGAAAAAATATATTTTGTGATAAATTAAAAAATTTGTGTAAACTAAGATCTTCTAAAATAAAAAAAAAATTAAAAGAATTTATAAAAATCAAAAAAAAATAAAATTTATTATAAAAAAAGGAAATCAAACAAATAAAATTAAGAAAAATTATTACAGAATAAAAAAAAATTTGAATTTAAATGATCCTTTTTTATTCCGCTTTTTATATTCTTCTCTTCTGCCTGGTTTTTTTAACTTTTCCCTTTTATATGACACACTTTTGCATTTGATTCAAAATCTAAAATATAAGATTTAAAAAATTGAGAACATAAGACTTAAGTTACAAAAATATACTTTAAATCAAACGGTTTTAAAAAAATATTTTTTTTACGGTTTTTATTGACATATATTTACTCTAATTATGCAATTTAACAAGGAAATGCATTCAAAATGTGAGAGTGATAGAATAAAATAGAGGGGAGACAAAATCAAATTAGAACAAAAAATTAGTATATTTTTAGTAAGAAATTCTTAAAAAAACCGAGCATATAGATAGAAAATCTAATTGAAACCTTGGGAATTTTTAAATTTTCATTTTAAATACGAAAAATTAGTGCAATTTCAAGTCTATATTTTATTAAAGCTGTTTATATTTTTTACCGGGGAAACAGAATAAAATACGACAGGAAATAATAAATTTTAAGTTATTGCGATGTGAAAGCGTAAAGCCTTAGCTTTTTATATTCAGTTACGAAGGCTTGGAATTTCGGAGATACAAAAATATATTATTTAAAAAACCAGGTCGTAAATAATAGATTATACCTGTTGGATGGTGGAATTTCTTTCTTTGTGACTAGTTTTTATTATAGTAAACAAAATCTTCATGAAAAGATATCCAAATATAAAACTTACGTATTTTTAAATCTATACATCACAAATATAACAACTTGTTATCGATTCTCATATCGTATCAATGTCTAATAAAGCCATTGGGATTACATCATAAAGTAATTGAATTAAATACGAAGTATTTATTCATCTTCGCGATGCACATTAACAACATGTGTGAGATTGTAATACTACTTTATCTTAATAAATGAGCTACAAATAATCTTATCCGTCACTCTATTGGGTTCAAAAATCTAAAAAAATGATAATACTGCGTATCATGGCGTAGCCGATGTTTATTTAGACCTGCGATCACTCTCGAGCAACTGACATTAACAATCAAGAAAAACCAGATCCCCCATTCAAAATATTTTACCTACATATGGGAGTTATTGCATGGAGATAGAGGTTTATCGAAATGCACCGACTGAATGTTTGAGAACCTGGATCTAAGCTACCAATGGCTGCATCATTGTCATGGAATAATATAACATTTTCACTTCTAAAAAAATTTAGCTATTTATTAGATAAAAAACTTTCTAATTTTTACATTTCTCTAGCATTTGATTAAATAGAATGTGTGATATAATTAATACAATTAAAATTATTAAAAAAATGTGCAACAAGTTTAAATCTAGTCATTAAGAGACCATTTATATTATAAAAGGTAACGAATTTTCTGAAATATTTAAAAAGAATAGCTAAAAAAATTTATTTCGCGAAACTCAAGGAAAAAAATTTTCTTATTGGTAGATAAGAGCAGCCTAAGAAAGTTAGATTTGTTTTAATTATTTCAAAAATATTTTCAAAATATTAGGATTTTTACAATATAATGGAAAAAATATATTATTGCAAGCTATAATATATTTTTTTAAACAAGTATGTCAAGTAATTTAATTCCTTCTCTTTTTATTATGATAGGTATTTTTTAATAATTTTTACAAAATTTGTAGTCATATTGATATTATGGGCATATTTATTGGAACGATAAAATTCGATTTTAATTTATTTTTTATTTTTTAAAAACCCAATTTACTTTATATGTCGTCAATTTCTTTATTCGTATAAATTGAACCACTGTAAAACATTTTTTTTAAAAAAATCAAATATAAAGTATTTTAGATTTAGTTCGGTGATGTATAAAGTGCCTTGTTTCGTTTCAAACGAAACCAGGTACATTATAGACACACTTTTATCTTCGGTTTTTATATATGTGTAAAGACTAGAGTAGTTACTGCAGCTTAAGCAATGTAAAAAGTTATGATATTATCTTCTTTTAACTTAACTTAAGAAATTACAGAGTTTTCTAAATCTGTTTTGCTGAAACGAGTATTGAAACTTTTAAAATGCAGGCGAATCAATTAAATATCCAAAGATATTATGGAAAATCGTTTCTAGCATTTTTCGGCATAAATACCAATCTTTTTTTTACTTTGTTTCTATTTATAGAAGAACTAGTAATGATGTAATCAAAATTCAAAAAATTCAGCCAAATTTTATTCTTTTATTTCAATTAGTTTAACATGTAATTTCTTGTCGAATTATACACCCTCTTTTCATTTTATGTAATAATAACTTTATTCTAAAGCATCAAATCTTTTTAAAACAGTGGTAAGTGTTATATTTGTTTTCATAACATCAAGCAGTTCTATGTTTAAAATAAAAAACTGCTAACCCAACACTCCATCAGTATCCCCTGCGATACCTACTTCTCAAAGCCCTTCATCTACTAGGTGTGTATTACCTAATTAATGGGCGAGGCAATTGCCTGAAGTTCCCGAATGTCTGTTGGATGGCGTGTGATCAAAGGCCGAAGCCCACCCTAGGATCACACAAGATCATGCAGCATTCCCACTTACTCTACACTTTCTAAACCCAATAAAGTATAGCTAAGATATATTTCAGAGACTTGCATGGAGTTCACCTAGACAGTACAATGTCAATAAACAGGTATAACCTGCTACTTAGCTCTATCGGCTTTTAATGGTTTATATTTTTATATCTCCCAGGCGCTAAGTTTTCTAACCGAGTGAGCAAAGCTATGTTTCCACGCCTTTACATGGTAATTACCTGCATGTTTGGCTGCGGTCTGCAATCTAGTTACATAAAAAACTACATATAAATTTGTAGAAAAAATTTTGCTGTTTCTTAGACCTCTTCTCCTCATAACACCTCCCAGTGAACAACTGAAGATATAGGTAAGTTTTATTCCCACCAAAAATTCAAATAATGACCTCACACCAGTTTCACAAACTCATTGCCAAATAGAAAGTTTTTTATGTGGTTATCATCCCTTAACTTATTATATCTCAATTCTATTCTATACTTTATTTAAAAGTATCACATCTTTTTAATAATAGTGGCAAGTGTTATATTTGTTTTCATGACATTAACGCAGTTCTAGGTTTAACATAAATGACTGCTACCCCAACACTCCATCGGTAACCCCTGCGATACCTACGTCCCAAAGCCTTTCATCTACTAGGTGTGTAGAACCTAATTTATAGGCGGGGCAGTTGCCCGGAGTTCGTTAATTTCCGTTGCATAAAGTGTGATCGAAGGCAGAATCTCCCCCCTTCTGAGCTCCCCCAAGACTATGCAGCATTCCCACTTACTCTACACTTGCTGAACCCAATAAACTTCTAGCTAAGATATATTTCAGAGAATTACATGGGGTCCACCTAAACAGTGCAATGTCATACCAACAGGTATAACCTGCTACTTAGATTTCCTGGCTTTAAATGGTTTTTTGTTTTATATCTCCCAGGCGCTAAGTCTTCTAACCCGAGTGAGCAAGGCTAGGTTCCCATGCTTTTACATGGCAATTACCTACATGTTCAGCTGCGGCCTGTAATCTGGTCACACAAAAAACTACAAATAAATTTGTAGAAAAAGTTTCTCCATTTCTTAGACCTCTCCTCTTCATAACAACTCCCATGGAACAACCAAAGATGTAGTGTGGTTGTATTCCCACCAAAAATCCAAATAATGATCTCACACCTGTTTCACACACTCATTGCCAAGCAGAAAGTTTTTTACGTGGTTATCATCCCTTCACTTATTAGATCTTAAAATATATAAATCTTAATAAGTTGAATTTTTCGGTATTTAAATTATTTTTAGGATCTTTCTAAGAGAGGTAAAGATAAAGAATGAAAAAATTTATAATTTTTCTTTCTATTGATATAATCCAATAAAAAAATTTAATTTTTTTTCTTTTAATTATCAAGAGATACGGAATGAGTCCTATTGAAAATATAAATACTACAAAGCAAATTAATGGTAATATTTCAGATTTTTCATATTTAAAAAGTATATTGTTTGTATCAGATATTATTTCTAAATCATTATTTTCATTTTTAAAATATTTAAATTTATTGTATCCAGGATAGTGAATTCTTAGAATACCATTTTCGATATTTTTAGGTAAATCTATAACTTTTCCATTTAATTTAATTTTTTTATACTTCCTAATATCGACTTCTATATTATCTGTAAATATTTGTAAGAAAAAAATGCAAAATAAAAACATTTTAAATTTATGTATAAATTTTTTAAAATTAATAAAAAATAATTTAAATTCTTTATATTAGATTTATACTTTTCTGGTTTAAGTTTATTCAAAATATTTGTTTTAGAATATAAATTTAGAAAATAAAAGCTTTTTTAGTTAATTTTTATTTTTTTAAATTCTAGAATTTTAGTAATTTTCTAAAATTGGAAAAATTAATAATCAAAAAAATTGAGACAAAGTTATAATCTATTGTATAAAAAAAAAATATTTGTTACACTCTTTTTTTCAATAAAAAAGGTTTTAAAAGCAAAACAATTTTATTTTAAACAAGAATTTGTTTTGAATTCAAGTCTAGAATCGAATTATACCTATAAATGAATCGAAAAAGTACGTTACCGTGCTTTTTAGACTCAAATTTCCTTGATATTTTATAAATATAAATAAATAGCTATAAAATTTTTTTATTGTTTATTCAAAATTTTTTGATGTATTTTAATTAGATTTTTTTATAATTTAAAAAAACAAATGTGAAACATAATATAGCACTTTAAAGCTTGGATTTTTTAAAAGATGATTGATGATTTTGTGTTCTTTAAATCGATTGGTTTAAGTCTGAAATCGTATAAGAGTAATTCGCCTAAAGTACTTTAAGGTTTTATTTGGTCGGAAGTACTCATTGATTATTTTATAGATTTTAGAAATGTTCATAATGCGTATCGCATTGAATATTCTTTTGAATGAAAAAAATAAAAAATAACCGTATTTCTTAGGAGATATTTATTCCGTACAATAATTCTCTAGAATAATAATAGTTTTTAAAAAAACTAACGAAAAAAAGTAATATAAAAAATCTATAACAGAATCTGAGGAATTAAATAAAAGTAAAGGGCTTGCAAAAACACGTGAAGTGTTTATTTCAAATCCTTCTAGATTTTTCCTCCTTATGCAAAATAACAATCTAACTATGGAAAAATCCAATAATATTTAGATTTAAACCTGCCCTTAAATTCACCTAATACAAAACTCCGGTATAAGTTAAGGTTTCTGATGCAAAAAATCGTGCAGAATTAAAAACAACCGAATCTACACTAATTTAAAGCTTTAATGAATGCCATTAGGCAAAAAAACAATTTCGTAATATAGATAGGCATAAATAGTCTTATGATGCCTTTTTTATATAATATGATTTTGTAAGGTTCTCTCAAATGTTTATACAGAGCTTAATAGGTATTATAATTCGAGGTTTGGCTGTGCCATGATACTTTACGGTAAAAAAATTAACTGTGAAATTAAACAAAAACTAAATAGGCAAGAAAGAAACGTTGAGCTTGGAATAGAATTCTCTAATGAGTTCATATTTTATTGCCAATACCATTCAGTAGATTTTTTACAGCGATAACTATCTAAGTAAAGTAAGAACTCAGGAAAGGAAGTAGAAAATTATTACTTAAAACTAAAAAGCTTTAACGAATCGGTTTTAGAAATTCTGGATCAGTACTGCGAAGAATCAGGAATATACAGAGTTTCTTGTATCTGGGTCATTACAACGCCGTGTATGTCATAGAAATTTGCTAGGTAGGTCATCATCATCGGAACTACAGCTCCATACGAGCCTTGGCCACCTTCGAACATACTGCCCACCAGTTTTTTAGGTAGGTTTGTTTACTTTTTCGGGTTTCGTAACAAGGGGGTTTTAAAGAGTGGGTTATTAAACCTAACCCCAATCCCAAACTAGAGGACCAGTCTCTTTTAGTCCCTTTTTACTGAAAGCAGAGAATATACCAGGCCAATTCTGCTCCTGGCATAATGGGGAGGAGAATTCGGTCTAGGTTGCTTACAAGTAAAACCTATAAAGTAGAATTTCTATATTTGTACTTTCGAAGAATTTTTCAAAAAAAAAAACTATGTAGGGAAACTTAGTAATCCTTAAGGGAATCGGCTAATATAACATTCGAAAGTTAAATTTGAACTTAAGCTAGAGATATTCGCTTGTGGATTCGGTTATAAAACATATCTTCGAAACTTAAGCATAAAAAAACATATATTTACAATACAAAAAGGAATTTAAGCTGTATGGAATAATATGGTTTGTCTATTATAGAGCTAATTATCGTGGTCTAGCTGGGCATATCAAATACGAGATGGAAAGTATCGTAACTAATTGAAATGTTATGTCCACAATATGAAGAAAATTAATAAAACACATAAGTTTCAAATTACTTAATACTTTTTTTCGAATTATCTTCAGGCCAAGTTTCTTATGCAATATAAGTTCATAAATAACATAATTTGTCTTCAAAACCAAAAATGGCTACAATTAATCAAGGTATAATTATTTCTGGGAAAATTGAAAGTTTTCAGAATTATTTCTATGATTTTGTTTGAAAAATGTTTTGATAAAGTAAAACCTCATGTGATTAGTTCTTTTGCTGGCATACATATTTGATCCCCATAAGTTGATCCTACAAAGATTTTATACATACAGACAAATCAATGTATGTAAAATCATTATAAATCAATAAGAAGAGTGTACAAGAGCTGTACTATTTGAGTTTGAAATCGGAGATTGCGCTTCGAATATTAATTAGCGGTGCAGGGTGGTTGCAAAAGCCGAAAGAGCGGTTTTTAAGACGTTATATTTTATAAGAGAATTAAAAAATTGCGCGAGTCAAAGTATTTAGAGTAAAAAAACCTATTTTCTTATAACTATACCTATGCGATAAAATTCGAGAAAAAACTGAAGTTTATTGATTTTATCTTAAAATACAAAGAAAACCATAAAAATAAAATTTTTAGAATTAGGGTCTCGAAAAATCATTAAAAAATATTGAAACAGGAATTATGCAATGAGATAGTTTCTAATTATTGCTTAGGTGTTATATAAGAATCTGTTACACCGCAAGCTCATGAGAAGTACAAAGTTGACATTAATACAAAATGTCCCAACCCAACCAATTGTTTCTTCTAAATCATTATAAAAAGAGAATTTTGATTATAGTGTTCCAATAGTCTTAAACAAGAATAATCGCAGCTCTTTGTAAAATCAGAGAAAGATTTTGACAAAGAAAAATCAGATTCAAATGATATTTGTGGTATATTTAGCTACTTATAAATGGTTTGTCTTTAAGAATACATCGGAGTGGTAAAAAAATGACAGAGTAGGCGCAATACAAGATCTATCATAGTAAATTAATTAAGGGTTTATACCGAGATTTGAAAAACTTTATTAACCGAATTAATTGCACGAATTTTTAATTGATTAATGAAAATGCGATATCGTAATTAACTTTAATGTGGAATTGATATGACTTTAAATTGTGTGTTTGTCTGGATTAGATTACATGGTGCTGCTTGGTTGGTTAAAATAAGTTATGTTCGGTCTGATATAAAGAGACCTCTACTGTTTTATCTAGATCTCATATCTTAAGAGATCTTCTTAGTAAAATGATTAAAAAGCGACATATGATTTTGCCACTCTTGGATTGCCTATATGAAATAAAAAAAATATCTACACAGAAAGGTTGTGATTATTAAGATAGAGAATGATGATAAAACATGTCTTATAATTACCAAAAAAAACCCAAAACCAAAAAGAAATATTTTAGAATAAGAATTCACGAGATTATCATAAAACAAGTTCAACAAAAATACTTATATTAAAAAATTAAATCTAGAATATCACATTGTAGGTTATTAAAGCATAGAATAAAGAGTCATTGAGTGTTTGCAATTTTGGATATGGCTTACGAAAGTAAATATCGATCAACGTAAAAGCGCGATATTTTGTTATATTCAAGAGGGAAATCTTCTTTGCGCTAGAGGAATAATTTGTCAAAATTGTCGAATTTTTTGCAAAATTGGTGATAAATTGGAAACTACTAGATATTAAGAGTATATAGGCATGATTATTATAGACGCCAAAATGAGAGGTCTAGGTCTACATTCTATTAGTAAATATAATTTTACCCCTATAAAAGTACTTCCAAGTCTCTTTCTCAATATATTTTTAAAGAGTAGGCGGAAAAAAAGTTAACTCATGAATAAAAGACTATGTATAATTCGGAATGATGGATTTGAAATACATATTTTGAATTCTAAACTTAATACCATTGCACTAATAAAGATTAGAAGGGCATTAGAAGTCTAATCGCGACTTTGGGAAAGTAATATGCGAAGAAAGCATTGTTCTATGGCTTATTAGATAAGTTTTTGTTAATATTTAGTTTTTGCATTAATCTTTATACGATTACTTGAGATTTTATAGTTATAAATACTAATATTGCGTTATTAAGCAACAAATGTTAATAAGAATAACCGCATAAATTAGTCGATCTTTCTTTAAAACCGTAAGCTTAATTTATTCTGAGGAAGAAGAGGTTTAGAATAACCAAAAAATACATATGAGAATTAGAAAGGGTTTTGTTTGAAATCATACACCAAATGCGAAACACAAAAAACACATACACCAACTTAACATAGGAACAAACAGAGACGAAAAAGTTGGAAAAACAACCTTAAAAATTTATGAACTTTGAAGTGAGCATAATACTGAAATATAAAATTTACTAAAATATTAAAAAGAAAACATAAAAAAAATATTACAACAGAACGAAGAAAAAGAAAGAATTTAAAACAGAAGAAGAGAAAAAAATCTTGCATTATATTTTTTTTTACAATAAAAGAATTTCATTGTATTTTGGTAAGAAGGAAATAACTACAATAAAAATTATCTAGTTGGCAATTGGTACGTGAATTTTATGTTAAAATAATTGTTTTTATTTTTAGCGAAATTATAACCACGCTAGATTTTCGGTTGGGCCGTGGAGTTTCGTATGTGGAAAAAGGCTACGAAATGACGAAACATTTTCTAAAATCTGAATTATAGCTCTTTATGTAACTCGATCGCAACTATACTTATAGGTAATTGCCATGTTAAAGCATGCAAAATAAACTTACTCACTTTAGTCAGAAATCTAAGCGCATGGGAATTTAAAATAAACACACATAGGCTAAAAAAAGCCTATATTTTGTTTTGCTTGTTGGTATGGCTTTCACTTGTCTATGTTGACTTCGTGTAAGTCGCCGAGATATATCTTAGCTGGAAGTTTATTGGCTAGGAAGATGTAGAGTAAATGGGAATGCTGCATATTCTTGAACAAATCCAGGATTGGTTTCTAACCACCATCGTACTCCATGCCTCGAAAATTAACGAGCATATGGATGCTAACTCGCTTGTTAATAAGGTTTACATAACTTTTAGATCAAAGATTTTGAGATGTAATCATTACAAGGGATATTAAGAGTGTTTTGGAGAGGGTATATTTATGCTGAACCTAAAACCGCGTTAATTTCAAACAACAATATAGCACTTGTCACTTTTAAAAATGATATAACATTTGGTAAATGAAAAAAATTTACAGTATTTAATTTTACTTTGCTACTCGTTTAATAATTTTAAAAATTTGCATTTAAAAGTCAATATTTTATTAAATAATTTGATTAATTCATGTTTCTCGGTTTTTTTTACATTTTAATTTTATGATTTATAAATCACCAAAACCTTTAGCTAGTTTCATATGGATTTCTTGAATAATTATAGGAACATCGTTTATTCTGCCTATAGTTGTAATTTTATCCCGATAACCATGTGAAACAAATCCAACTATATTAAATATGAATATATATTTGAATGCAATCATTTTTGCACGTTTATTCGAAAAACTCACATCTAATACATAAAAACCTTTTTTGAAATTTATTTCCCCTGTTTTGCTTTTTTCCTCAAAAAAATTTCCTTTGTTTAAACATTGTAACGAAAACAAGTCATTTACGTCGAATGTTATATCTTTCTTGATCGGATTGATATTTTTGTAATCATATCTTTGAGAAGGAGTAGTTTTAAAATATAAAATACACTTCTTCTCGGAGAAACAGTCCTTGGTTCTTTCTTTTTCTGATGCGTTAATTTTTATTGAAATAATATTCAACTCTTCTGATATAAAATATCCTTTGGATTTTATAAACATTCTGGTAAAATTGTACGATCTAGATTTTATTTTTTTTTCATATGAAAATCTATAGATGTGTTCTATTTCCGGAAATTTTAATCTAAATTCAAAGCAAATATCATTTAATGTTCGTAAAGTATTGTCATCAAAGGAAAAAATAATTTCATTATTCTTCAATGTAAATTCTTTGAGATATTGCAATAATATCCCTTTGAAGCTTATAAAATCGATTTCCGTAAAATTATCTTTAACTAATATGGTGAAGTATTTATGACTTTCTACATTTTCATCACAAAAATTTTTTTGCAGCGAATTTGAAAATATTTTTTCAAAGAATTCGAAATTATCTTTCATATTGCCTTTTGGTTCAATGTTTCTATAAATAAACTTTGTACTTTTATCTTTTGTTTGAACAAAAGGAGCGGTTCGATGATTCATTACTTTTTTAACAGTTTTTTGATTCTGTAAACATATATGTTCATTTATAATCCTTAAAAGTTTTTCTATCTGATCTTCTGTATTATCTTCATCTTTATCTTGCCAAATAATACTCAAATAAAATATATGAATGTTTTTAATTTTGATGTTAGTTAGCAAATCGAACAATGCATGCAATTTTTCACTCTCTATTCCCTTAGCTACATTCATACAATACAAATCTTTAAAGAAGTCTGATGAATAACCAGGACTTAGTCTTTCTATAATTTTATAGACAAGTTTTTCAAATTTTAAAGTACCATGTTCAAGACATGCCTTTTTTTGTTTGTAATCCACGCCTGCATCAGTAAGAACAGATTTAGCACAATATATTGTGCTTACAAATAAGAAATACACAAGCATAAAATTATACAAAAAAATCGTTTATATATCTTTACAATTTGATAAATTAAAAATTGTATAAATTTACAGTTAACAAAAATAGTTTTCAAACAAAGTAGAAATAAATTTAAAATAGATTAAAATTATTTAATAATATTATTTAAATGATTTGTAATCTATTTGAAAAAAACAATAAAATATAACCTTCAATATGCCTTTAACTATCGGTTAAAATTTGTAAGTCATCACTTATTTAATTATTCAATTTATTTTATATTAACTTTTCAATTTAAAAAAACATTCTTTTTAATAATCGAATTTTTCGTCTTATAATTCGAATTATTAAATTGAATTTAATTTAAAGGAAATAGTTTGAAGACAAATTTATACATTTTTAAAATTATATTATGATAACAAGCATGGCTCAGAAATAAACAAAAGATACCCGTTTTGATTATAGTTCAAACAAAATGAAACAACTATAATTTGAATCAAGACTTAATTTAATTTAAACAACAAACTTTCAATTAAATCTTCTGTATATAATATTTTAAAATTATTAATATTTTGGCGTTTACGGTGGGAAAAGATCACCATATTAAAAACTTTCTATTTAGCAATAAATAAGTTTAATCATGTATCATATTATAGTTTGGATTTTCTCTGAGATAATAAAAACATTATATTTATCATTTGTTCTATAAGATTCAATATAATAAAGAGAATATCTACGAAATGGTTAAAATTTTCTACAAATTTAGATTTTAGTTTTCTATGTAACTAGTTTTTAGATCTTTGTTAAAGTTGTAGGTAATTTCCATGTAAAATCAGGAAAATCTACCCCTGATCAGTCGGATTATAAGACTGTGCGCCCGGAGATAGGGAGAAAAATATAATTGGAAAGATGAAATCTAGGTAGCAGGTAATATCTGGTTATATGACATTGCCTGTCTAGGTGGAAGCATGAGATTCTCTGATATTTTTTAGCTAGTGGTTTATAAGGTTCAGAAATGAAGAGTAATTTGAATGCCCATGATCTTGGATGTACGTATGGCGGGGTTCAACCTACTTTTAAATATTGAGCAAATAAAATGGACTAACCCGGGTTAATAACCCGTCTATTGAATGAATATGTTCTATATATCCTTAGATTAAAAGCTCTGGGGTGTAGTTATCGTAAGAGATACTGTTGCAATTGTAGTACTAGTTATTTCCAAAGTTCGGAATTGTGTCAATATCTTGAAACAATATAAATGTACTAATGTTTAAAATATGTAAAATAAATTATTTAATTGCTCGCTTCTTCCCTACGGATGGAAAACAATCCAACGATGAAACGTATTTTAGCCGAGTTCTGGGCGTTATAAAGACAATTCATTTTGGTTGGTTAGGTTGTCAGTCTCAACGTAAAGTATGTAATATATTGAACTAAAACCGACTTTTCTAAATTGCCTTTTGTAAATGTGTTTTAATTTTGGTATAAATTATTCATATTTTGATAATATATTACTTCTAAATTAGAAATGTTCATTTTACTTTTAATCTTTGGAATAGTTTATTTTTTTCAATAAGAAATTTAAAAAGCTTTAAAATTTTTTTTTCGTAGATTTAGGTATTCGGTTTAAAAAAATCTAACATTTTACTATAAGTTATTTACTTTTTTTTATCATGTATTTTGTTTTTTACGATTAAGCAATTTCTCATTCTTACATATTATTTTTTTCTTTAATTTTGAGTATACGCTATTCAAATATTATAAACTTCAATTAAAACATTTAAATATTCATAACTGTTATCCGTCAAATACATTTTGTTTTCAAGTTCTCGTTATATAAGTAATGTATTTTGTTTATTTAATCCATTCTTTTTAAAAAGAAAATAGAAACTATTTAAGAACTTTTTTTTCAAACTAGAAAATGAAATCTGTATTTCAGCTATCTTTTGTTTTTACCAGATGAATTCATATTCATATTAGTTATTTTGTTTTCCTATTCATTCTCGTTTAGTATCTTAAAATATTTAGTTATTGTTTGGGACGCATATTTTCGTTCGTACTATATATTTACAAATTATTTAAAATATCTGATTACCTTTTAAATAAATATTTTAATATTCTTATCTTTTATTCCTTCCTATTACGTATCCTAAAGTATCCCGTTATATTTAGAAAAATATTTTTATGTTCTTCTGCTATTCTTTATCTGTTATCTAAAATATTGTGCAATCTTTTTATATTTATATTGAAATTGTGCGCCCCATCCAATGAAGAAATTAATTACTTCTGCTCTTCCATATGTTAATAACCTACCGCATTTAGGAAATATAGTAGGGTGTGTTTTGAGTGCTGATGTGTATACAAGATTTTGTAAAAAAAGAGGACAAAAAGCGATTCATATTTGTGGTACTGATGAATATGGTACAGCTACAGAAATGACAGCAATCGAACAAAATTTACATCCGAAAGAAATAGTCGATAAAAATTCTGTAATTCATAAAAATATTTATGATTGGTTTGAAATTCATTTTGATCATTTTGGACGAACAACCGATGATGATCATGTAATTTTTACGCAAAAAATATTCAAAGAAATTTATCGTGAAAATTATTTCGAAGAAAAAACTAGTGAACAGTATTTTTGTCTGAAATGTGAACTTTTTTTAGCTGACAGATATTTACTAGGAACTTGTCCATCTTGCTCTTCTGAACGTGCTAGAGGTGACCAATGTGATGATTGTGGTTATCTCGTGAAAGCTTTGGAATTAAAATTACCAAAATGCTCAATTTGTAAGGAGGAACCGGTAATTCGTAAGACTAAGCATTTATATTTGCGATTAGATCTCTTAAAACCTCAAATAAAAAAATTTATTGAAGAAAAAAGTGAAAGTTGGTCTGACAATGCCAAGGCTATTGCTAATCATTGGATTAACCTTGATCTACATTCTAGAAGTATGACCAGAGATTTGAAGTATAGATGGGGAGTTGGTGTTCCAGTTGAAGGATTCGAAGATAAAGTTTTATATGTCTGGTTTGATGCACCTATAGGATATTTAACCTTTACAAAAAAGTGTCTTAAGGAAGAATATGACTCATTTGTGGATGATTGTGTTTGGTACCAATTCATGGGAAAAGATAATGTTCCGTTTCATTCTATAATTTTTCCTGGAATGCTTCTTGCCACCAAAAACAAATATCCTATTGTTAGTACAATTAACAGTACAGAGTATTTGATGTATGAAAACGATAAATTTTCTAAAAGTAGAAATGTTGGTATTTTTGGATCAGATCTTTTAAATGATACGAAAGGACCTGCAAGTATTTGGAGATTTTACTTGATCAAGATTAGACCAGAAAATAAAGACACGAATTTTTCAGTTGAAGATTTTATTCAAACCGTAAAAAGTGATTTGATAAATAATTTTGGTAATTTTTGTAATCGATCTCTAAAATTCTTTGAAGAAAAAATGAAAAGAAATATTGAATTTAATTTAAATGAGGAAGATAAACTTTTTATTTCTCAAATTAATGATTCGTATTCACAATATTTATCTGCAATGGAACGTATTGAATTAAAAAATGGACTAAAAATATTTATGGAAATTTCAAATGCCGGAAATAAATATTTACAAGATAATATAAATGATAAGGAAAGAAGAAAAACTGTTTTCAGTGTCGGTGTCTCTCTTGTTGTTCTTTTGGGACATATATGTGAACCTTTCATGCCTTCTATTACAAAAAAGATATTTAAAATGATTGAAGTTGAAAATACGGAGATATTTCCTGAAAAATTCGAAGTAATTAGTAAGTGTACACTAGGGGGAACTAAAATCATTCCTCTTTTTGAACCGATCGATGGAAGTCTAATTAAATAAGTTTTAATTATTTACTTGTATATAGTTAATCAATAATTGTAATTTCTATTCAAGTTAAGGATTTCGATTAATCTTTATCTTTTTTATTGCACTAAAATTTATGTTTTTTTACCTATCAAGCTCACTAATACCTTCTAAGTATATTTATAGAAGTGACTAGAAAGAATAAATTATTTGTTAATTTTTTAATTGTTTTGCTACTACAAATCTTTTATTAGGTTTTTAGGTTGGACTTTCGATGAAAGCCAGAGTAAAAATAAAACTTTTTTAGGCTTTAAAAATTTTAAAAGTTTTACCTCTTTTTTTGTCAATTTACAATAAAAAAAAATTAAAAATTACAAAATATTTACGACCTTAATAAATATTTAGATTTCGCATTGATAATTTCTCGCTTAAAAGTAACTAAATTTTCTGTTTGTATGATAGTTGTTAACATTGGAGAACTATTTATCAAAATCTCTAAACTGCAAATAAGAAATGACAGTGACTTTGAGGAGAATTTTTTTTATTAGAACAACACGATTTGGTTAGATCATGTTTTATTTAAAATTGAACTCCAAACAGCTTACTTCTTTATTTTGGAAAGGTTTGTTTTTGCTGTACGTTTTGTGATAAGAAATATACTGAATATTGCTTCAGTGCAATCGAAAATTTAAAAATTGGAATCCATGGTGTAATTTATATCATTTGGTGATTTATATTTGAACTACCATATGATGTCATCAAAGAATTCATGTTTTTTCAGATACAACTATAGTAGACTTTATTAAAGACTTGTGATTGCTAATATAAAATGATTGCTTGTATTCATTTTAAAAAATTGGTTGGCCCGGTGAAATAGTTGAAGCAGATGAAACAGTTATAGGCAGAATAAAGTAATATAGAGGTCTTCTCATTAGCCAACAATGAGTCTGCGGAGCTATTTCGAGAACGACAAAGAGGTTCGATATATAAATTATTCCAAATAGAACGTTGAGTAGTTTCAAAAATGCTGTATGCAATTCTATCTCTTCACGAAGTAGAGTATATTAAATGAACACTGTTCATGCCTATCAATATTTTGAAAGAAGAAAAATTTTTCTTATAATAGTGTGAACCATTCAACATATTTTGTATCAGAATCAGGTATTAATACTAATACAATCGAAAATTTATGGTCGACATTTAAAAGGTTAAAAACTAAACATAATTGTGACAAAAGGCTTAAATTGAATGATAATATTAAAGAATATTTTTTTTTAAGAATCATCGATTTAAGGCACGGAGTACACTGTTTTTAAGATTATTGAAACTTTTTATTCAATAAAGTCGATATTATTTTACATGATTTTATTAAATAAAAATTAAATTTACAAAAAAGAAGTAAAAATAAAAATTTTTTGTTCTTATCTCTAGCCTTCATTGAAAGCAAACCCGTTTTTTAATTTATGTAATACCCATATTTTTTAATTTCCGGCCAGATATTTTATTTGTATATGATATTGGAATTAAAATATTTGAGTCTTTAAAAAATTTCTTATTTGTATTTTGTTGCATGCACATATAAGAGAATATAATATTAATGTGAAAAAAAGTATTAAAAATATTTGCACTAACCAATAAAAAATGTATATTTATATTTACACACTTACACGACTTCAAACTAACGGTTTTGTTTTGCCTGAGCAGCTGTTTTTTTTTGGAAAATTTTAGAATTACATAGCGTTTGATCAATGTATTTGTATTTTCCGATGTGCATCTAAGTTGACGTTTGCCTTGTGAAAATTCCTAGATACTGGTTTATATGACTTTATTTCTCATTGCATCGGTTACAAATCGAGCCGAGGCATATCTTTTTGCAAAAATAAAATTCTAACTCGTTTTGGAAATTCCTTGCTACTATAAAGCCTTTTTATTTATTTATTCGTGCCTAATTTATAACATTAGCATCTTTTTTCATACAAAAATGTCATAATATTTCTTGAATCGGACGACTTGTGCTAATACAGTTAGGATTTAATACATAGAATATATTAATACTTAGTGACACCGTATTTTGAATTAGATATTAGACCATACTGTTTAGGCTTTTTGTTTAACTTTAATGCTGACTATTACCTAATTTTGAATAAAAAATCTTCTATTTTCGAACTTAGTCTGCTGATACCATATCATTAATTTTATTTGCTCTTTTTTACTAATCAAAGAAGGTAGTTTGTACAATTCTTCGCTTTCTTTATATCCTTGCTATGTAAATCAGAATTTGGTTAATCAGTGAAGTTCATTTAAAGATAACTTTACAATAATATACTTCTTCATTTATATTTAGAAATATCTATTTTGACTGTTTTTATTTAAAATTTCGATTCTTATAGAGTTTGCAGATTATTTTATCTTTAATATTACGGCTAAGTCTTTTCCAGTTTATATTTAGAAAAAGGTTTTTGAATAGAAACTTTAAAGTTTTTTAAACTGTTAATTATATATGATAAAGTATTTGGAGCTAAGAAGAGCTATTTTTTCTGCAGATACAAAAAAATTTCAGCTTTTGATTATTACGTTTGGAATCTTGAATTGAAGGTGAGTGGTTTACCTAAATCACACCTTTAGAAATTATTTTATATGAATTTTACTATTTTAGTATATCCTCTGTCAGTATTATGTTACAAAAAAGTGAGCACATTAAAAATGACAAGCCCATTTTAAACTACGTAAGCTACTTCACGTCAATTTTGGCTTTTAAGTAATCGAATTAAATATATTTAGCAAAATGATGTTTTTTATTTGAATAAATTTATTTGATTATGGCTTTGTAACTGAATGCCAATTAAATCGAATTTATGTTTTGAATTGAGTTTTTTGATTAATAGCGGTTTTACGACTGATTTATTTGGTGATTCATGTATTTTTAGAATACAATTAAAGGATTTAGATAGCTTTCTATCAATTATTTTAAAATATTTTGGTATTTGAAGCTATATATTGGCGTTTACCTGTTAGACCATTGTGATCAATTGCAAAAGTGTAAAACCTGTAAAATTTAGAGGTATATTTATGATTTATATAAAGCCTCATCCTTAAATACCGTATCTTGCTGAAAGATTAACTTTGGCTTCTCTATGAGATCCATAATCTCATTCCTGTATAAACTTAAAACCCCTATAGATTTTTTTCCTATTACCTTGTTCTTTCACATTTTATTTTTTCTGTCAGTTTCAAATATAGTAGTTATTGAAAGATTTGTGTGTTTCCAGAGGTGAATAAGATGATTAATATAAAATTTCGCGAAATGATTTTTTTTTAGCATTTCAGAAATTTACAAGAGTTTCAATTTGTATTCTTTAAATATTTTAACCTTAATAGAGAAAACACCGAAAAATCTTCGACTTCTTTGAAGTGCAACATGTTTCAGTAGGCAATCCGAATATTTCTAAAAAGCGGAAGAAATTTAACCAATATAACTTGCTTAATGTAAGTCAAAATATAAAATACAGCAAAAAAAATATGTCAATATTATCAGTAACCATATAGTTTAAAAAATATATTATAGATTGTTCTCAAATTTCAAAATCTCTCATTTAATTTTTTGTATTATGAATAAGCTTATAATAATAAAAGTAAACGAACATATATTTAACAAATTACATAGAAAATTATTTTAAAAAATCTAATTATAGACAAACCTGAGGCTAAAATGTTTTATTTATTTTAAAAAACAATCACAGACTAATAAGTCTGTAAACAAAATATAATTTTACATTTAAAACGATATCACTGGTAAATTGATCTTTATAAAGGATTATCTAAAATACAAGGCGACTATAAAAGCATATTTACAGTAGAAGCACAAAGAAGTAATCATAATAACGGTTTTTTATGTTAAAATATGTTAAACGTTTCATAAGAGTTTATCAATTTAAAAAAAAAACGTAAAAAAAATAAAAAAAGTAAATATGAAGTTTTTGAAGAATAAAAAGAAATAAATATTATGAGAATTCTACTCAATAAATGTTTAGAATTCATTAGAAAATATTTAAAAATTTTGCTTTTATACAATAATTCTATAATTAGTTTAAATATTTATTAAAAATACCTTAAATCTAATTTTTCTTTTTCTTTTAAAAATAATCTTCATATCTCTAATCTAAGAAATAAAAAAAATTAAATTTAATATTTTAATTCTGTATATAAGATACTTTTTACAGTTTCAAATCTTAAATATCTTCTTAGGATTCCAATAGCGTGTACATTTATTTATTACTTCTAATTTATCCGGAATTCTACCGAAAAAGTATATATTTGTTTATAATTGTTTTATATCTAGTTATTCTTAATTCTAATACAGAGAATATCTATAAATTGAATTAGTTTTATAAATATTAATCTTCAAATAAATTGTGGTTTCTGTTTCCTTTTTTTTTATCAAAAACGAAGACTTGTAATTACAATTTATTAAATAAAAGATTTTAGAAATCCGTATCCGTTAAATATAATCACCTCTATGACGTAACTATTAAAATTCTAGAAACCAGTAATAATTTTCTTACAAACCATTTATTAAATAAACTATCTTATCGGTTTATCATTGTGTCTTTAATAAAATTTTTATATTTTTTATGAATTTTTTTTTAAAAAAATATTTGTTTAAAATAAAGCCATAACCCTAAGAATATGTTATTAGAAAAACTAGAAAACAAAATAAAAATGAGTTGTTCTGATTTCAATTTGTTAGAAAATTCTTTTACAGAAACTGAAAGACTTCAACTAGAAGAAGAAAAAAAACTTGACAAAGTATCTCAAAGTCTTTTAAATACACAAGATTGCGGTATAATTAGATGGTTATTATGTACAAGACCAAAATATTTTTTAATGAATTCTTCTATGGTAGATTTATTATTTCAGTATCTTGAAATGAATGATAAATATATTGTTTTTAAAAGCTGTGAAATTCTTACTTCGTATTATGAAGATGATGTGCCCGAAGATAATTATTGGAAATTTTGTAAAAAGATTTTGTTATCAGGAAAATCTTATGAAGAAATGAAACAAATTCTTTATTTTTTAGCTGAAATTTTGTATATAAAAAAACATGGATTACGTATTTCTGATGATGGAAAAGGTCTTTTTGACAGAAATGTTGTAAAAGTATATTTCTGTACGGATGAAAGATTTATGGATTTAATATTCAAATTTTTGAGAGTACGAGAGACACAATATTATGTTTTAAGAATTTGTTGGATTCTTTCTTTCAATAAAAAATGTATTGAAATATTAGATTTGTATAATCTGATAGAGAATATTGTTTTGATAATTAAAGAACGAAGTAAAGAAAAGATTTTAAGACTTTGTTTTGGAATAATTAGAAACTTTTTGGAATTTGAATATTCGTTTGGAATAAACAAAACCCACCAAATTCTTCAGGAGGTAGAAAAATTTTTAGGAAAAAAACAAACCGATCCTGAATTTATTAGTGATTTAGAATTTACACGTTCGAAATTAAACTTTTATTTGAAGAATTCATCTTCAATAAATAATTATTTTAACGAACTTTTTGGCGGGAAATTAGAAGAAGCCCCGTATCACTATACGGATTCTTTTTGGGAATCAAATATTAAAATACTTTTAGAAAATAAAGTAGAAATAGTAAAAGCATTAAGAAGATATTTAAAATCACAAAATAGCAATTATATTTGTATTTCAGCAAATGATATTTATCATTTTGTTAAAGTGGCCCCTGAAATATGTAGTTTGATTTGTAAATTTAAACTTAAAGAAGATCTTTTTCTACTAACAAGTTCTCCGAATGATGATGTACGGTTTTATGCTATACAAGCTTTAGCGACTTGTATTTTTTCAGAATGGGCTTAAAATAGTTTAATCTTTAATAATTTAAAAGTTAAAATTTATAATTTAATTTTTTTTTCTAAGTTTTTATAATTCCTTGGTATATTTAAGATAACAAATTAAATTAATAAATTTTACTTGATTTTTAAGTAAATTTTATTTTTTTATATTCTTAAATAAATTTCTGTTTATAAAATCTGGTGGCTTACATTATTTGAGTAACGGTAATTTAATTCTTAATATTTCTTTTTTTGGTAAATAATAATTTAAAAAGGATATAAATTAAGTATAAAAGAACAAAATATTCATTTATGAAATAATTATAAAATTTTTCCTTTGAATTTTTCTTATGGAATTTCTTTGCAAATATGTTTTAAATTTTTTGTTCTCTGAAGAAGTTAAAAGAAGAAATTTATATTTACATGCAAGTAATCTAGATGCTATTTTGAATATTAATGTAATGATTGAAAGTTTTATCTAAAGTAGTGCATGATAATATGTTCATAGATCTAAATGTGTTCAAAATGGGTTACATTTAACTTAAATATGCAAGAAATAATAAATTGTGGGATATACAAAGAATTTAATATTTTTTTAGGAGAGAGTAGCTATTCATTGATTCATCTTTGGCACTACAGCCTTGAGCGAGCCTTGGCCTCTCTTAGTAACACCGGTCACCGGTATTTTTTCCAGTGGATTTTTTTACTTATTGGGTTTCGTAACAGTTAGTTTTAAAAGGTGGGTTGTTGGCCCTACGCCCAACCCCAACATGAAGGATCAGTCCCTTTTAGTCGCCTCTTACGACAAGCAGAGAATACACCAAGCCAATTCTGCTCCCGACATGGTGCGAAAGAGAGTAGCTATTAATAAATATAACCCTGCGAAATATTCAAGCTTCCATAGTTTAATTAATAAACAACCTTGATAAAATACTGCAAGAAGACTTATTGTAAGGAACTTGATAAAGTAATTTTTTATACTGAAATTATTAAAAAATATTTAAATAAATTATTTTTTAAGTAATCGAAACAACTTAAGAATTAATTCATAGATTTTTAAGTTTAAAAATTGGTTTCGAAATAGCAGTTTTAAGTAATCGAAACAACTTAAGAATTAATTCAAAAATTTTGAAGTTTAAAAATTGGCTTCGAAATAGCAAAGGTTTTACAATCTTTCTCAAATATATTCTTTAGAGGTAGATTTGATATGGCAGACACAATATAGTCAAAATAATTTTTTTTTAATAATTTTTAGATATTTTAAAATGAAATACCATGAAAGATATTTTCTTAGTAAATAAAGTATGGCATATTTATAGCTGTTTGTGAACAAATATTTTTGTTAAAAAAATTTATAAAAAGCTTATTAGTATCACATTAAATCCTAAACCGTGCTCTATACAAGGGAAATATACATTTATATAAGCTTATATGTTAAATTATAGATTATAAAAATTGTTATTTTTTCTTTTTGAACGTTCAGATATTCTTTTACAACTTTTGAATCAAATATCAAAAATTATAACTATGCAGGTAATTTCTTCTATATATAAATAGATGACAACCAATCCCTTTTCAAAATGATAAATACAAGAAATTTAGAATCTAAAAAGGAACTTTTAGACAAAATATTTGTTAATTAAATCATCCAATTAAAGCGTTGATTTTACAGAATTACGAAGAATTAAATATAAATGACAATAAAACAGATATAAAATATGGTGTCGCTAAAAAAAATGTGTAAATTCAAATATAAATAATATTAGAACAAGTCCATATTTTTAAGTGTTTATTTTATATTTATTTGCAGATAATTTTTAAATATTTAAGTAAATTATTATCTTTTAATATTTTAATTATAAGAAAGTCGTTTCTGTATAAAGAAAAATATTTATTGAAATATTTTAATCAATTTATATTTTAAAGCATTTAATTGTTATTTGTACACAGTTTTTTATTTTATTTAATAATTTTCTTGGTTTTATTTTTAAATTGGAAATATAAAAAAAAACAATTTTTTTAATGTTTTATTAGTTTACTCTGTGTTTTTGCTTGGTTTATTATACCTCCTCTCTTTTCCTATTTATTTGGTATATTTATATTTGAGTTCTGTTCTGTATTTTGAGTCGATACTTTGATTTCGGTTTTTTTATCCACAACTTTTTTAAATAAACCTAATCATTCGACTCTTCAGGCAAATGCGATGAATTTTTCATAAGATATGGGTCAATATACTTTTTAGAGTATTTAGCTATCTTGTTTTTAAATTCAGGATTTAAAATTATATTTTTTATCACTATATACCATAAAGAAAGTGGTTAGAAGTACTTAATTTTAATAATGGAAGCGATTTCAAATTTAAAACTTTGGTTTTTTAGCTATAAATAGTAGTATTTGTCATAATAATAGAATTTAAAATAAATAGTAGGATTGTATAAGATTAAAATATGATAATCCTTTAAAAATTTTCAATAAACTTAATTCAATAATTTATTTTCTAAAAAAGGTATTATTTAATCATATCTGGTCGTGTGTACTATAATATGATATACCAAACACTATAAAAAATTATTGTATTTTTTAAAGAATAAATGAGATTTTTTATAAACAAATAAATCCTGAATTTTCTTTATTGGACACGAAGAAAAATATTTGGAAGGTTTTGTAAAGAAAACATTACAAAATAACGGTATTCAAAAGTCTAATTGGCTAGATAAGAAAAATATTGATATGAAATGGAATTATCAATTCATTCATTTTATAATTTTAAGGGAAAATAAAGGAGCTAAAAAACATTATACGTTTTTTCAAAAAAAAAATAAAGTATAATTATGTATGCAGAATAGAAGTTATGCAGAAAATTTGTCGCGTTTTTCTATTCATATTCTTATGTGTTATAAATATTGTTTTTGCTACTCCAGACAAGAGCAGTGATAAAAGTTCTTCTAGTGAATCAAAGACATCTGAAAAAGACGCTGCTTCGGGAACTAATAGTACTACGGGTGATAACGCTACATCGAGCAACAGTACTTCAGCCGAGGGTAATGCTACGGGCGCAGCAAATCCGGTTATAGGTGGAATTGGAGGAATTGGAGGAATTTCAAGCGAAGGCGGAGCTGGAAATGCAACAAAAGCAAATTTTAGTCGAGCAGAACTAATTCTATATGCATAAAGCTCAATAAATAGATTTGTGTATTACTTTTTACTATTTCTTTCTAATTTTTCGTCATAATTCTCACATATTTTTTCAAATATTAATTAAAATCATAGGCGAAATATAAGATTAAAATCAAAATTACATTAAATTTGAGCTTCTTCTCGTGACAGATGTCTCAAGATTTTGCACTAAAAACAATAACATTTCTTAAAGCTTTTCGAGAATATTTATTTGGATAAAATATTATTTTGAAAAGGAACTACAACAAAAAGTACGAGTTCTTTCTAAATAAATTTATCAGAAGCCAATGTTTTCTTCCACTTTCTATTCTCTAAATTACTAGAGGGAACAATATGATGAGCAAAGAAGCTACCTAAACTTTAAAAAAATCAATGAAATAAAACTTAGATGATTCTTTTTTCAAGCTCTATAAATAATTGTTTAAATAAGTTCTTCGAATAAAAAGCTAGAAAATTATAAAATATTCCGAAAATCTAAGAATAAGATTTTAGAAAAAAATAAAAAAAAATAATATCAAGGTAAGATAAACCTGAGAGAAGTAAAATTTTTATTTGAAAATCTACTTTGGCTTATATTATTAATTATATTTTTTATACTATATGAAGAAAACATAGTATTACTTTACAATCGTCTATTTCTCTTAATTTTTTTGTTGCTTTAATAATCCATACTAACGACACGATAGTTTATAATAAAATATACTGATTTGTGCAAATTAAGTTAAGATATAAATAAACTCAATAAATACAAAGATGAAGAAATAATTATAAGAAAGTTTTATTAAATAATGATTTTTATGACTTAAACGATCATACATAAAATATACATAATTGATACGATTATATCATAAAATTTAAGGCGCTTACATTCAATAAAGTTTAACCACAACATAAATAAAACAAAACGTATAACTGTATAAAAATTTTACTATTTTCTAAAATTATTTAGCAGAAATGCGTAGAAATATTTTTCTAAAGTATATTTTTGGTTCCCTGATTACTTGGATTTAAATTTTGTAAGAAATTATTTCTTCATTTTTGTTTTGAAACTTCTACGGGTTTTTTGGTCGAAAAAAACATGATAATTATGAAAACTTTCAATTTAATTTTAATCATATAAATAGTTATGGTTACAAATTTTTTATCTTTTTTATTTGCATTTTAAATATGATTACAAGAGATTGGCAAACTTTTGAATTAAAAACCTTCAATTTTAATTCTATGGTTTATTTCTTTTCAGGCATTTTCGAGTATTTTTATATTTTTATTTTAAAGATTATCTAATTTTTTACTGAATGTTTACTAATAAATAACTTTAGCTAAAAAACATTACATCTTTTTAAAATAGTGGCAAGTGTTATATTTGTTTTCATGGAATTAATGCAGTTCTAGGTTTAACATAAATAACTGCTACCCCAAAACTCTATCAGTAACCCCTGCGATACTCTCATTCCAAAGCCTTTCATCTACCGGGTGTGTAGAACCTAATTAATAGGCAATACGGTTGCCCAGTGTTCGTTAATGTCCGTTTCGTGGAGTAGTATCGAAGACCGAATCCCCTTGGGCTCTCCCAAGACTATGCAGCATTCCCACTTACTCTACCCTTTCTGAACCCAATAAACTTCTATCTAAGATATATTTCAGTGATTTACATGGGGTCCACCTAGACAGTGCAATGTCATACCAACAGGTATAACCTGCTACTTAGCTTTCCTGGCTTTTAATAGTTTTATTTTTATAGCTCCAAGATGCTAAGTCTTCTAACCCGAGTAAGCAAGGTTGGGTTTCTATGCTTTTACATGGCAATTACCTATATGTTCAGTTACGGTCGGCAATATAGTTACATAAAAAACTACAAAATGGATTTGTAGAAAAAGTTTCTCCATTTCTTAGACCTCTCTTTCTCATAACAACACCCACGAAACAACTCCTATAGAACAACAGAAAATGTAGTGTGGTTTTTCCAACCAAAAATCCAAATAATATTCTCACACCAGTTTCACACACTTATTTCCAAGCAGAAGGTTTTTTATGAGGTTATTCACTCTCCACCCGATGTTCACTAATAACTATATTTTATTATGTTTTCTTAAAAGTAAAATCATATAGGCTAAGTGTATGGCAAAATAGACGTTTATTGTAGACTAAAATAGAAAAATTTCATTTTCGTTTAGCTAAAAAACTACATAATAATGTCTAGATTTCTTAAATACTTCCTTTACTTTCACCCTGTCGAGAACAGAATTGGCTTAAAGTATTCTCTGCTTGTCGTAAGAAACAACTAAAGGGACTGGTCCTCCTGGTTAGGGTTGATCGTGGCCTAAAAATCCATCCTTTAAAACCGCCTTGTTACAAAACCCAAAAAGTAAACAGAATCACTGGAAAGGCACTAGTTGGTGATATTACTGAAGACGGCCAAGGCTCGTGCTGGGCTGTAGTGCCTAGGATGACAAAATACTTTCTAAATATGCTTACGGGACATAAATACAAAATATAATTGCCGATTAAGATTTTTCTAGACAAAATAAATCAGAACTCATTATTTAAATCCCAACTTACTTAAGTGATCATATATGTATTTTCAATCTTTTGAAAGTCTAAAATTTTTCAAAAAAGTATTTCAAAATGATTTTCTTCTAACAAGAAATTTATCTGAAAAAAAAAACGATTTTATGTTTATTTCTGTATAAAAGTTATCTAATTATACTTTAAAGAATTCGTTTTTTTTCAATATTTACCAAATTATAATTCCATTAAGAAAAACTGATTGTTTTAGTTAAAATGAGGATAAATATAACTTGAGCGATAGAGGCAATTTAATATAACTAATTAAATATCTGAATTTATTTTTAAGTAAATTACAATTTATGAATAATCTGGTTCAATAAAAACACAAATAAGTTATATTCAGTGTTGTAAATGGGCATCATGAAGCTATATAATTGGTTCAAATAAACCCCAATTACTTTATAAGATTATCTATATCGAATTATCTAATATCGATGAGATATAATAATCAATGATAAGTTATGTTATTAGTCATGTATAAATATAAATATACGTAGTTTGGAATAAAAATTTCTTTTCATGATAATGTGTTATTCACTATGAAAGAAACTAGTGGTATAAAACGCAAATCCAACCTTCAGTTTAATTTTTTGGGATTTTTATAAAAAATTAAAATATTACAACATTTTGTTTCGAATACTATCAAACTTCAAAATTTTATAAATATATGTAATTTCTAAATGATTTTATTTCATTTATATTCTGTAAATTTGTATTTTTTAATTTATAAAATTATATTTAGCTTTTCCGATTAATAATATTTTCAGATGGAGATATTTTATTTACCAAGATGATTCAATGGTATAAATAGAATAAGAATTGAGAGGGGTATTTCAAATAAAAATTAAAAGAGTAAATAAAGATTCTATCTAAATTAAAATAGACTATCGATACACAATTTTCAAGGGTTCAAGTTGTGCGAAATATAATCTTATAAAAAGAATTACAATCCTATAAAATAATTTTTTAAACAACTAAATCCGTATAAGAAATAAAGACGAATACAAAAAATAGTAAATTAATTAATATTGTTTAGAGTTTCGTAAGGATAAAATCTTTCTTAAATCTAAGTAAATTTTCTTTTTTCAATAAAAAACGAACTACTGGACTTTATCTTCGTATAAATTATATAATACTTTAGTTTAAACAAAATTATTTTTACACAAAAAAATAGTAACTATGTTTTCTATTTATCGTTTGAACAATCAATGATTTATATCAAACAAAAATATTTTTACAAAAAAAACTACGAATTTTTGTTTTTTTATCCATAAATATATTTAATATTTTAATAAATATTTTAATATCCCATACGTAGAGATGCCAAGTACAATTTATATTTCAGATTTTGTATATGAAATGGAATCAATATTAAGGAAATTTGACAATAAAGACCTTAAATTAATGATATCAGGTGGCTCAATACTTACGATATTGAAAAATATAAATTTTAAAAATATTAAAACAACGAAATGGAAAATATATTTTGCTGATGAGCGAATCTCTCAACAAGAAAGTGATTTGAATTTTTTCGATGCAGAATTTTTAAAGAGTACTGATGCTTTGATTTATCCTATAAACACTAAAATCTGTCCAGAAAAGGCTATAGAAGATTATATTTCTATCCTTGAACCCATAAATGTCTGCTTTTTGGGTGTGGGAGAAGATGGTCATATTGCTTCAATATTCCCTAATTCGAAAAATATTACCAAAAAAGAAATGTTTATATATGTCAATGATTCTCCAAAACCACCAAAAGAAAGAATTTCTGTTTCTATTTCATATTTAAATACAGTTAATTCTATTTACTTTTTCATTCCACCAAAAAATGAAATTCTTAAAGATGTATGTTGTCCTGATCAAAGCATACAAAAAGAACTAAAAGATGATTATGTTATATTTTTGGATTCTAGGATTAAAAACAAAAATTAAACTTTATTTAATGTATTCTTCTAAAATATGATATTTCACTCAAATTTATTATTTATTTTGAAGAAGGTTTATCCCTTTGAGGAAACAATCATTTATATTTTAAAATTTTTAGCTAATAAAATTCTGGATTAAAAATTTCTTTATAGCTTTTATAAACCTCCTTTTACCTCTTTAACCACTATCGTTTCGTCCTCTAAATCCGACTCTTCATTTATGTGTTTGGTCAGTTCCTCCTTCTGAAATAATGGGTGCAATATTTGTTATTTTTAAATGTTTAACACCATTTTATCTTTACTCGCTTGTTTTAAATGAGTTGTTGGTTCCACATGCATCTCGGCTCTCTCAATAACATCCATTGAGCTCTCTCTCCCATAATTCTTCGGCATTGGGTCTCAACCTAAGTCCTCGTAGTTGATCAAAGAAAATTGATTCGACTGTCATCTGCTTAGGTAGTATAGACGGAATGTATGGGTCTACATTCATGGGTACTTCTGGTCTTTTAAGATGAGATTTATGGTATTTTGTCACAATACCGTCCCAGGTCATCACATAAGAGATAATCTCGACACTAAACTTATAAATAAGACCCAGCTCATTGGCTAGAAAGTCATACTTCCTAAGTGTTTTCAGTTTCAACTATTTGAAGTGAATCTTGGAAAGTGATTCCTACTTCAATGAGTTTTATCTTATTTTTCGTTTTATCTAAAATAAATATATCTAGCCTATTACACCGAATTTGAAATCAGTTTTTATCCTGGTATTCACTGTTATTTAGACATGCTTGTTTTAAAGAATTTCATGAACCGAAAGCTCCTACTCTGTTTTGTAGACTTAAACTAATATCTATTTGAGAGAAGGAGGTATAGGCATCTGGAATGTTCATTATGCCGTCAGATAAAGACATGGACTAGCAGTTTTCACATCGAGTTGCTAGATGATCCACGGCTTTATATTTTAGAAATATATTATTTCATTTTAATCTATTTATTATTTGTTTTCAAACATATTTTATCGTTTATTGTTGGTAATCAATTACATATCTTTTGGTTTTTTTAAGAATTTATAGACTTATTTTTTAATTTGTTACGATTAAAAATTTATAGATAAATAATTATACTTTTATTTATCAAATTTTTTTTCTTTTCATAAACTAGCAAATAAATTTATTGAAAAAATACTTATCTCAAAAAGAAGGTAAACAGATTTATAGAAAAAATATTTATATTATAAAAAAAGTAAATAAATTATTTATATTCTAAAAATATTAATATTACTCAATCGACGTATTAAATTCAAATATTTACACATTGGTACTCTAAAAATAAAATCAATTTCAAAACCATTTGATTTGATTTTTTAATTCTGGTTAGAATATTTTTATTTTTTCTATTTATAGAAGTGATTACAAATAAAAATAGAATAATTTATGATTATATTATAAAATTTTTATACTTTGAGATTCTGGGTTGTTTAAAATTCAATATTTTGTTTTGAAAGTAATAAAGATTTTAATTTAGAAAAATTTATTTTTAAAAAAATGTATTTATGATGAATTCTAACGAAATCAACTCAATCGAAATATTTAGACTCAAAGTCGTTTTCTTTAATAAATATACTGTTATGTCTAATTTTCTACTTTTACTCTACATACGAAGTTTAAAATATTTGATATGATAAATAATTTAATTCGTAAAACGTATATTTTCTCTAATAATTACAGTTACGGATCAATAAAAAATACATTTGAAAAACTTAACATTAAAATATTCAAATTAGATCTGTTTTTTTATTTAAAAAATTTAAGATAAATAACAAAAATATTAAAATAAATTTTCTTTCTTCGTCTTACAAATAATTTCCTTTTTATAGAATATTTATGATAATTATAAGCTATTTTTTATATAATTTTGCAACAATTTCTTCATGATTTATATTTGAATATGTATAGTTAATATAAACTTAATTCTTTAATAATAAATCTAGTTATAAACATTTGTCCGCATATTTCTATAAAAATTAATCTTTAAGATGTCCTAAAAGAAAAAGGTTTGTATAAATTAATTATTGTGTTTAATTTTCTTGATAAGAAAATAATTTTTATTTTACATGTTTATATTATTCTGTTTTTTTTATGGAGTAGGATAGCTAAATGAAAACCATCTGTTTCGAAATGATTAATTTTAACCGGTTTTTAGAATATTTGCTGGTTATTTATTAAATTAAAATTCCTTGCATTGCCAGTGTTTTTACTGAGAATTGTACAATAAGAAAGATTTACAAAGAATTTAAGTTCATCATAAAGCCATCTAGAGCTTCATTTGTACTTATATTGTAAACCATGAATAATTTGGAAATAATTTTCATGTAAAAGCATATAAATCTAGTGTTGCTCACTTTGGCTAGAAGACTTGGAGGCTAATTGATACAGAAAAACGTATCTTTTTTAAATCCAAGAGGGTTAAGTAGAGCTAATACATGTTTATATCCCATATTAACATTGAAGACACTGAATGTATCTTTTCAAAATACAGTTTCACTAGATATTATACCAACAGGATTTTTGTCAAATGAGAATACTCTGGCGCCTCCGAAATTTCGAAATTAATATCTCGTCAATCACACACCAAGCGAACAAAAGTAAGAACTTTAGATAGTTTCGCAGCTTATTATATGGCCATTATAAATTTATGAGGGAAAGATTCTTGATGTGCTTAGCTAAGAGATGGCGATAATATTTTGCAGAATAATTATTAATGTAAAACCTAGAACTGGTTAATGTCATGAAATAAATATAACTTTTAGATTGTTTATAGAAAGATGGTACTTCTATTGAATAAACAATAATAAGTATCGAAAGGCCAATAAATTTCAACTGAATTTGTATCTTTTTTCTTATCTAATATTTTAGATAGAATTATCGCAATCTTAGTTAAAAAATACGTTTAACAAACAAAGATTATCTGAAATATGTTTAAACACAATATAAATTAATGGTTTATGGCACTGAATAAAGTAATGCATTAACCGTCTAATGTGATGTTTTGTTACATTCAAATCGAATTGTATTAATTAATAAAAGGCTTTTATGTCAAATTAGAGGATAATCACGTATCTTAACGATAATATATTTAATTTACTTATTTATGAATCAAACCACAATCACAGTATTAAATATGACACGATAAACATTTTATATTTAGTTTTCTGTTTTTGACTATATAAATACTAAAAAATTATTCTTTATGTGCTATTGCAGCAGATAATGCTTAACCCTAAAATTTTCGCTTGTTTGACAAAAATTTCCGTTAAATTTTACATCTCCCCGCGCTTATTATATAAAACAAACTTTTTTTAGCTAAAAAAATTATTCTTAAATCTTCTTTTGGATAAAAGAATATTATCAGATCTAAGAGACTTATATGAGTTCATGTTATCTATATTGCTATAATTCGGTATACATTTTACCTTGTTGTGTTTTAGATATTAATTGTAATTTTTATTCAACCTATGGATAAAGTTTTCAAAGGATTAAATTCCACCCGACTTTCTTAAGCATTCATAATTGTAAATTTAGAAGTGATTTTTTAATTTATACGATTAAACTTTTATCTTTGACTTAAATTCTTTATTTAAACAAGGAAAGATGTTTTAACTATGGAAAACATGAATTTATTCTAAATTTGACAATTCAACGGAATCTAGAGGTGCTGATATATATTTAATTGCTTTATTAAAATACATATTTAAATGAAAAAACCTAATTTTAGAGTATCAGGTGGTTTCCTATGTTTTTTTAGCTAGAAACTTAAGTTGAACTCTACAATCTAAACGTTCTGTGGTCATCTTATTATAAATCAAACTCAATATTAAAAATAAAAAATGGACCATTTTTGTATAATTCGCGGTACTTATAATTTGCTAAACTAAAAAGATTCTTCTATCGCAGTTATGAGAACAGAAACTAGAATATGAAATTAATATTTCATGTATAAATTATTACTGGTATGCACGTTACATCAAGAAGACATTGTGTATTTTTTGAAGATATATAATCGATTAAATAAACACATAATTTACAGAAATCTTGTTTTTTAATTATTAAAAACTTTTGTGATCATTAAAATCTCGTTCGATACTATTTAATATTTAAAAAAAGATAGCAATTAATAAATTAAACATAAAAGAATCCTAGAATGAGGTAAATTATCTGTTTATTAAACTAACGAATTACTATGCTTCGTGAAGATAAAACTTAAATTACAATTGCAACTTCATATCAACATTGTAATTCATATTAATCAGTTATACTAACTGATATCAACAGAATTAAAATTTTGTAAAAGAACAAATAAAGATTTTTTATATTATAGTGTATTATATTACATTTTATTGGTCAATAAAATTATTTAATTTGATAATTTTACAATAAACCTTAGATAAAACAAAATTTAATAAGCTTAATTGGCCAGATAACAAAAATAAAATTTGATATGAAATATAATTATTAATTTATTCATTTTATTATATTTTATTATATTTTATTAAAAATAAAGGAGTAAAAAAACGTAATACGTTTTTCCAGCAAAAAATAAAGTATAAATATGTCTGTAGACGAGAGGTCATGCAGAAAATTTATCATATTTTATTAATCATACTTTTGTGTGTTATTAATATTGTATATGCAGAACCTAGTAAGAGTAGTAGCAGTAAAAAAGAGAGTTCAAGTACAAAAGAAGGTAATAGTACAGGTGGTGCTAATGGTACGAGTGGTGCTAACGGTACAGGAGGAACGTCTGCTTCAGGTAATTCAAGTGCAATAATGAAAGAAGGTATGTCTGGTAGTGCCGTAACCGCGCATTTTAGACGTGCCGAGTTGACTTTATATGCTTAAATATAAATAAATAATGTTTAATTGATATATTTTATTTTTATATGTTAAAAATCCGTTAAATTAATTATACTTTGAAACGAAGCGCGTAAAAATTAGGAAACAAATATTAGAATTTTTTACAAGACTAATTGATTATTTTATATGTGGAAGACTGCGTAACTTGAAATTTTGGGTTTTAATATTAGACAGAAGTATAAGTATTTAGTTCATAAGATTATATCCGTTATAATAATATAAATAATATATCTGATCCAAACCAATAATATTTTTATAATTAACTAAACTTAAAATAATCATGATTGTTTAAAATGTTAGAGCTAAAATCAATATTGATAAATATCTAATTATATATTTTAGATTTTTTAGAAGATTCTAAAAATAGGCTTTTTTTTAAATCCTAATCCGTGTTTTAGGTACTGAAAAACCAAATTTTTAGAAAAACGAAAAAAAACCAATAAAAATTATAATCGAAAAATCATGGCAGTATTAGGCTAATAACTGAGGGTTTTTTAGGACAAATCAGTTAAGTACACATAAATAGAACGAAGTGTTATTGTTTGTAAACTAATAGAAAGATATATTAATTAATAAATACTTGCAAAAAGGTATAAAAAAGCAAATATTAACATTTATTCCTCGGAATTGAAAAACATTTTTTTGTTTAATAAATCTGTTTCAACTCTTTCTTAAATTATACAATAAACAACAATAATAAAACATTTAGATTTACATTTTTAATTTCGAATTTTAATGATATATCAGTAGATTCTTAGTTGAATATAATGTATGTAATATATAAAATTTATCGATATAAGCTTTTAGCTATGAAAAGTTGCCTAATAGGTCAAATTTTAAACAAAAAATTATAATATTTCTGAATCTTTTTATTTTGAATTGACTATTGATTTAAAACAGCTCAAGAAGCTAGAGTATTTCTAAATTTAAATATATGAAGGTTATTCTAGAATCTTTGTTTTTTTGTGAAAAAATATTTAAATAATGAAATAAATTAAAAGTTAATTTTGTCGGCGATCAACAACATTCTCGTTATATTTTTTGCTCAATAAAGTTTATAAACCAAAGAGCCATATAAAATCGATAGAGCACTATTTGTACGGACTTTGAAACCTCTAGACAAGCTAGTAGATTATTTATACTTCGAGCGCAAGAGTTTTTGATGAAAACGATATTCAAAGTTTGAAACATAGACAAATACAGCGGTAAACCGTAGGGTTTAACAATTGCAAATTATTATTTACCAATTTTAAAAAATCCGAATCAATAAGCAATTCAAACGGGACAATTTTCATTTCTACTTCCACCGAATTATCAAATTCCAAGACTTTAGATGACCTATATTGCTAAAAATAAAAACTAAATAAGTACATAATAAAACAAAATTATTAGAAACAAAGAATGAAAGCTTTTTAGGTTGAAAGGTGTGTGAATTTATTCATATACATGAAAATAAACTTATTTTCTTTTGATGAAGACTTCATGTAAATTCAAAAGAATTTAATACAGAAAATGAATTAAGAAACATAAGAAGTTCTCATCGAATAGATGGGATGTATTTTATTATCTATCTCACAGTAAATACCGACATATCAATATAGTAAGCAATCGGTAGACTAAAGAAAATTGTTGGTTTTCTATTATACATAATTCACAGTTTTTAAAATCCAGAATCTATAACCAAAGAAAGATCTTTGGTGTATTTATTAGAGATAGATACTTTTATAATGATCTGAACATAATACATAATCATATAGCTTTCTTAAAAAATATCTAGCTATAAAACACGATTACAAACATCATCAACTGTATTTATAAATTAGAAAATAAAAACTTTATTTAAGATGGACATTGCTTTTTCATAAGCCTAAATTATGAATTAGGAAATATTGATCGTTGAAGATCAATTATGAATTAGAAAATTTATATTTTTATTAAAATTAAACCTACAACTCTTCAAAAATGTTTAAATAATAATTTTTAATGATTCAATATTAATAACTTACTACATTTCTCAGCACAAATGTTATGTTTTGTTCTGAAAAGATGTAATTAATATCTTCTGGGATTATACAAATACCAAGTCTACCTTTTTTTAACTCAGTAAACAAATAGTTAACCAATACTATTAAAAAAACCGAAAATATTACTAAATAAAGAAAATATCTGACTTCACAATAAACGAAGTAAAAAATATAAAAGGTGTAATTAAATGGAATTCATATAAAAATCGTACAAAGTACACTGAAAAAAGCACTGGATAAAAAGATATGCAGTTTTTGATAATTCTTAAGTGAAAAATTGAATGTATTGAACCCAAAATAATCAAAATGCGTTGCATATTTTAAATTAAAAATATTACACAAAGGAATTATTAGAAGAATAAATTTAAAAGATTATAATTTTTTGTAGATGTAAATCAAATACTCTTTGAATCAAACTATAACTCAGTTATTATAATTTTTTACTGGGTTTTTTAAAGTATGGCGCTTGTAAAATATATCTAAGAGAATTTAGACAGAGAAAAACCCATATCTTAAAGAACAACTATCTCCAGATCTTCCAATAAAATCGAACTTTTTTTTGTAAAAAAACTATCATTTGGTATAAATAGATGATGCATATTATACGTGGCGTTTTTTCTGAATATAAGTAAAAATATCAAAAAAAGATTTCTCTTGAACATATCATCAAATAAGCCGGTAATTCTTACATTTATGAGTTTATTTAATGTATAAATGCGAAGAGAATAGATTGTTTTGCTTTCTATTCAACTAGAACCAAAGCAATATCTTAAAATATATGGTATTTTTTTAATGTAATGAATTAATATGTGATGTATAGATTGATTATATTTGATGAACCTGTATTTAACAAACCTTTGAATTTAATCTAGAATATGACATGCTCCTTACAATATCATAATATATTCAACATTATACTTTGATATTTCGATTGTAAATATATATAACTATAATAATTCGATTTGATTTAATTAATATTGATTTATATACAAGTATTTTCCTTCTCACTCTTAAGTTTTATGATAGTAAATAAACTATTCGAACAAAATTAGCAAGATTCTAAAAATTAAAATTGTAATAAATCTTATGTTTAGTCGTATAGATGGTTTGTCAGCAAATAAGAATATATAAGAAATGGATATTTTAAATTTAAAATAGGTTTTACTTTTTGCTTAATCTAATCAGAAAAAACAAAGAATACACGCTTTTTAAAAATCCATTAAAAACCGAACATCTTTTTAATTAGACTGAATCGGAAAATGTAAAGAAATAAACAATATTAATACTAATGCAATATACGATCATATATGAGGAAATATCAACATAGCTTACATCTAATACTTCATTCATTTTTAATACCAAGCATTTTTAGCTTCTCTTTCTAATATCAAATAATAGAATTAAACAGTTTTAAAAAATACAACGTTTTCTATTAATTTAATATCATTTCAAATAAAACCACAAACCTATTCATACATTTTAAACTTTTATTGAGGACTTTTTTATATAAGTAAAGCTTAAAAATAGCTCAATAAAATATAATTACAATGGAAGAATACACATTGTATTTTACTTTGTAGTTTATAAATCTAAAGAAAATATTTTAAATTAAATTATTTCAATAGATTTATAAACTGAAAAGTAAAATTAAACAAGATTATAATATAGTTTTGTATTGACTCGTGTAATAAATAAATATTTATAAAAAGTATATTTTTGAATATATCTTCAACGTACACAATATAATGTTGTATAAGCTATCACTGACAGTATAATAAACTTGATTATAACCTATAATTTGTTAATACAACATTTAATATCTTTAAAAACAATATTAATCAGTTTTAAACATAGAAGATAATCTATAATATATTAGAAAATTATAATTTAAAAGTAATATCTATTATTACACTTAACATAGTAGTAAATGAAGTAGTAAAGTTTTGAATATAAATTATAAGAAATTTTTATTTTTAATAATTGTTAATATTTTGTTAAAAATATATTCTTTTTAAATAAATTGTAAAATTTTTTTATCTTTCTACCTTTTTTTATTTCTAATAAACAAAGTCAGATGATATTTGTCGGATTCATTTTAAGATATATTATAAAAATAATGTTTTTACCCTCTCTTTATGGATAAATCTATAAGTTTTGAACTTATCACTTCTAAAAAGATATCAACAGACGAGGCACAGAAATTTATTTATAATTTTTTAGATGATAATGAAGAAGATTTAAATGACATTACAAAAATAGAATTAGAAGAATTATTAAAGTATTTATAAATAGACAGGAATTTACAAATATATTATTATTAATAAATTACTTTTTTTGTTTTTTAATTCAATTTTTATTTTCATCTTTTCAAAAACATAGTATTAAATTATAATTTTTATTTTCCAAATTATTTCTAAATCTTCTTACAATCTTTCCAAACAAAAAATATAATATTTTAATAATATATTTCCTTTTACAAATTATTTCTTATTCTTCCTTTGACTTTACCATTAAAAAATATAATATTTTAATAATATATTTCCTGTTAAAAATTATTTCTTATTCTTCCTTTGACTTTACCATTAAAAAATATAATATTTTAATAATATATTTCCTGTTAAAAATTATTTCTTATTCTTCCTTTGACTTTACCATTAAAAAATATAATATTTTAATTTTCTTTTACAAATTATGTTCAGCAATGTACCTTACATTATTACACCGTATAACTATTTCCCCAACATCTCCTTTTATTACATCTCCTTCTTTTTCTTTACAGTTTTTAAGATGTAAATTAAAATATTCATCTACACTTATAAGTATACCAGTATATTCTTGACCCCATTTTAAATTTACTGTTATGTTTTTTCCAATATTTCTTGCTAAAAATTGTTTAGGATTTTCTTTATCTGGTTTTATTAAAATGTCCATTAATAAAGGGTTAAAAATACAAAAGAATAATAGTAAAGGGTAGCAGAGAAATGAAGATTAGATGGGGGTAGGAAATATAGGTAAATTATGAAACCGAAGCAAATTAAAAGTATGAAAGGGTAGCAGAGAAATGAAGATTAGATGGGGGTAGGAAATATAGGTAAATTATGAAACCGAAGCAAATTAAAAGTATGAAAGGGTAGCAGAGAAATGAAGATTAGATTGGGGTAGGAAATATAGGTAAATTATGAAACCGAAGCAAATTAAAAGTATGAAAGGGTATCAGAGAAATGATTAATTATCAAATAGGAACGGTAAATTTATTTTTTATTGCATAAATATCACATAGTTTGAAAAAAAGTGGCATGTACTACATTTATTTCATGATTTGCACTTGCCAATGATTTAACATAAATAACTGCTCCGTTGATATTCCATCTTTATCCTCAATTATACATTTACTCCGCAGCTTTTCATGCAAAGAGGCTTATACCCATTAAATAGGATAGGTTAATTGCCTGATGCTCGTTAATATTCATTATCGGTCTTTAATTCATTCATTTTCGGTACTAAAGCTCTGCAAGAGCCTTGCCCTCCCTCAGTAATGCCGCCCAACGGTCTTTTCTTAGTGGGTTCGTTTACTTTTTTGGGTTTATTAACAAGGTGGTTTTAGTGGGTGGGTTGTTAGCCCTTCGCCTAACTCCAGCCTGGAGGACCAATTTCCTTTAGTCCCCGCTTACGACAAGCAAAGAATTCACCAAGCCAGTTTTTCGCACGGCTTGGTGGGTAAATCGGTGTTTAATTGCAGGTTGAAACTTATCTTGGACTCCTTCGGGATCAGTAACGTTCCTAACCAGTCTACACCTACCCAACCGAATATACTTCTTGGAAAAGATATATCTCGGCGACTTATATAAAATCTACATAGACGTTGAAATGTAATACCAACAAGAACATAGGACTTGGTAGAATGTCGTTATAAATAAAGGGTTTTTGTGGCTTCTAGGCGTTAATTATTCTAACCTGTGAGAGTAAAGCTAGGTCTCCATGCCTTTAAATACATTACCTTCAATTTAAATCGTGGTTTCTAATCCCATGACATAAAAAATACAAGAAAACTTTGTAGAAAAATTTTCATCATTCATACAAATCATCCTCGATATATAAATTACCATGTAACGACCTAAAATTTACTATGGTTTTAATTCTACTTAAAATCTAAATGAGGAATTTGACATAATGTGTACCAAATGATTGCCTAAAAGTCTTTAGTTTTGGTATCCTCCTCTATTAAAAATATATTTTACAAATATTTATGCTTCTATTTATTAAGATGGAGGAAGGATAACCACAATTTAAAGTCTTTGGTGGCAATGAAGACATGAAATTGATGTGAAGATCACTTTTTGGATTTTTAGTAGAAATAAAACCACATTAGAATTTCGGTTGTTCCATGGATTTTGTATGAAGAGAAAGAATTAAAGAAATGGCGGACTATTTTCTAAAAATTTATTTTGTATTTTTTTATGTCGCTAAATTGCAGACCGCTGTTGAATTTGTAGTTAATTTCTATGTAAAGTATCTAACCTGGCTTTGCTCACTCAGGTTAGAAGACTTAGCGCCTGTGAAAAAAATAAAAAAACTTTAAATTTAGGAAAGCTAAGTAGCAGGTTATGCTTGTGGATATGACTTTGCACTATCTTGATGATTTCCATGTAAGTCGCCAAGATATATTATAGCTAGAAAATTTCATGTTTCCAAATTCTAACATAAGTTAAATTGCTGCATAGTTTTGAGTGCGCTCAGGTGGGTTTTGACCTACGATACATTCCATATCACGAACTTAATGCGAATAGCACGCCTTTTAATTGGCGTGACGCCCATTTTGGATGAAAGTTTTTTATATTTGGGTATCGTAGGGAATACCAATGGAGTGTCGGGAAGAATTTATTTATCTTAAACTTAAAATCGTCTTAACGTCATGAAAAAATACAACACTTGCTTTTATTTTAAAAAGTGTGTTGTTTTTTTAAGTAAAAAATATTTATTTGACCGAGTTAATTTCATGAAAAAAATATAAAACATGTCATTTCTTTTAAAAAATGTAGTTGTTTTTTTTATACAAAATACTTAGTATTTGCAATGGATGAGTCACCGGAAATGAGTGGGCCTCAAGATAAAAACTGATATAAAAATTCACAAAAATAGACCCGATATGTTTGTTTTGGATAAAAGTAAAACTACAATGTCTCTCGGTAAACTACGAATCATTTCATAAGATACACCTTGAGCAGTTGCAACTGCAAAACCAAAAAAATCACTGTTTCTTAGCTATTTATCGAGGGCTGTGTATAAAATTATATTAAAATAGTTTATTATGTGATAACACAGCTCAGTATTCTGATGGATTACCATATGATATATCCAAAAAAGAACAAATACCCAAAAATATAGAGACATACATTCAATCAATAGTACTTAAAAAGACAGTCGAAACAAGTTCTCAGTTCGACGAAGAGAACTTGATTCAGAACCAAATGCCAAAGAGAGCTATAAAAGAGCATCTATGTATTATTAAAAAGCAGGATATACGAAGAACTAACATACCCTTTATGACAATCTAGTAACGAGAAATATAGAGTTAAATGTTTTAAAACACGAAATAATACATCGTTTATTTCATATGGGGGAACTATACTAAACCAAAAGACAGTAGTATAAAAGACTCGGATCTAGAAGAGGAAAGTATGAGGTTAAAGAGGCAGAAGAATATAAATAAACGAGTGAAAAGCATATTAAACCAGAATTTCATTAAAAAAAATATTTTTTAAACGATTTAATCTTTATAGTTTAATATTTTAACGGTTTAACAATATAACTAATTAAACAACAATGTAATTCACTTGAATAAAACTTCAATAGATTGTAACAACATAATTCTTCAACAATAAATTATAATCCTTTTAAATATTATACAATACGATATATTACAATTAAATAAATTAAAATAAAAATTTTAATTTGAAAAGCTATGTTGACCGAGTAAGTGTAGATATTTTTCTTACTTTGTATTTATTACAACCTTCTTCTATTATAAACACCTCATACACATGCATTACAGACTGATTAGAAAGACTCATTAGTCTAATAATACTACCATCTAACGTACTTTTACAGTGTAAAATAGCTGCTCTTTCACATGCATCATGCGGAAACTTTTCTTTATAGACATCATACTTACCAAGAGAGTCTGTAAGATAATTCCATTCATTATCTACCACAACAAAATCTTGTTTTTTTAGCGCATAATACGATGTCTTTTTGGTAAGTAGTCGGTATTTATCTTTTAAATCCGAAGGATTTCGTGATGTATGAAATTTGAAGTCGAGATCGAGAAAAATTGCTTTCCATTTACCGTATCCATATTTTTCAACACCTTTTTGTAGTGCATCTATTTCTTCATCAGACCAACTCACTATTTCTCTACGTTCTTTTTTATATTTCGATGAACTACGTAAATTTCCATCGGTCAATTCTTTTTGTGGTTGCAGTACATCCGTCTTGTACTTTCTTGACGTGTATATGTGTAACTTTAAAATCGATGGATTTTCTTCATTTTTTTCTTCTTCTTCTGGTGACATATAAGGGTTAGAGAGGGTTAGTTTTTTATTTAATTTTTTAAAAATCAAAATCTATTTTATATTTCTTAGCTATTTTATATTTCTTAACTATTTTATCTTTGACATCTTTATTATATCTACTATATCTTTATTATTTGTTTACTTTATCTATTTGTGATTATTAAACAAATAATTTTTATTAGTTTTTTTATCTATACTATAGTTAAAAACATATGGTTCTAAGATATTAAACTGTAATTCAGATATAAATAATATTTCATACAAACATAGTGAATTGGATATGAATATTGTTCTATCATAACTTAATTTAATTAAATTTACAAAATTATTTATGATCTAAAAAATACATTAAGTAAATTAAAATTTATTTATAAAAAAATGTTTTATAATGATTATATTACTTATGCATGTTTACATAATCTAATGTTAAATTATTATTCATTAATTTATCTTTTTTTTATTTCTTTTATTATCAAATGTTTTTTAACTCTATTGTTTAATAATAAATTATTATTCATTAATTTATCTTTTTTTATTTCTTTTATTATCAAATGTTTTTTAACTATATTGTTTAATGTTAAATTATTATTTATTAATTTATCTTTTTTTTTTTTTTTTATTATCAAATGTTCTGTTACTATATTTTTTGCTGTCAGTTATTGCTTTTACTTGTAGATGTTTGTTAAAATACTTTTGATAGAAAGGTATTATTTCTATTTGTATATTTTGTTTAAGTAGCTATGGTAAAAACTTTATTCAAAAATTATATTTTTGTTCTTCTAGTATTTCTCTTCATCTAATAATATTCTGTTTAGGACATAGAAAAAAAATAGAACAACAAATTTACATTAAGTGCTTATACTTGTTTTTTTCTATAATATTTATTATAATTGGAGTTAGTATGTAGTCAAACTTTTTAAAACTTCTTTTATTCGAGATTGTTTATAAAAAAGCAAAATTTATTAGAAAATATCATAAAAAGTATATTGAACAAAAAAAATATTTGTTAACTATAAAAAATATAATGGCTAATTGAAGCATTAGACATGATAAAGTTTTATTTTAAGTGTATTTTTTGGATAATCTAAGATTAAAAAAATATTGTTTTTTTAAGCTTTGAATTAAATTTAATTATAGTTTGTATGCCCGTTTTGGATTAAAAATATTTGAACAATAGAGACTTACTGATATATTTTAAAATAAATTTTAAACAAAAATTTAATAGACCGTATTTAATAGGGAATAAAACAGTCGAGGCGGTAGAATATTCTATGAAAATGCCATTTTTACTTTAACAAATATTTAAATAGTAATTGAATAGGTTATTTTTATAGCTATTTGATATTAAACTAGTAGGTAAAAATCTATGAATTTTTACATTCATGAGTCTAAGCAACATAAATGTTTAGAAAGGACATGTAAAATATAATTTTAGTAAGATTATTGAATATATTTTACTATTAGAAATAAAAAATGGTATAGAAATAGTGTATTATACATCTTTATGATGTAAAATAAACATAAATTAGAATTAAAAATATGTCGTTTGATTTTAAGATATTTTTCAGCTAAATTTATATTAAAAATAATTTATTGCAAATCTTTCTCAATCAATGGATGGAAAAATTTTAGGTTGTAACTTTTATTTTAAAAGTGAATATAAATTCGTTTTTAAAAAATAGAATAAAATTTTAACTTTTAAACTTTTAATTTTCATTTGTGAAGCTTCTGCTTTAACTTATTAAAGTTAATTCCGCTCTTTTAAATGTAGCGCGTTGTACATTTTTATCATCTTTACTACTACGATCGTTTTTACCATTTGTATCCGCAGAATCGTTGTGATGATTCGATTTTTCGTTTTTCTTTTTAGAGGAGTCATGACTTGTTCCGTTATTCTCAGGACAGGTTTCATTGCTACCGAGTGTAGCGTTTTTGCTTGTGGTAGAATTTCCTTCTTTGATTGCATTTTTACCATCCAAAGTATTCCCGATTTGCGCTGTAGTTGGATTTGCACTAAGTCCTTCTGGATTAGCCGTATTTTCTTCTTTTTTCTCTGAAACTGCTGTAGGTGTGGCTGTAGCCGTAGGAATGGCTGTAGCTGTATCGGCAGATGTAACCACAGGAGTGGCTGTACCGGTTTCAACAACAGCTGTATCAATTTTATTCAGAAGAAAGAAAGCCAAAGCTATTATTTTGTAGAAAATCTCCATGTAAACTAATTTCGAAACAAACTTATAGTTTTTAAAATATATTTTAACGTATAATACGTTACGACTCCTTAAAAGTATATTTAGTTAAGATTTTTCATAAATTATAATTCATTTACAATTATTTGACCAATAAAAGTGTATTTATTCTCAAAAAAATATGCTAATCAATCCATTTAAATAGTTTAATAGTTTATTTTTATCAGTTAGTCAATAATAACGTTTTTAAATGTTTAAATATCCAATAAAGTTATTAAAAACTTTTTAAGCAAGATATACGTAAGAATACTTCGATTGCATTAATTTGCGAAATACTAACCACATCTTACTACTAAAGATAAATAATGAAAATGCAAAAATGCAAAACTAATAATTATTTTATATTAAATATCTTACCAGTAAAGAATATAATTAATATTGTATCAGTAAAAATTTTGCAATAGTCATTTTATATTAAACATTCATCTGTAAAGTATAAATAAATAAAGTTGTATACTTAAATAACCTGTTACTAACTATAAATTATCCATTTAGACACACATATATTGGTAAAAGAAGTAGTATTAATATTATAAATTTTTTCCTTGGATTTTTATCGGAATTTTTTTTCATTTCTAAATTATATAAACTTTATTTATAAAGTAATTATAGAGATTTAAGTTTAAAAATATTTTTTCCCTGGGAAAAATTGAAAATTTTTATTGCGCCAGAGCAAAGAAAGTAACAAGCTAGTATGTAGCAGAAAAATAAACTTAGCTCGGTTTTGCGGTTGTTTATATGGGCAATAATATGTCAGGAAAGACTTAAAATTAATATAAAAATGAGACTCGTCTGTAATCAAAAGATGTATTTAATTTTATAAAATCAAAGTAAACAATTTGGTAGGAAGAAATATACTACTCGATGAATAAAGAGCGACGTTGGTGTGTGTGTATTATTATCTTAAGGATCTTAATTCGATATTTTTTATTTAAAAACAATAAATTATTTAATATATCACATTATAATAGAGAACAGCAGGTTATTAAAGTTTTTATGGCATTAATGCAGTTCTGGGTTTTACATATAACTGCTCAAACGAACTCGAACTGTACGTACCTCTTGCGATACTTATATTCCAAAGTTTTTTTATCTAAAAGGCGTGTAGAAGCAGTTTAACGGGAAGAAGGTTTCCCGTTTTTTGTTTGTCCGCTGCATGGTGTGTGATCGAAGGCCGAGGGCACCCTGAGCTTTTCCAAGACTATGCAGCCTTCCCACTTACTTTAAACTTTCTGAATTCAATAAACTTCTAGCTAAGATATATTTCAGTGACTTACATGGGGTTTACCTACACAGACCAATACCATACCAACTGGTATAACTGCAACTTGGCTCCTGCTTGAAAGAACTTTGTTTTAATATATTTCAAGCGCTAAGTCTTCTAACCCGAGTGAGCAAAGCTAGGTTTCAATGCTTTTACATGGTAATTACCATAATTTCAGCCGTGTTCTGAGATCCAGTTACATAAAAAACTATAAAATAGATTTGTAGAAAAAGTTTCGCCATTTCATAGCCCTTAATCTCCTCAAATCCCTTTTAACGAAAAATGTAGCGCGGTTTTATTCCCACTAAAATCCAACACTGTTCATCACACCAGTTTCACATACTCATTGCCACGCAAAAGGTTTTTTTGTGGTCATCCTTCCTCCACCAATAATTTAATTATAAAAAGTAAAAATTATTAAAGGAGTAAAAATTCTTTTCCCTTAAGAAACTTTAATATGAATTTTTAAAATTTTAAAATATTTTTGTATTTCAAAAAGTTAAATAAACTTCAAGTTGTTTTATCTTTAGAATTCACTTTTTAAAAAATAAAGATTCAAATATTATTGAATTAATGAGCATTTAATGATTACTCAAGCAATAAATTCTAAAGAAAATATAAATACTTTAAAATTTAATAAAAATATTCTAAAAATTAAAACTAAACTTCAATTATAAAAATCTCGATTTCATAGTAATTTTATTGAATTTATATTTGAATTTTTCAAATATTCTTTAGAAAAATCTTTAATAAAATTTGATACTTTTAACATTTTTGATGAACTATATTTTTTTTGTACATTTTCATACATTATAGGCTGTAGAATGATTGAAAAAATTTCATTTGCACATGATTGTACATCTTTTTTGGAATATCCAGAGTAGAAAAAAAATATATTTTCATTTTCATTCATTTCAAGTATTTTTCTAGAAAGAAACATAGAACTTGCTGATACAAGAGATCCAGAAATTGATCTGAATTGCGGGTAAAAGAAAGTTAATTCCATTAAATATTTGGCTACCATTCTTGTTTTATATTCATAATTATTTGCTTTGGAACATTTTCTTAAAAAATTGAGTGGCGAGGGATAGTTTAATTGAAAATCTAATACACTTAAAACATATCTTTCAGCTTTTCTTATTTCTTCCTCGGAAATTGTTTTTTCGGACAAAATTACAAATGTTTCTATTGACGGACAGACCACTTCTTCGTATTTACTAGAAATAAGCAAACACGTAATTCCTAACAATTGTAATTTTTCAGTTGATACAACTCTTAGAGATAACAACTTGTCCATAATATAAACAGTATGATAAAGTGTTTCAGGCACTAATCCCAATTTCCAATGAACTTCTATAATCCAATCTACTAATAAACACCTTTCACTCCAACCAATTTCCTTTTGAATATTCATAAAATTATTTTTCAACAAATATTCTGTTTCCAATTTTTTAAAAAAAATAAAAACCATTTCGGCATATTCATAGTACATTGTTACGTCTCTAGAATCATCCAATTCTCTTAATCGATATATTGCATCTTCAGTTTCACTAAAATTTAAATTTGATGTATCTTTATATTTTTTTGCTTCTTTTTTTCTATTAGTAATGTTTCTCAATGGCATAATTTTCTTTATCGACTCTTTTTCATGTGTTCTACCTAACATTCACTCAGGGTCTGAATGAGCAATTTTTAATTTCATTTACAATTTTTAAAAGATGCTTCATCTCCATTATATTTCAAGCTAACTGAATTTCTAACAAAAAAAAATTTTTTAAAGAATTTTTAAACAAATTTTTATGAAAAGTTGAAATAAACAAATAAAAAAATATAAATTTAAATTAATAACATTATGACTCGCCAAAATATTTCAACAAAAAATTTATTCGGAATTAGAAGGCACTTAATACATCTATAAGATCTTTTAGACAAAGTGAAAAAAATACAAAACGGAATAAATATAAATTTGTGTAGAAATTTTTTTTATTGCAATTTTATTTTAATTATTTTTTAGATTAAAAAGATGGTAATGAAAGATTATAATATATTTTTTAAAAATTATATTTCTACATTATTTTTAGATAAAAATTTTGGATTATTTTTGTACTTTATATTCTATAAATATCACATTTTTTAAATAAAAGCGGCATATGTTATGTTTTTTTAATAACATTAAGCATTTCTAGGTTTAATATATTATCGCTTTTCAATACACAGTTATTATACCTTAAATACTTATAATCTAAAGCTTTTCATCTACATCTTGCATATAATCCATTCAATTAGCAAGGCAGTTTTTGAGGTTTAGTGAATGTCCGTTGTCTGATATGTGATTGAGGTCGAAACTTACCTGGGCTCTCCGATACAAGCATCATTTTCACTTAATCTTTCTGTAAAAACCCATTAAATTTCCAGCCAAGATATATTTCTGCGACTTATATGTGATCTACTTGTATATTGCAATGTCAAATAACAAATTTAATATGCTCTCAATGTCCCAGACTCTCTTATGGATGTTTTTTTCACACTCCCAAGGCTCTAGGTCTTCGAAATAGACCGAATAAGCCAGGTTTTATAAGCATCTACATGTCAATTACCTCTAAGATCAATCGGGTTTACAATCTATAAAATAAAATAACCACAAATACTGTTTAGGAAATGTATCGCCATTTTGGAGGAAGTTTCCTCCAATAGAAATTTTCTTCGAAACTCTATATGTAATCTAGTTTTTTTCGCCCCCAAAAATTCAAAGAATGATCTTCGCAGGAATTTCCTTAACTTATTTCGAAGCAGATAGTTTTTTTCTGTTATTTCGTCTCTACCGAAAAGTTTGCAAAGTTTGTTCTTTTTTAATTCAAAATTGTATAAAACTTTATTAGTCGAATAATGTTTGCTTAATTTCTTTAAAACCACAATAAAAATGTAAAACTTTGGAAATAGATATCTGAGTTAATTATTTATATGAATCATAGTGTTTGAAATAGCCCTGTACTGATATACTTAATAAAATATTGCAAATTACAATATTAGTTACCTGAATATAAAACTTAAAAACATTGCCTGTAATAAAAGCTTCTATTTTTAACTCTTGTAAGAATATTTTTAACTTATTTAAAAAATGGCATTCCATTTGATTACTTTCAATATAAATTCTCATTTAGAAAATAGCAAAAAATGTGTGATTCCTGGATTTAGCGAATTTTTGAGGGTGTTTCGCGATATTTTTATTTTGAAATATTGTGTTATCTGCTCAACGCAATATAGACTACCTTGACTATATGCTTTCATAAGTTTTACTTTTTATGTGTCAAAATTTAATAATACAACAATATGGCAAAAAGAACCTAGCCAGGAGAGTGTAAGTAGTGACATTGGATCATCATTTCTATAATACACGTCGTATTTAGTGTTTGCGCATGTTTCAACATAAACAAAAAGAAATTATACTGATAGATTTAGAGAAATCACGAAGAAACAATCGAAAAATGGTTTTTGGGTTCTGAAAACCTTTGAGTGATTCGAAAATAGAAAACTATGGACAATTTTATGAAAAAAACGTGAGGATATACTTATCCTAAATTAAATAAAATTGATTATTCGCTTAATTCATAAAGCTGCATTTATATCATTACAACGCAAATAACATGAAGTAGCAGAGATGCATTTTTATAACCCAAAAATGGTAAGTCGGAAGGGCATTATCCTTAAATAATCTGTGAAAGGGTGTGTAGCCGTGAGAAATAAACCTCATTTAAACCAAAAACAGTAATATATTATATGTATATGTATATTCCATCTAAACCTAAAAATATGATTTATTATATATTATACTTAAAATTCTTACTCGTATGTCTAGTTTGATCAACTTACGATCATGAACAGATATTGCGATTTTAATAAGTAAATTGCATACCTGGGTTAAAAAGAACTCGATAGAAATGAGAATTATCTGAATATTTGAATATCCGCTACTAGAATCAAAATTATAATGTTCATTTAATTTAGAGGGATAACAAAGTAATCGTGATATCGAATTGTAAAGATATCTGATACATTCCTATCAGATATAATTAAGCCATTATTTTTTTACTTCATATATTCATAAATTTCATCTCGAAATATATTTATCGGAAAAGCTTCTATAATTGATATTTATATACAATTTCCTTGTTGAAACATATTAATTTAAAAATTGAGTTATAATGCAGTAAAATTTGCAATTTCGATAATGAAACTACTAGTATATGTTTTTTGCAAGCTCTGATATTTGTTTTAATAAGAAAACTGGAAGAATTCTGAAAATAAAGATGTCAGTGATGTGTAACATTATAAATAAAAAGAATCATTCGGTTTGACTGTAAATCCGAAAACTATACTCAGAACATAACTGGATGTAATTTGAGATATGCACAGTGCAGTATGATCTTTTTTAAAGTATTTTTGGCATAAAAGTACCAGGAAAATTCATTAACTTGCTATTTGAGGGCGCTAAGACTATCGACATTTTCGATTTATTCACATAAATACATGGAAACTTTGAACTTTTGTGCTTAGACTTCTAAATGTATTAGAATGAATAATCAAAATATTAATTTTATATATTTATATGGTCTAAGACAAGGATAAATAAATTAATTTAAACCGAGACTTCTATATAGAAGCTTATGACCACCCTGATTTGTTCTGTGTTTTATCCGATAATTCCTGAAACTATGCGAAAGATTAATACCCTCAAAAAAAAATTCTATGCAACAAATAATTTCATCATCGATTGGTTCAGGATCTATCACAAAACATGAATCTAATCAAAATCTAATAATAAAATAGATCAGATTAATGTTCGAAACAGTGAAACATGGATAAATAGAAGAAATTGGCCAAGTTGTACTTTTCTGGACAGAAGCTATTTTTGATGATATAATAATACTAATAATATCTGATCAGTTAAACATAGAAATGGAAATTGAAGCTAAAGTTATTTGATCAAGGCAAACAAAATTTCAATTATCTATTCAATACTATTTTCACATGAAATTATCATTGAATCCTCTTCATTTAATTTAAAAGCACCGATATCAGCAATTTAGAATTTCAAGAATTTTTATTAATTCAAATCACATTATCTACCTTAGTTAAAGCTTGCATATATGTAGTAATGTATGGTATAGAATTAGGGTTTACTGAATTTTTAGTACACGTATCATATTAACTTCTAAAAAAGTCTCGAATATCAAAAACTTATTATCTTCTCCAATATTCCGAAAGTATTTCTACGATTTTTTACTAATATTTTTAGTGAAATGTTGAAAATGCCATACCGATTTTTAAAAAGAAAACAAAAATGTAACCTTAACAATATTTTTAAAGAAAATTAAGAAATTTATTTATTTGAATTTCGCAAGAATCGTCTAGCGACCATATTCAACAACCACGATATAATTTTATCGAGAAATTATTTCCACCTGGTAATGCCTAACTGTATTGACAACCATTCTTTAAAATGAAATACTCAAAAAATATTTACAAATCAAATTATCAAATATGCATTTGAATTCAGTATTCATAATTTCTTCAAGTAAATTCACCCCATAATTTCAAGAAATTAGCTGGAAAAAAAACAAATGTATCAGTCTAAGTAATGACTTTCACGCTTCATGATGTACTCCCAAGTCCAATACGCACCTGTTATTTCTAATGCCCTTTTTCTATTAATAATATCCTTTATTTGCGATAGATTTATTTTATTTGTATCATCTTTCGTATCCTATAATTTCCGATTTTTCGTATATACTTCAACTTCTATTGCTCTCATCCTATTTCATAGGAATACTCTGTCGTTTTATAGCCTTTGAATCTAAATGATATAAAGACGCTTTATTTACAAATAATCTCGATGCAAATTTTTATTGCTTGCTTTTGATTTGAATTATAGATTGAATTAGTGTGTCAAAGTTAAATAAAGCATTATAAGGTACTAATTTCTGAGAAAATGAGTCTATAACAATTAATAAAATTTTAGAAATAATATACCCTTCATTTTTTATGCTTTTTATTTTAATCATAGCAAAAAATAATGTCGACAACGTAGATTTTAATTTATCAAAACAAAGAAGAAAAGAATATTTTAGTGATATTTTTGAAGACGGGCATTATTCAGTTAATTACACTTAAAAGGGTAAATGACTTCTACGAAGAAAGTCAAATAAATTCTCAATGCTTGAAGATAATCTTTGTTTCAAAAAGCGCTAACGAATGCTGAAAGTTGTTCTTGAATTTGCAAAGATATTAATCAAGCATATAACTAAGACAGAACATTATGTAGCAAATCTTGAAATTGATAAAATGATTACATTAATTAGACAAAAATATTATTGGATTTCCGTGAAGGAATAAGTAAATAAGTAAATAAGTAAATAAGTAAATAAGTAAATAAGTAAATAAGTAAATAAGTAAATAAGTAAATAAGTAAATAAGTAAATAAGTAAATAAGTAAATAAGTAAATAAGTAATAACGCGTGAAACCTGTAGTAGATTCAATTATTGAAGACAATTAAGCCAATGAATTCTACAAGCAATATTACAAAAAACATGATTTATTTATGATAATTAGTGTATATCTTAAGGATAGGCTGAAAGAAATCATGAGTATTGTTAGATTATATATGTAATTGGCTCTTATACAAAGCATATTTTAAGTTTCAAGATTGTCAAAAGAACTTTACAGCCTGTAAAAAAATTTTTAAAGTTTCTATTTGATAATTATGGTATTCCAGCAGCTATTCAATCTGATAATAATAAAGAATTTGAAAATGAATTGCTGGAAACATACTTAACTGCTTTCAAGGTACAAATCATACATAGAGGACCACGCAAACTAAAGGCACAGGGACAAGTTTAATTAGTTAATCGAACAAGTAAAAGATGGTTAGCAAAAAGAGTTAAATGAAACTGGTACAAAAATGTAGATTAGTTTTCACATGATGATATATTTTATTATTATAGAACAATATATAGTGCCACAAAAAAACCATTTTTTCAGCCTTTTTTGCCAACTTAGATTTAATAATCCTCTTTCTGGTTATATAGTGACGGAATAAATAAAACTATAAATTAGTATTTGTCAAAAGAGTTATTTCTGAAGTATTAAGGTCAAATAATTATGATTCAACATAAACACTGGAAGCTAGAGATTGCGTCTGAAATATATAATGAAGTAAACAAGTTCCGATATCTTGCCTTAACTTCAAAAACTACAGCTGTTGACTTCGATAAGAATCTTGAAACTGATACAAAAGTAGTAAACATGTCGGAAAATACAAAAAAAACCTAGAGAGTAAGTATTTAATGAAATAAAAAGTGAATCTTTATTGGTAATAGGGTTCTGAAAAAAAAATTGATGTACATACACATACCAAACGAGCCGTATTAAATTTCATGTATAATATTTGTATTTTTACAGGGACCAATATTTTTATTGATAATATGATCTAATTAGAACACATTAATGTTAAAAAAATTCTCCACAAAGACACAATAAAGCAAATTTAAATTTTATCAACTGACAAATGCTTTGATAAGATTTAAGAAATTTTGTTCTGTAAATTTTAATCAGAAATATACTTGGAAGAAAAAATAAAGCAAAAACTAAATAAACGAATGTGCATTTGGCCTCTGTTATATTAAAAAGATAACCACTTCTTACTTTTCAAAATTCTGGACTTTAAAAAGGAATGAATGGGAAATAACCAGAGCAGGGCCCAAAGAACTTTAAAATAATGGGAATAAAAATACATTAAAAATAAAAGAAAAGGTTTTCTAGAACTAACAAGGTGTTTATTAGACATAGGAGGCACTATAGGCTGTGAAAATAATTAATTATGCCACACAATTCCCAGGATTTGATTTTGGTTTTTTTAGTATAAAATAGTAAAAAGAAATATTATTTGAGGTTATAAAAATCTTAAAAGGTAAATATTTTTTTAATTACTGATTCCTAATAAATTATTATTGTTCTAATTTTCCTTGTCGATTTTATTTTACTATTTTTTTGCCTATTTACAAAAAAAAGCATACCTTACAAAAGAATGTCAGAGACAAACCTAAGATTTCTGGATAGCTACCGCTGGCCGTATTTTAGAGATCTCTGGTCTTTAATAAAAATTATATTTAGCACGGATACAAGAAAAATTAAATTTTTTTTAAAGTATTAAAATAGTTTTGAATAAATTATTTTTTACATAAACGTATACATATCTGACTTTATTTTGCAGTGAGCTACATAGAGAACTTATAATTTTAAAAGTAAAAATTATATGAGTCTAAACAAACTTAAACCCAATTTCTAGACAAGCGACCTGAAATACAGAATTTTTTTAAAATTTATTTTTTCTATTAGTTTAAATTTCAAAAATAATATTTTTTAACAATACATAGAAGAAATTTAAAATATTTTATCCCAATAAAATTTTTGGTAATAATTTCGCATCAAAAAGGAAAAAAAATAAAATTTTGCGGAATTTTTTTTTCTAAATATAGAAAATTTATTAATATAACTTTTTATCGCATCGCAGACGTCTTTGAAAGCGCTTATTTTATTCTATATTAACAATAAATTGTGTTTCTATATATTTTTTTACAAAATACAAGAAAGAACTATAATTTTCAGGAAAAGGTCGCAACTTATGATAATTTCCGTGAATAATGATATTTTTTAGTCCTAGAAAAAAATTGATAAAAAAATACATTTTAGAATAATCTCTTGTTTTTTGAAACAAGTACATAGTCTAGCCCATAATCAAGACAATTCTTTTATTTTCCGGAATTGAATTTGCTTTTTTCCTTACTGCGTTAAGATTTTTAATGTGTTAAAGACTCTCGGAATAAGATTTAAAAGTTTATAGATAAAAATTGAACTAGTTTTGCCAATATTCGTATTTTTTTGCTCTGTATTATCGCTGGATTTTGTCTTTGTAATAAAATATTATCTATTATTTGTTTTTAAAAATTCAGGTTGCCGAGAATATGATATTTATACGGTGAAAAAATCGTTTCATTAATTTTTTTGGCCTAAATGGTTTAATTAACAAAAAAATCATTACTATCTAAACGCTTTTTTTATATTTTATTTAATTTAAGCATCTTTAAAAACAGCCGTCGCGCAATTTGATCGCATTTTCATATCTAAAAAGGCATCTATATTATAATCGCGTGTTTATATTCTTTTCTTTTAAATTTTCAACCTCATATAAATGGCAAGCGAAGGTTGCTCGAAACAGAGTTTTTCGTTTTATAACCCAAACTAATAGTTAATTTACATTTTCATTATATGCTCAAAAAAGACACGGAGTAGTAGCGATGACTTAAAATAATAGCATTACTTCTTCTATTTAAAATTGATATTTTTTACAGTAAATATTTACAAATTGGTCTTAATCTGTCAAAGTTAAAAAAAAAACACGCCTTTTCTCCAAGAAATATAGCTCATATTTTAATTCAACATAAGAAACTCAAAATTTCTATATTATACCTTATATTTAAAAAAATATGATTTTAGAAACCTTAGACTGAATTTTTATAAACAATAGAATATACTGATTATGTTAGCTATTGGTTCCATTGTTTAAAAATGAGATAAAAAACCATAGAAGCTAATATAAGATGTTTATATTCAAGAATAATATCTATTATGGGAAACAGAAATCACTATAAACATTGTATAAATTTTGAAAATAAGGAAAAATTAAATTACATAAAAAATATCTAACAATGTTTATAATAACTTCAGATAAATCTATACTACAGGTATACTTTTATTTATATTAAATAAATATGCATTTGGGTTTTCTAGATAAAGGAGAAGCTAAAGAGTTCAATATGATTTCTAAATAGGCATATAGAATTATGATTGCGCAAATGAGGGAAAATTTTTACACAAATGTAAATATCAGTTTCTTTCTAATAGACTATTTTAAAAAGACACTTTTTTAAGATGAATTTAATTACAAGATTCCCTTCAGATGCGTAAAATAAAAATTAGATGTATAAAAAGCTGGCAATCAACTTGAATCTCATGTGTAAATAAAATTTTAAATAATTCTTCAAGAAGTGTCTTAACGATATTCTAGTAAACCATCGAAAATATATTAAAACAGCTATCAAAAAATAGGCCAAGATAAAAATTCGATCTATATAATCCGATTTCGCTTGAAAATATAGTTTTATAACATATTTTCAAGTCGCTAAAATCTCGTTGAAACCTATGGAAGGGTTTTGAGAGATCTCAGAAGAATCATAATTACATAACATACATCGCATTGAAAAATATATAATTATCCCAAACAATTTTTCTGTTAAAACTACTATTATTAGAAAGATGGCATCAAACTCTTTTTGACACAAAATATTTTGAAATAATAAGCACCAATTACAAAAAATCAGTCGAAAACTTTTAAGCAGAACCAATAACAAAAAAATAAGCATCTTTTCTATTCTATTTGAAGATTAATTAGATGAAATATTTTTTTATACAAGAATTATTTAGATGAAATGAAAAATCTAATGCAAAGCATATGATAAAACCCCCAAGTTTTAAATCCTAAATAAACTATTAACGATAAGATTATATTCTTGTCTTATGAATTAAGTCTAGTTTATAAATGTGAAGCAGAGATTATCATTTATGTAAGACCTTTGACTGTGTTATTAGAAAAAACTATACAACAGACTTTAAAAGACTTCCATGCCGATGAATGTGAATACATACGCTTGGCCGATATAACTTTAAAAACAGTCAAAACAATTTCCTTTGATACAAAAAGGAATTGAGTCAGGATCAAATAGTAAGAGAGCTGAGATGGTTATACATGGTTTTTTTAAGAAGCTGAAAAACAAGAAAAACCAACAACTTCTCAAAGGCGAGCAAATAGTGAAGAAAATGATGTAACACGTAAACACAAAAAATTAACTTAGATTCTGTTTTATACTGCAAAACTCTAGTAGTGAAATCAAAATAAATTTAACTACACGTCAGATGCAGGAGAGAAGATTACAGTGAGAAAAAAGTTGGGAAAAAATTGTCTCTGAATTTCATTACATAAAATTTGATATGTGCTTATAAATTACAGGTTGAGGGAGAATAACCACAATATAAACTTTCGGCTTTTCAACGAAGACACGAAATTGGTGTAAAGATCATTATTTGAATTTTCAGTAGGAATAAAACCAGAATAAATTTCCGGTTGCACCATGAGAGTTTGTTTAAGGAGGAATAGATCTTTAGAATTGCGAAAAAATTTTTAAAAATCTATTTTGCAGTTTTTTATGTAGCAAGATTGTGGAATGCATCTGAAATTTTAAGTAATTGTCATGTAAAGCATTATAACCTAGTCTTGTTCATGATTCAGAAGACTTAGGGTCTGAAATACGAAATTAAAACCCTATAAAAGCAGGAAAGCTATGTCTCATGTTATAGCTGTTGGTATGACTTTGCACTATCTTGGTGAAGATCGTGTAAGTCACTGAGATATATTTTGGCTAAAGGTTTATTAGGTTCGGAAAGGGTAAAGTAAGTGAGAATGCTGCATAATTTCAGGAGAGCCTAGGATGGGTTCTAGCCTACGATCACACTCCATTGAATAAACATTAACAAACTCCAAGCAATGTTCTTACCGGTTAATTAAGTTCTACATACTTGTACGATGAAAGGATTCGGAACGTAGGTATCAAAAATAGTACCGATGGAGTTTTTGGGCGCAGTTATGAATGTTAAACCTAGAATTGCGTTATTCTAGGAAAAACAATGTAACAATGCGACTATTTTAAAATTATTTTATGTTTTTTTAAATAACAATAAATTATAATCAAACTTGTATGAATTTAAATATCTTTCGGAATATGTATTTGAATTACTTAAGACTTATTATTTTTTTTAATGAATTAAATACTAAGTAAAACGCATAAAAAGTCTAATTTAAGAGAAACTCACAATAAGTGCAATAAATCAACGTATTTTTGGCATTTTATGAAGCACAAAACTGATTGATCGTTTTTTTATCGTTTCAATATATGATTAAGTGTACAAAGACTTTTTCTTTTGACCGATAAGTCGATTGTTAATTTAGAATCTATCAAAATTTTGATATTTTCCTTAAAAAAATCGAACTTTTGATTGGTATGATATGAATTTGCTTTAAATGGAATGTAATTTACTTTATAAATTTATATTTGCTTTATTCGCTTAATACAAACCACAGTAATTATTTTTTTTAAAATTTGAAGAATAATAATGTGAAATACCAATTTTTGGTGACCTCCCTTGCTTTATTTCTTCTACTTAATAAAGGCCATCGGAGGACACCAGTTTTTTTGATTTTTATTCCATAGATAAAAAACAAAAGATTGATGCACTTTTTTAATAGAAACTCATTAAAGATGTTATATCTTCAATCCATTATTTCCATATATTTTTATACATATAAAGTTAATATATAAGAATCAATTTCTTAATTTAAATTTTCTTTTAAATTCATAAGTGAGTTATTTAATATTTTTCGTAAATTTAAGATGGCATAAATTTTTACTAATTGATGCGAAAATATTGTAGCTCGATTTTTTTTCATTTCTAACGCGTATCTATAAGAATTTAATCTAAAAGAAAAAAGAATTTAAAGTATGGAAAGCATATTTAAATTTTAATATACTGTAAATTAATATCTTATATATATCCAGAGCTAATATTTGTTAAGTAAATTTATAAATATATTATTTACTCAGCAAATATTGGATGGTTACTATATTCTTAGGTTTAATATGGAGTATTATATTCAAAAAATCCTTTAAAACCAATTCCTTTTCATTGAATAAATAATTTTTAATTCAAGGTTTGGTGATTCAATTATGTCCTTATTATTTATATAGCAATTTAAATTTCAAAATTCCATCTCATACTATCAGATAATAATAATACTATATCGATAATAGTTTAATACCAAATGTGGTAAGTGACTTTCTTTATATTATTCATGCTGATTTGTTTTTGAATCCTCAATCTACCAATAATGTTTCAAATTTTAAAATAAAATCAAGTTTCGTATATTATTTTCACATTTAAATAATTATATTTACTAAAATGTATTATATTGTGCAGTTTGTGTCTTTCTACAGCTGTATTATTATATTCAACATTATATGCGGGGTTTATAAGGTTTCTTAGTCTCTTATTTTATCAAACCGTTGAGAATTTCTTGCTTCTTGAGTACCAATATTATGTTTTTGCAAAAATGATTGACCTTTACCTTTTTCAAAAAAAAATCATTATATGAGAAAATGTTAAAAGTTTCTAGGAGAAATTTACAAACTACATCCAAAGATAATATTTAAAGCACCGTAAATAAGTTATGAGATTTTGGACATAATTATCCATGGTTTAAAACAAATTATGAAATGCTTATGGGTTTGTAGCAATGTCTCGATGTTTTTTTCGAGTATATATAACTGATTTTAATATGTAAAATAACTCTTATTATTGCAAATCTATTTGCAAATATTTCTTGTACATTACTTATTTTAATTTGAACGGACGAATATATAAATTTTTTCAACATTAGACTTTACAGTGACAATTTAGACTGTAGAAAATTACAAATCTAAAGAATATAATGCGAGACTTTAGAAACTGCAAAATTTAACTCACAAGCGTTGATCATTATCAAAGAGAAATTATTTTCTCCTGATATTATGTTTTGCCCAATATTATACTTAACATATTTGTCTATTATAATTTTGCAAAGTCATATATATTTCCTAGATTTTCGAAACAATAATTTTTAGACACAATCATTTGATTTTAAACAATAAAAGGGTCCTCTGAATTGAGCTTTATACACATATAAAAAAATACCATTAAAATAAATTACACAATTAAACTATTCTGAAAATCCGCAATATTCTATATTGGGTTAACTTTAAAATTTGGTTTCGCTAATGTATTGAAAATAGCTTTTAGAAAAAAAAGTGTAAGAATCCTGAAATATTTACAGCGCCGGTATTGAATTTTTTTCTAAATAAATTTTGGAGAATTTTAGATTTAATTACATTATTTAAAATACAATACTGAGGAAGGATTAAGAAATTGAACCTAGCTGTTCTTCTTCCGGAAACCATCATATTATTTTTAGCGTATTCTAAACGACAGTTCCTCGTCACTGTTTTATATAATTAGATACTATTTTTTAGAATGTTCATAATTTTGAGAGTTACTTTGAACCGCTTTTCAGAATATATTTCTGCTTTGGATTATTACACAATAAATAATAAATTGGAATTAAAAATTTATCAAAACCGAATCATTTATTATATTAAATCTTAGATATTTTTAAGTACACCGAACAGTCTCAATATGCTATTAATAATATTTTTATTTACAATTAGAGAATTTATTGAAATATACTAACTGGTAAGCTCGTGAAACGAACTTAATTTTATATTTATAAAAAAACAAAGTAGATTAATCATTTAAAACTTCTTAACTGAGCTAAATTTCTGATATTGTCAATTAGGTTTTTATACCTTCCCCACATCTGTTACTCACATATTTGCTTGATTTTTCAAATCAGAATTATTTTCATTCTTGAAAAGTTTTCTAATTTAATCTATGCTCATTTTTAACCTGCATAGTTCTCTTCTTCTTTTTTATTTACTTTTAATTTTTTAAAGGTTCAGTTCGGCATTATATATGTCTATTCTGTTCACTTTATCGCCTATTTTGATTCCATTCAGTTTTCTTTCTTTATAGAAAATTTTCATGTGAATTGTTTTCTGTGTCTGCAAAAACTGTTATTTTTAACAATATGTGTAAAAGGTAATTTATATATTGTATCTATTCTTAGTCATTTTTAAGGAAAATCTTTAAATTTTGCCCGGTAATAAATTTAATTACTATTTGAAGCTTAGTTGTTTTATTCAACGATTATCAAAAATATAGATATATTCAAGCCGAAAAGGCTTAAAAAAATTTGCTCTATTTTAGAATTGCTTATGTATTGGTAAAAAAAAACTTATAAGAAATTCTATAAAATTATTTCATTGAATTTTAATTTAAAAATTAAAAGAAATATATTTATTACTGATATTAAAATTACATACTAAAATCAAGAAAAGTTGTTTAATAATAATGTGGGTAAAAGTTTCTTTGAATTATTTAAAGTTTGGAGGTGTTTCATGGTATACTTCTACAGATTGTTATTGATTTTATAAGATTTATGAACGAGCCAAAGAGTCATGAATTTCATCGGAATACTGTAATTGTTTTTGTGCCTTTTTTAACCGTTAAAAATTTCGAGATGAGTCGATATTGAGACATTACTCGATTGTATAACTGGGAATAAGCTATGACATCATAATCTTGTTTTTACGAAATTAACGTCTCGAAATTCTAGTTATTTTTAACAGAGTCTTACTTCTTTTGTTATCCTAAAGTTTTGGACTAATTCCGATAATGTATTGTGTTTTTTATAGAGCTAAATACAAAGACCCTGTGCCACTAGTCTAGTGGTGAGGATATCGGAATTCAATTATGGAGAGCCATGTTCGACCCCCTCTTTCCACTATGTCGGGTACAGAATTGGCTTATGGAATTCCCTGTCTGTCGAAGAAGCGACTAAAAAGGACTGGTTCTCAAGGTTTGGCGTAGGGTTTACAACCCACCCTTTAAAACCACCTTGTTACGAAACCCAAAAAAGTAAACAAACCCACTGAAAAAAGACCTGTGGGCGGTATTACTAAGACAAGCTTTAGCTCCTGTAGGGCTATGGTGCAAAAGATGAATGAATCAATAATTAAAATATTTTTTTTAATCAAATCTAATAGAATTTTTATAAACTTGTTTTACAAATAAACACATATACACATACAGCATTATTATGTTCTTTCCATAGATTTCACGAATAATCTAGCATATTTGTGACTCCTTTTCGATTAAAACCAACATAACACTTATCTATTCTAAGCCTTTCAAGTCCACAATTGTAGCGCAAAATATTCAAAGAAATTTTTTCTATGTAAAATCTTTCGTTCATAGTTATCAGATTACTATTTCCAGACAAAGATCATTAATATACCCATCATTAATTTGTAAAAACATTATAATACAGTTTATGTATTAGTAGATTCATATCCGGTTTTGGATTGTATTAGCTGATATATGGTATGAATTATTTTTTAAACATGTCAATAATAAATACATCGGTCGGGGTCACGGGCAGAAAGCTGCGAGTTTAAACTAAAAAAGCAAGATGCATATATAAACGTGAAATATAATTATATTGGGTTATTAGGGAGCTATAGATCACGAAACACATAGACAAAATTATTTTTATTTAGAGAATAAGAGAGCTTATCGAATATTGAAATGAAAAAAAGATTTCAGCTCGATCGAAAAAACGTTTCTATAGCTTTATTATTTATTTTGACAGATAGAATATTCAATCATGCGCTATAACACCGAAATACTCTATGGATTACAAAGAAAATTGCAAATACAGATATTTTATAGTTTAAAACATAATTTCTTAAATTAATATGTAGTATTAATTCGCTATAAAATTTTCTATGATGCAAAGCTTCTTTAGGTATTTTACTTTAATTTAAAATTCATTATATGCTATCTAGCAATGCGTATTAATTTATTAACAGTGGTACGTTTTTTTCAATTTAGAATAATTTTAGATTTATTTGATAACATAGAAACATTTAAATAATGCAAATATAGACAAAAATACTTGATATCAAAATTTTAGTTGTTAATTATTTCGCAAAAGTTTAAAAATTATTTGTTCGACCAAGAGTTACTAAAATCGAACAACATCAAAACTAATGTTCAATTAAACTAATTAAAAACCATGTTAGAAATTAAATTCATTTATTTATTAAGTTAACAAATTAAAATTAAAATGGTTAAAAATTTGAAAAAAAGTTATTTTTTTTATCGCAACAAAAAATAGATAAAATATTCCAAGACCAAATCTTTATGCATTTATATTAAATCTTTTCTGATAATGTATAACAGAATCGCTATATAATTAATATCTCGTTTCCCTTAATATGTTGAATATTGGATCTTTATGCGAATTCTTATAAACACAAACCTATATTTTGGTTTATTGTTGATTATATTAACTTTGAGATGTATAATTATTCAGGAGACCATAAATCTTATTTTTTTGAGAAAAATCCTGACAAGGCTTTGACTTCAGAAAGTATTTTTTTAGAATCTTACCTGTGTTTAGATTCTTTAGATGGCAATATAAAAAATATTATCGAATTTCAAATTGTAAAATCCTAGAAAAATTTGTGAGTGACATGGATGATTTTCCATTTAATGTTTCCAACAGAGAGTAGATTTGGCGACAAAAACGATCAAAAACTATATATTTCTGCAAATATTATTACCTTTGAAGAATTTTTCTACTTTTATAAAACAATATTAGAATTTCCTTATTTGATCGATAATTTAAACGAAGAAAAATATCTTCTGTTTATGAAAATTTTAAATATTTTTAAGTTTGAAAGGAACAGTTCCTTCAAAAACTTAATTCGATTTATATGGTGTTCGGTTATATTGAATTCTATTCCGTTCAAAGAAAGGAATTTCACACCCAAGAAATTGCAAAACTATGACTTACCAAAATATATTGATCTATCTAAAATGGTTTTGGTTGAAATATTAGAAATATATAAATTCCCTAAAGGAGCCATCGGCATAATAAAAGGCATATCGTGGGCTAAGAATGTTAAAAAATATTATAAGTTTGATTTTATAAATATAAGTGATAAATTTTTGTATTTCGACACTAATATTATACGAGAATTTTTAACAAGGTAAAGTATATTAAATAATATTTTCAGGATTATAGACATTTTCAATCAAATACATACTTTCAAGCATTATTTTCTGAGTTCCATATCATATACAAATGATTTGTCGAAATTCTTTATGTTATCTTTTTTTAAAGGTATAGATGAAATTTATGTTGCTTTTTTTTCAAATACTGATGAAATAATTGAAAAAATTTGCCAAACTTCTGCTTTAAAAAATATAAAAATTTTAAATATCATATATTCAAAATTTACTACAAAAGATGAAATTATTTTTCTAAAAAAATACAATATTGAAAAAATAAATTATAGCGTTTCTCCGAATGCGCCAAAAACTTATTTTCATAATTCCGCTATTTACTCTCCTGTTCACGATCTATATTTGACATCCATCTATGAAATATCTGAAAATAATAAAAAAGTCTTTGCATACAAAAATCGAAAATTAAATAAAAATATAAGAAAAAATTTGATTTTGGTGTGTCATCACAATGAAAGCATGATAGAAAAGGTAGAAAATTCAAATTCTTTATCTTCAATGTTTTTGTGTGTAAAATTATACAATGAAAATTTTTGGTTTGGATTCTTTGCTTTAAATTTAAAAGAGATCAAGAATATCGATGTAAGATTTGCCGACACATATATTAAAGATTTCGAAATAAATAATATATAAATATTGAATAACATAGGGCGTATACATATAGTTAACTCTAAATTGACTGCTACATTTTTGTCTAGAATATTGTTTTTTTCATTTCTGAGAGAAGTTTACATTTCAGATTCTAAAGTTATATTCTCAAATACACAACAGTCTTAGATAGATAATAGTTCAATTCAAAAATTTACATGCAAAAATACTTCGATTGATAATCAAGATATTTTCATAATTTTTTTAAATAAAATAACCGGCACGAAAAAATTGAAATATTCACGCTCCGAAACTATAGTTTTTGCAAATATTTTCATATCATGTCTCAACGATCCGATTTCAAATCCAACAAATTTAAATTCCTTAAAATATTACATTTCTTATTCCTCTGATAGTTCAATACCATTTTTTTCGATGTTTCTTCATCTTAAAAAATTTAATTTCGGATTTGATTATCCTGAAGGTATTTACTTCAAATATTTTTAAGTCAAGAATGTAAAATCTTCAAAAATTGAAAATTTTTGGTGTGAATATCGGTAAAAAAGATAAAAAAGCATTGGGAAAACGCAAAAATCTTAATTATCTAAATAAAATACTTGTAGATTTGATGAAATTGATTTTTGCGAACTTTTTGATTCAAGGCATGATTATATAATAAATGAATTACACTTTCCAAACATACAATTATCTAATTGTGATGTAATATGTATTTCCAAGCTTAAATCTCTAAAAAAATATATAAATAGTTTTAAACTTAAAGGAAGTTTTCATTTGATCTTAGAATCCTCGCACCGTATTAGTAATTTTGACCTTGGTCGAATTTTAGTTTTAAAGGATAAAATTTCTAAACTTTATGCAGAATTCAGAATGACAATCAAAAGTGCCGTATTTAATAATTTAAAAACCATTGTTTAAATATTTATAACCATTACTCTGTAAACTATTGAGATATTGGTTTTTTTTGAGGTTTACCTATGACATAGTATTATTTTAAAATTTTTAAATTATTATTAAATTTATAATTTAAATATGAGATTCTTCTAAAAAGAATTTTTATTTTCATCATTTTATCTTTTATCTGTATTATTGCATCAAGTTTAATATTTTTGAACTTTTTTTAGGCAAAATATAAAAAAAAACGGAAGTTATAAAGAAAATTGGAAAGAATTCGACAAGTAGACTTGTTCAAATAGTTTTTTTTTCATAAAAAATTATATTTATTAGTAAATTCAGATATATCTCATTACGACATCCACGCTTTTGTTCAAAATCATTCCGAAATGTCTGAATTTGCCCAGTTTGAATTTTTTTTATCACATATATATTCTTCAGAGACAATAGATTTTGAAGAAAAAACACCTTCACGTTTTATTGTTAATTTGGACTTAAAAACATATTATTGAATTTAAAAAAACCCAATATTTGAAATTTTCCTTCGATTCTATTCGAATTTTGGGATCCATGCCTTGCCCGATATAAGACAACACGTGCGGTTCTAGACATATGAAATCGATATAATACTGTGTTTTAAATGTATTATAGAGTTTCGTAGGATGAAAATAAACTATGCCGCAAATATTATTAAATATCACATCGGAAAATGATTTGATATTAAACTGATAGATTTAAATTAAATAATTTAATAAAAAAATTACTTTAAAAGTGTTAATTTGGAATACCTTATAATAAATTAATCTACATTTAATATCAAATCCATATTTTTATCCAAAACACAATGGTTTTGAAAACCATTTAATAAAATAATCCAAATTTAATATCAACTTTTAAATACTAAATATTTAATTCAAATATAATAAATACAAATAAAATTAAATACTAAAATCTACATTTTAGTCAAATACCAAATCTTTAATAGATGATATAAATCATTATTGATTAAAATTTACCTAAGAAATTTATTGAATAATATATTCTAATATAACTATAATGTACATTAATGAGAAGCTTATTTAAGACATGAAATGTGAAGGAAAATGATAAAAAAATTTAATTCTATATTTAATATTATAATTTTTTATGATATAACTTGGTTTTCAATTGAAAATATACCTTTCTAATTCTATAATTCCGAAATATCATATTTTTTTTGAAGCCACGGGTATTTAATAGATAGAGAATAAAATATCTGGTGACTACCGTCTTTTAAATAAAGTATATTACATAAATAACGTAATCGTAAACATAACCTTTACAAATAATAAAATTTGAAATTTGTTTTCTGTTACTTAAAAAGTATTCTATGATTTTAAATTAGCAGGTTACCACCAGAGAATAACTAAAGACCGTAAAAATCTAAATCTAAAAAGTAATTATTTCCAATAATAGTTATTGTTATGACCATTTTTTAAAAATTAAATAACATTTCTAAAGTATTTCAAGATTATTTATAAACATTAGAATTATTTTAGAACATCGTTATTTGGAAATCTTGCTTTTTTAAAAACCACTTAGTCGTATTCAAATAGACAAAAAACGAATTCGAAGTCACGTCTTCGTGTCTATATTTGGTCTATGTTTTTTAATACATGAAACCCGGTTATTCTACGCTCGTTTCATACGATATTCAGACATATTGAATATTACACCTCTTCCATTTTTTGCCAATAATATTTTCAGGTTTATACATTGTTTTAGGGAAATTCCAGACCATTTAATGTTTAAATCTCGTTGATTTCATAAGGAAACTATTCACAAATAAAATATTCTGAAATACTTGCTTTGATCACACGTTTCATATTCTTGCACTTTAAAATCTTTCTTTTTACTGTTAATCCGCAAGTAATGACATAAAGGCTGCGATTCAGAAAAAAAAGAACGATTTTTTTTCAAACAAAATATTCTTCGCTTCGATAAATTCAATTATCTAGTTCCATGAATTTTAAAGGCAATAATTTTTCTATAAAGTCAGTTCTATTCTCTGCTAATTCTTCCTTTATTATAACTAGCTGTTTAACCTGAGAACGGTTTTATTTTGTATTCAATAAAAAAAATGGAATTCAAGATGCATCTTCGTAAATCTATTATATTAGCCATTAATAATTTTCACTTGAGATTTTATACCCTTGCCAATCTGTTTTCTCGTAAATCTTCGAGTATTTCATTTCCGAAAATAGCCTTTCCTTTAGCTTCTTCTTATTAAAGATTTAAGAATTGCTGCTCTTCTGATCTATTTATTTTTAAATTTTGTCAGAGCACTAGCATGGTTTTGTACTTATTCTGCATACATTGACTCTATTTTTACCACATTCTATATTCTTTCTAGTTAAAATTTATTAGTATGAAACTCTTTACAGACGTATTTTATATAAGTTATCTTCTTTCTAGTTAAAATTTATTAGTATGAAACTCTTTACAGGCGTATTTTATATAAGTTAATTCGTTCTTTGTATATCTCCTAGTTATCTTCTTTTAGTAATTTTTAATTTGATAAAGTAGTTATTCAATATTTTTATAAACAAATTGTTAGGAAATTATTACTCACAAAACGAAAAAAGAAATACGAAAAAGTCTTTTTATATTGATTCTATAGTAGAATACTTATATATTGGTAAAAAGCTTAAAATGAAATTCTAAAGAAATCATTACATTGAATTTTACGTTATAAAAACCAAAAAAAATGTTTATTTATACTATGTTTGGCAACTTACTAAAATCCAAAAAGCCTTTTTAAATCAATAATTAGTGCGAATATATTTTTTGAACCAATCAAACGTTTCAAGATATTTTATGTTCTACCTTTGGTCATTATTATTGGTTCTGTGAGATTTATAAACAAATTAATAGAATAATTTTCTTAATTGGAACACCATTATTGGTTTCTAGTGGTTTTTTAACCAATTAAACCTTTCAAGGGGAGTCTTGGTCAGAGTATTGCTCGAAAATTTCAACAAGAAATCTTTCTTCTTATTTTTGTATAAAAGTAGAATATACCTTCTGCTTTTATAATTTTAGATAATTTTAGGTCCCCCAGACTTTGATATATTACAATTATGTATAATTTGTTTGAACTGAAATGTTTACATCTTAAAAGCGAATAAATTCAATCTTGGTTTTTTATTAAGTTTAGCGGTAATGACGAAAACCAATTCATAGGACAGACAATTATAGAAGAATCACGCAAGATATAAAGAAATATAGCTTTCCTCTTGGCAAGCTTTTTCATTGGTTTTTTTTAAGTCTAAAAAGAAAAATATATCCCAAAAAACAAAATTTTTTGTTAAATTTATATATTTCTTATTTAATTCCTCTTTTACCTTTACTATCAAAGATAAACGAATGAAAATTCCTCTTTTGTTTCTTTTAATCAGTATAACTCGAGATTATAGGAGATTGGCCTATAGATACAGTGTGGTTTATATCCTACCAAAATGGCAGCAATGATTTTAATACAGATTGTATACACTCATTACCAAACAGATAGTTTTTAATGTGGTTATCCTCTCTTCACCATTCTAAAATTATATAAAATCATCAAAATCAGCTGTTCGAAAAATTTATTTTTTCAATTACACAAATGATTTACTCCAATTACACAAATGATTTACTCTAATTACACAAATGATTTACTCTAATTACATGTATTTTGAAGATATAAAAATATTAAAAATTTTCATTCAATTTCTCACAAAAGAGACTCTAAAATAACCAAAAAAAATCAAAATTAATTAAATTAAATTCTTCTTTAAATAGAAAATAGATAACTCAATTAAAAATAAAGTTACATCTGTGTTTAATTATTTTCTTCTCGTAAGAAAAGATTAATATTATTCCATACATTGGGATTAAGCATTATAGAAATATGGTCATCTCCATTACATCTATAAATTTTACATCCATTTCGTAATGAAAGTTCAAGTCCATGCGAAAATGGAACAATAATATCTTCTGATCCATGAAATATAATAACATTACGTTTATCTACACATTTTATATTATCAATAGAATTAAAATTAAATTCTTCTCGTATTTTATCTTCCGTTTTTGGAAATAATTTATTAATAAAATTCCATAATCTAGATTCTTGTAAAATTTTTATTGTGGAAGAAAATGGAGAAATTAAAACTATTTTTGGTAATTCAATAGAATAAAAATTATTTTCATTTTCTTTGGATTCTAAATATTTTGTACAAAAATATTTATAAAATTCTAAAGTAACTGCTGTTCCTAAAGAATACGAAATAATACTAACAGAGTCAGTATTATATGTCTTATACATATATTCTATACATCTTTCTAAGTCATATATAACTCCTTCTACTGTAAATACTCCTTTAGAATCACCAAATTCACGGTAATCGGGTACAATAACACAATAATTCATTTCAATAAAATTTTCAATTTCAAAATTTTCACAAAAAGTTCTTCTATTAGATGCATTACCATGTAAAAGTACAGCATATTTGGTATTTTGATTTATTTCTATTGGACTTATCAACCATGCCCCAATGATTGTACTATCTTTTGTTTGTAAATATATATTTTTAAATATTTTGTCACTTCTAAAAATTGATTCATCAAAATTGTCTAAAGATGTCTGTGAATTACAACAAATTCTATTTTTTATAAATTTCGTTAAAAAACTTTTCTTGCGTTTCTCTTTGTTTGATTTATCGATAGACATTTCTAAAATGAAGGGGTAAAATTTATGATTTATATATTTTTATATTTCAAGAAAAAAGATAGTTTAAATTAAACTAAAAATGAAGAGTGATAGAAGATAGAGTTCTTAAAAAATCAATAAGTAAAGTGATAAAGGATAGTTTTTTTAAAAAGTCAATGAGTAAAGTGATAAAAGATAGAATTTTTAAAAAATCCATGAGTAAAGTGATAAAGGATAGAATTTTTAAAAAATTAATGAGTAATTGATAAAGGATAGAATTTCTAAAAAATCAATGAGTAAAGTGATAAAAGATAGAATTTTTAAAAAATCAATAAGTAAAGTGATAAAAGATAGAATTTTTAAAAAATCAATGAGTAAAGTGATAAAAGTTAGAATTTTTAAAAAATCAATGAGTAAAGTGATAAAAGATAGAATTTTTAAAAAATCAATGAGTAAAGTGATAAAAGATAGAATTTTTAAAAAATCAATGAGTAAAGTGATAAAAGTTAGAATTTTAAAAAAAATCCATGAGTAAAGTGATAAAGGATAGAATTTTTAAAAAATTAATGAGTAAAGTGATAATTTTTTGATTTTTAAATTTTTTTTTTGATTTTTTGATGAAAATAAATAATCATCATCTGTGATTTTAAAAATATATTTTCTTTCAATTATCACAATTATATTACTTAAATTAAAAAAAATAAATTTTTAGTTATAAAATTAATTTTTAAGAATAATTAATAACAATTTTTTAATAAAAAAAACCTCCTTTAATTCTAAAACCTCCTCTTTAATTCTACAACCTCCTCTTTAATTCTAAAACCTCCTCTTTAATTCTACATACTCCTCTTTAATTCTACAACCTCCTCTTTAATTCTACAACCTTCAAAATATCTCTACGAATTCTTTCAAAATCTTCTTTTTTTAAACTTTTATTTTTCTTATCTACCACCACATTTTCAATATTATATCCTTGTATTTCACTAGCCATCTCCATATTATCATATCTTACAAAAAATACAGCTGTATTACAAAAAATTTCAGCTAAATTTTTATCTTTCCAATTCTTAAATTGCCAAGAACTTCCATCTACAAAAATAGCAACCACAGATTTCCAATCTTCAGATGTAAAACTTTTAACATCATCATACACATCAAACTGTACACCATCAATACTAACTGTACATTTAGAAGAAGAACAAAAAATATCTTCCAAATTACTTTCTAAAAATTTACTTTTTTCCAAAAAATCTTTAACATTATTTACAGTAATAAGTGATTTGACAGAAGATGGAACAATTATTCTAAACGTATCGATTAAAACAATTTTTTCTTCTTTTTTATTTTCTAAATTCTTCAAAATATCAAAAATATACGAAAAATCTTTATTACAAATATATCTCGATTCTATCTCATCTAAAACTGAATTGGATTCATCAAAAGAACAATAGGAATTTATTTCATCATTTAATAATTTTCTGTCTGTGTAATCAATAGGACTTATATTGTTTTTGTTACATGATCTTAAATACTCAGCACTTGTTGATCGCTTGTTTAGAATGTAGAATAGTATCTCGCATAATGTGTATGTACGTTTTAATTTTGTCTTTAAATGCACAGGAATATTTCTTTTATAAAATTTACCATCAATTATTATTTCATCTGGCATAATACTACACTTTTCTATATTTTTTATGGCATAGATTAGTTGCTCCATTTGGGGAGAAAAATTCGTTGTTTTTTTTAATATTTTTCGTATAAAAATTTGCTGTTTTTTTAAATGTTTTTATAATTGAAATTTGCTATTTTTTAAAAAATAGTTTTTGGAATAAAAATTTGCTGTTTTTTAAAAAAAATAGTTTTTGGACTAAAAATTCGTGGTTTTCCGCAAAAAATATTAAACATAACAGAAATTAAATACTAAGATCCCTAAACTATTACAAGAATTACGAGAAATTAAAAGAATGTAAAAAAACATAGGAAAATGTAAAAAATTAACAGAAAATAAAAAAAATACTAAAAAACCAAAAAAACAAACACAATCTAAAACAAAAAAAACCAAACACTTAAAATATTTATTCCTTTTATTTCCCTAAAATAATATGTCTTCGTATTTTTTCCTTTTTATTTCTTTACTTTTAATTCCCTTTTAATTACTTTTTATTTCCCTAAAATAATATGTCTTCGTATTTTTTTATAAACTTTTTTTCCTTTTTTTATTTCTTTTTTTATTCCTTCTATTTCCCTAAAATAATATGTCTTCGTATTTTTTTCCTTTTTATTTCTTTACTTTTTATTTCCCTAAAATAATATGTCGTCGTATTTTTTTATAAACTTTTTTTCCTTTTTTTATTTCTTTACTTTTACTCTTATCACCAAAACCATACCAATCATAATTTATAGTCAAATCAATATCTTGTTCTTCAATTTCTAAAGTAAGTTTATTATCAATAAAATCTTTAACTATTTTTTTAATACATTTACCAAAATCTATATTTTTAATTTTAATCATTTGATTAAAAAAATTTGTATTTATATCGTATCTAGAATCATTTTTAAATTCATTTATATTATAAAACTTACACAATCTTTTAATACCGAAATGCTGTATTATCTGATTACTAAATTTTATTAAATCTTTCATTTGGTCAACATTTAAAATGGAATTTAAAATCAAAGAGGTTTTTTGATGGGTAGGAAATATTAGACCAGGACAGTCTAAAAGTGTAAATTTTATATTATTTAAATTAAAATTTAAACTTTGAAGTCTTTTTGTCTTACCAGGTGTTTTACTTACCCCTACTTTTTTTATCTGTAAAAGTGTATTTATAGAACTACTTTTGCCTACATTTGGATATCCAATCATTCCAAAAGTAGAATTTCCTGTTTCATTATATTTTATAAAAATATTTTTAAGATCTTCTAAATATTTATTATTTTGACATGAAAATACCAACCATTGGACATTTGGTATTTCATTAGAAGGAGATTTAATATCTTCTTTTTTAGTATGATTAACTGTAGTATATTTATCTGTAGTATGATTAACTGTAATATATTCTTTAATATTTTCTTCCGTAGAATATTTATCTTTAGTAAATTCATCTTTACTTAATTCTTTATTATATTCTTTACTTAATTCTTTATAATTTTCTTTATTTTCTTTACTATTTTCTCTACTATTTTCTTTATGATATTCTTTACTATATTCTTCTATTAACATTTTTATTTGAATTTCTATTTGTTCTGTGTTTTTGATTAAATCTGATTTATTTAAAACAATCAAATGTTTTTTTTTCGGGTACAGATTGATAATATCTTTATTGAAAAAAAATAAAATATTTCTACAATCTATTATTTGAACAATTACATCACTTTTTTCACAAGTAATCCAAAACTGTCTCCAAATTTCTAAATTACGTTCAAATATGACATTTTTATGTTCGTCTTTCCATTTATTAAATATTCTTTTTTCTAGATCTTGAAAATCAGTTATAGAAATTTTTTCTGTAAAATTTACACGAGGTGGAATAGAAAGATTCAAGGGAAATACATCTACACATCTTTTATATATCAAATCTAAAGGATCTTCTGTACGTTCTTCTTGTATATTTCTAGAATTAAGTGCAGATATATCTTTTTTAGATATTTCTAGTTTCTCAAATAATCTGTCTATATTTGCTTGGTCTACAACTGAAAAAGGTGTTTTGTTTTCTTTTTTAATATTTTTTTGTCCAAATCTTCTATTTATAAGTGCTTGTCCGAGTTTTTCTTTGTGCATGGGGTTTCTTAATAAATGAGTGATAAAATTAATTTACACGTTTTTTTTTATAACTTTTTTTACCGGTTTTTATAAATTTTAAATGTTTTAAGATTCTTAAATGTTTATAAATTCCTGGTGAAAAGAATTATTTAAAAAAAGAAAAATTTGTTAACCCAGCATTTTATTAAATAATAATTATAAATTCCTAATTTATAAATTCTTACATGTTTATAAATTCTTAAACTTACTTCTCTTAAATGGATATAAGTTTAGGTCTTCAAAACGAATTAGGAGTCACACATTTCAAGAAATTCTTGATAACGAATATGCAGAGATAAGAGTGGACACCAGAATAAAAACTGATGTTAAAATTCGGAATAACAGACCCGACATATTTATTTTAGATAAGAAGAAGAATAAGATAACACTCATTGAAGTAGGAATCACGTTCCAAGAATCACTTCAAATAGTCATAACTAATAAAAGTTAGGAAGTATGACATCCTAGCCAATAGGTTGGGTCTTATTTATAAATGTAGTGTTGAGATAATCCCTTGTGTGATGACCTGGGACGGTATTGTGACAAAATACCATAAATCTCATCTTAAAAGACTAGAAATACCCATGAATGTAGAGGCATACATCCAGTCTATAGTACTTAAGAAGACAGTCGAAACAATTTCCTTTGTTCGACGAAGAGGACTTGAGTCAGGACTAAATGCCGAGGAGAGCTGGGAGAGAGCGTCAATGGGTGTTATTATAAGAGCAGAGATGCATGGGGAACCAACACCCCCTTTAAAAGAAGAGACGAGAAAGGAAGATGGTAAAAATTTTAAACCGAAATAAAGCACCCTTTATTTCACAAGGAGGAACCACTATAGAGGAACCGATCAGTAACATAAATAAAGAGTCGGATTTGGAAGAAGAGACAAAAGTGGTTAAAGAGGTAGAAGAAAACATATAAAAATCGTAAAACCATTTTAACCTAGAATTTTATTAAATAATTAAAATAAACTTATGGGTAGAAGGAAAAAATATAAACAACTCAAATTATAAGAAAATAAAAGTTTAGGAAACTTACGAATAACGTTTGGTGTATTAATAGAATTAATTGTCTAAAAAATATAAAAAATTCAAATTTTAAGAAAATAAAAGTTTAGGAAATTTAAGAATAATAATCAGTCTATGAATAGAATTAATTGGTTTTTTTAAAAAAATTATAGATATAAATAAGAGAAATGAATTAGAAATATTTTTATTATTTCTTAATTTGGGTTGTTTATATCTAGAATTTTTTTTTCGTTTCATGAATTCTAAATTTTAAATTTAGTGTTTTTTTTTATTGCTGTTTCTTAAAATTTGGAAATTATTATTTAATTGAATTTAGAATTTAGTCCAAGGTTTAAGTATTTCATTTTTATTTCTTGTTTTTATTTGATTTGAATAGGCAAAGGTTTTAGTTTTATATTTTCTTTAAATATTCATTCGAATTTTTTTTTGTAAATCTATTATTTTTTTAAAAAATGTGTTATTTTAAATATTTATACGAAGCTAAAACCAATTATTTTTTTATTTTTTTTAAATTTAAAAGCGGTGGAAGAAAATATATAAAAATGGTAAGAATATTTTAACCCAGAATTTTATAAACGATTTTTAAAGTTAAAAGAGGTAGAAGAAAATATATAAAAATGGTAAGAATATTTTAACCCAGAATTTTATAAACGATTTTTAAAGTTAAAAGAGGTAGAAGAAAATATATAAAAAGGTAAGAATATTTAACCAGAATTTATAAACGATTTTAAATAAAAGAGGTAGAAGAAAATATAAAAAAGGTAAAAATATTTAACCAGAATTTTAAACGATTTTAAAGTTAAAAAGGTGAAAAAATATAAAAAGTGGTAAAATATTAACCAGAATTTTAAAGATTTTAAATTAAAGAGCGGAAAAAAATAAAAAGGTAAAAATATAACCAAATTATTAACAAAAATATACAGATATATACTATTAAATGAGTAAAACAATATTATACACACCCTTAAAAGTATTTACAATTTATTCTAAAATTAAAATCTTATATTCCATCCTAATATAATTTCACATTTATTTAATTCATCTAATAAATTTCTTATAAATTCAATCAATTATTGATGATTAAATTTAATCTTTTAAATAAAATGATGCCGTAGATGTGGCATTATTCGATACTCAATTTTATTAGAAGTTCTAAATACAACCAAGTAACTAAAGATCAAAATAATAGAATTAAGTTCGTATAAGAAGATTTTTAAATAAATATGATAACAGGTCAATCAATTATTGAGTTTAAACTATATAAGAATAAATCTTAAACAAAATTTTAATTTCATTATATTAAATTAAAAGAATAATTAATGTAAGAATGCTAGTAAGATATATCCGATAAATATATCTTAGCATCAATATGTTTATTTCGGTGTACAAAAATGTCAAACAACAGTGGATACAGTATTTTACAATATATAAGCTATAATACATGTATCGCAAGACAGAACGATTCATACTGTTTTAATCTATCAAAGATTGGCACGTATGAGTATAAATAAAAAATTAAAACAAAATTTGTTTATAAATAACATGATTGCGACAGAAACAGATGTTAAGTGAGAATGAAAAATATTTTAGATAAAATATTTAAAATTTAATTACAAAAGTCGGACTATAATCATAGACAATAATTTTAAAATATATAAATTAAATAAAATAGGACTAAAAATACCAAGGTAAATATACAACAAAATAAAATGTAAAATAATATAAGATAAAAGACATAAGAATATTTTATTAAATTAATAAAATATAATACATAAATACCGAAACACTTAATTAAAAATAATAATAAAAAAAAAATTTAAAATAATCTAAAAAATTAAAAACAAAAACAAATATATTAAAAAGAATGTAGTATTATAAAGTAACAATAAAGAATATAATAAATGGAGATGAATTATTAAAAATTAATTAATAGATGTAATATCATAAGGAAATTAAAAAAGATAAAGATATATTAATAACCATGATACACGTAAGATAAAAAAAAGCGATTTATAAAAACACATTCAAATCTATATAATAAAAAACAATAATAAACAAAATCAAATAAAGAAAGGGATATTAAAAATAATATTTCAAAGTAAAAAAGACGAAGGACGATGAATCTAAAAAAATATGAATGCAAGAAATATAAATAAAAAACAAAAGATATAGAATCATAAAAGAAATGAGGAGAAAAAGTATAAAACAAAGGATTAAAAAACAATATCCCGAAAAGTACAGTAAAAACATGAAACTAATATTTGGAATCATGAAGATAAGAGATTCCCGATGTTAAAATATCATATGGAATATAAATTTCCTATAATGATATACAAAAAAAATGAAATTTATTTTCAATCAAAGCTGGTAAATAAACCATCTCGAGATAAAAAACAAGAAATTTCTTTTAATAAATTAGAAAACAAGGAAACAAAATCTAAAGATTCTATAAAATATGATTCACTTAGGGATATAGAAAAGATCACATTGGCTTGTTTTTGCTTTAAGAAGCTTCGTAAATATAGATCCAGCTTTAAAGATAATATTTTAGAAAAAATTTCAGATATATTCAGATCTTCGTTTAAGAAAGATTCTTATCATATAAAAAAAGCAAATGCATTTGTTTATACCGTTGGTGACCATATTATAGATGAAGGAATCAAAAAAGAGGGATTGTTTAGAATTTCCGGTAAATATACCTATTATAAATTTATGCCGGGTGTTTTAGCTGCAGGAAAGAGATATGATTATACGGAGTTATCTGTTCATGACAACGCTTCAATTTTTAAAGCATATATTCGGGAGATAATGAATGGGATAATTTCAGTTCAGATTGCAGAAAAGGTGATGAAAATAATAAAAAACCAGACGGATCCTTCAATAATAGAATATATTGTGCCTTTAATAATATTTTCGATTACAAATGAAAATAGAAAGATGCTTATCTATTTACAGAAAATCTTTCGAAAAGTTGATCGGTATTCAAAAGATAATAAAATGGGGTCAGATAATCTATATAAAATTTTTACTCCCACTATTTTTCCAAATATTGAATATTATGATTTGCAATCCATAAATTTGCAAATTAAGATTGTAAAAAGAATTTTTGAGTCAAATTTAACAGACATCCCTTGTTTTTTGTATGAAGAAGCACTTTCGGTAGCTAAAAATCAATAAATCCTTTAATTTTCCACTTTTAATATTTTCATTTTATTTTTTAACTATATTTTAATATATTTTTTAAATTATTTAAAATAGAAGATAGCAGAGGAATTCCAACACGTAGTCTATTTGAAGAAGTACAGAGCAAACTTATATCAAGAGTTGAAAGACTTTTTCACACTAGATTAAATGCAAAAAAATTATTTTCTGCAATCAATCAACATGCGATCTGTTAATCGACTATCACATGGAGTACTTCGACTTTGAACCGGCTGACTTCTCTAAGTTAGGTAAGGCAGTTCGTGCGGTGTTGGTGAATAATAAGATACATCTTCGCCCAGGATGTAAAGAGCGTTTATACCTCCCTAAAACAGAACTTGAAAGAGGCCTACATAGTGTTGAGTTGCGAAGCGAACATATGCTTCTGCAACTCTTGGATTGTCTGGAAAAAAGTAAAGAAATATCAACTAGACTAGCAGCAATCCTCAAGGTGGAGAATAATAATAAAACCCATCTTGCACTAATAAAAGGCTTCTTAAAAGTAAAGTACAGGTTGGTAGAAGAAGTCACTAAGAAAAGTTTAGAAGAAGCTCAACTTGCAAAACTATATAACGAAATAGAAAAACGAAAACTCCATTCAAAGTTATATAATGCAAGGAAAAATGAGCTTGTAAGTGTTATTGACTCTTCAAGGTGGCTAAATAGAGGAAATATTAGGCCACGAAATGAAGCTGTGTTCTGCTATATCCAGGATAGAAATGTATTCTGGGGAGCAGATGGTGTGTGTCAACATTGCGGGAAGTCTGGTAAGACTGTGGATCATCTAGCAACTAGATGTGAAAAAAAATGCTAGGCCATGATTACACTAGACGGCATAATGAAGTGGTTAGATGCCTACACCTTCTTCTTCTAAATAGATATAAGTTTAAGTCTTCAAAACGAATAAGGAGCCACTCAGTTCAAGAAATTCTTGATAATGAGTATGCAGAGATAAGAGTGGACACCAGAATAAAAACTGATGTTAAAATTCGGAATAACATACCCGACATATTTATTTTAGATAAGAAGAAGAATAAGATAACACTAATTGAAGTAGGAATTACTTCCCAAGATTCACTTCAAATAGTTGAAACTGAAAAACTTAGGAAGTATGACCTGCTAGCCAATGATTTGGGTCTTATTTATAAGTGTAGTGTTGAGATAATCCCTTATGTAATGACCTAGGACGGTATTGTGACAAAATACCATAAATCTCATCTTAAAAGACTGGAAATACCCATGAATGTAGAGGCAAACATTCAGTCTATAGTACTTAAGAAAACTTCGAAACAATTTCCTTTGTTCGACGAAGAGGACTTAAGTCAGGACTAAATGCCGAAGAGAGCTGGGAGAGAGCGTCAATGGGTGTTATTATAAGAGCAGAGATGCATGAGGAATTAACACCCCCTTTAAAAGAAGAGACGAGAGAGGAAGATGGTGCAAAAAATTTTAAACCGAAATAAAGCACCCTTTATTTCACAAGGAGGAACCACTATAGAGGAACCGATCAGTAACATAAATAAAGAGTCGGATTTGGAAGAAGAGACAAAAGTGGTTAAAGAGGTAGAAGAAAACATATAAAAATCGTAAAACCATTTTAACCTAGAATTTTATTAAATAATAAAAATATACTTAGATATATACTATTAAATAAGTAAAACAATTTATTCTACTACACCTTCTTCTTTAAATGTATTTTTAATTTAATTTTAATTCTTTAAAAATTAAAATCTTATATTCCATCCTAATATAATTTCACATTAATTTAATTCATTCTAATAAATTTCTTATAAATTCAATCTTAATTTTATTCGATGATTTAGTTTTAATCTTTTTAAATAAAATGATGCCTGTATGATCGTTTTGGCATTTAATTCGTATACTTTGGGTTCCTAATTTTTATTTACAAGTTCTAAATACTAACCAAGTAACTTAAAGATCAAAACAATAGAATTAAGTTTTTGTATTAAGAAGATTTTTTTAAATAAATATGATAACAGGTCCAATCTTGAATTTTATTCCGAGTTTAAACTATATAAGAATAAATCTTAAACAAAAAAATTTCTTAATTTCATTTATATTAAATTAAAATAATACTTTAAGTGTATAGAATGCTAGTATGAGATATATCCTCGATATAATATTATGCTTAGCATCTAATTATGTTTTATTTCCCGTGTGTTACCCAAAAAATTCTGTTGCAAACATACAGTGGATTACTAGTATTTTACAATATATTATGCTATTAATTTACTATGTTATCTTTGTTGCCTGATAGACATCGAACGATTGCATTTACTTGTGTTTTTAATCTATCAAAGATTTTGGCACGTATTGGAGTATAAATAAAAAAGATTAAAACAAAATTTTCGGTTTATAAATTATACTATGATTGCGACTTGATATAAAAGATGTTTTATAGTGAGTAATCCGAAGAAAAGTATTTTTTGATAAAATATTTAAAATTTAATTATAAAAGTCGGACTTATAATCTCATTCAGTAGCTAATAATTTTTAAAATATATAAATTCAAATAAAATGTAGGACTTAAATAATCCCATTTGCTTGCTGATAAGGGTAAAAAATATCTACATACTAAAATAAAATGTAAAATTCTTTTTTAATTCTATTCTATCAGATATAAAGTACTATTAAGTCGATATTTTTATTAAATTACGTCTAATTCGAGAAAATATATATTTTAGCTATTTACAATCACTCTGCTCGAATACACTTTTTAATTTAAAAAATAATAGATAAAAGAATAAAAGATTTTAAAATAATTCAGCTTAAACAAATCTCTTTTCTTACAAAACATAAGAAAAGCTTCAATTGATGATTTAAAATAGTCAATTGTTTAGTATTTTATCTAAAGTTAACAATATAAGATATGATAATAAATGGTAGATGAATTTTATTAAAAATTAATTTAATATCTGATGTAATATCATTAAGGAAATTAAAATAAGATTAAAAGATATATTAATAACCTTTTTTCATTTTGATACACCTTGTTTAAGATAAAGAAAATCAATGCAGATTTATAAACAAACACTCGATTTGAAATCTATATAATAAAAAAAACAATAATAAACAAATGATTGGCAAAATAAAGAACAGCGGAAATATTAAAAAAATTAATATTTCAGAAGTAACAAAAAATCAGGGACTTGAATCGAGTGAACTGATTGGAATCTTAAATAAAATCGATGAATGCAAGCAAGATATTAATGATATGGGAAATATACATAAAAGTATATTTAGGATTATTAAAAATTTGAAATTAAAGGAGAAAGAAGAAGAGAGTATAAAATCTAAAGAAGATTTAAAAAAAGCAAATTTATCCTTTCTTGAAAATGTAGCAGTAAAAATACATGAAACTAATATTTGGAATCATGAAGATAAGAGATTCCCGATGTTAAAATATCATATGGAATATAAATTTCCTATAATGATATACAAAAAAAATGAAATTTATTTTCAATCAAAGCTGGTAAATAAACCATCTCGAGATAAAAAACAAGAAATTTCTTTTAATAAATTAGAAAACAAGGAAACAAAATCTAAAGATTCTATAAAATATGATTCACTTAGGGATATAGAAAAGATCACATTGGCTTGTTTTTGCTTTAAGAAGCTTCGTAAATATAGATCCAGCTTTAAAGATAATATTTTAGAAAAAATTTCAGATATATTCAGATCTTCGTTTAAGAAAGATTCTTATCATATAAAAAAAGCAAATGCATTTGTTTATACCGTTGGTGACCATATTATGGATGAAGGAATCAAAAAAGAGGGATTGTTTAGAATTTCCGGTAAATATACCTATTATAAATTTATGCCGGGTGTTTTAGCTGCAGGAAAGAGATATGATTATACGGAGTTATCTGTTCATGACAACGCTTCAATTTTTAAAGCATATATTCGGGAGATAATGAATGGGATAATTTCAGTTCAGATTGCAGAAAGGGTGATGAAAATAATAAAAAACCAGACGGATCCTTCAATAATAGAATATATTGTGCCTTTAATAATATTTTCGATTACAAATGAAAATAGAAAGATGCTTATCTATTTACAGAAAATCTTTCGAAAAGTTGATCGGTATTCAAAAGATAATAAAATGGGGTCAGATAATCTATATAAAATTTTTACTCCCACTATTTTTCCAAATATTGAATATTATGATTTGCAATCCATAAATTTGCAAATTAAGATTGTAAAAAGAATTTTTGAGTCAAATTTAACAGAAATCCCTTGTTTTTTGTATGAAGAAGCATTTTCGGTAGCTAAAAATCAATAAATCCTTTAATTTTCCACTTTTAATGTTTTCATTTTATTTTTTAACTATATTTGAATATATTTTTAAAATTATTTAAAATAGAAGATAGCAGAGGAATCCCAAGACGTAGCTCATTTGAAGAAGTACAGAGCAAACTTTTATCAGGACTTGAAAGACTTTTTCACACTAGATTAAACTCAAAAAATTTATTTTCTGCAATCAATCAACATGCGATATCGTTAATCAACTATCACATGGAGTACTTCGACTTGAACCGGCTGACTTCTCTAAGTTAGATGATGCAGGTAATGCGGTGTTGGTGAAGAATAAGATACATCGTCTTGTAAAGAGCGTTTGTATCTTACTAGAACAGAACTTGGAAGAGACCTAAATAGTGTTGAGTTGCGAAGCGAACATAGGCTTCTGCAACTCTTGGATTGTCTTGAAAAAAGTAAAGAAATATCAACTAGAAGAGCAGCAATCTCAAAAGTGGAAAATAATAATAAAACCCATCTTGCACTGATAAAAGGCTTCTTAAAAGTAAAGTATAGGTAAGTAGAAGAAGTTACTAAGAAAAGTTTAGAAAAATCTCAACTTACAAAACTATATAACGAAATAGAAAAACGAAAACTCCATTCAAAGTTATATAATGCAAGGAAAAATGAGCTTGTAAGTGTTAGTGACTCTTCAAGATGGCTTAAGAAAGGGAATATTAGGCCACGCAATGAAGCTGTGTTCTGCTATATCCAGGATAGAAAAGTATTCTGGGAAACAGATGGTATGTTTCAACATTGCGGGAAGTCTGGGAAGACTGTAGATCATCTAGCAACTAGATGTGAAAAAATGCTAGGGCATGACTACACTAGACGGCATAAGAAAGTAATTAGATGCCTACACTTACATCTCTTAAATAGATATAAGTTTAAGTCTTCAAAACGAATATGAGTCACTCAGTTCAAGAAATTCTTAATAATGAGTATGCAGAGATAAGAGTGGACACCAGAATTAAAACTGATGTTAAAATTCGGAATAACAGACCGGACATATTTATTTTAGATAAGAAGAAGAATAAGATAACACACATTGAAGTAGGAATCACTTCCCAAGATTCACTTCAAATAGTTGAAACTGAAAAATTTAGGAAGTATGACCTGCTAGCCAATGAGTTAGGTCTTATTTATAAGTGTATTGTTGAGATAATCCCTTATGTGATGACCTGGGACGGTATTGTGACAAAATACCATAAATATCATCTTAAAAGACTAGAAATACCCATGAATGTAGAGGCATATATTTAGTCTATAGTACTAAGAAAACAGTCGAAACAATTTCCTTTGATCGACGAAGAGGACTTGAGTCAGGACTAAATGCCGAAGAGAGCGTCAATAAGTGTTATTATGAGATCAGAGATGCATGTGGAATTAAAACTCTCTTTAAAAGAAGAGAAGAGAGAGGAAGATGGTGCAAAAAATTTTAAACCGAAAAATAAAGCACCCTTTATTTTACAAGGAGGAACCACTTTAGAGGAACCGACCAACAACATAAATAAAGAGTCGGATTTGGAAGAAGAGACAAAAGTAGTTAAAGAGGTAGAAGAAAACATATAAAAATGGTAAAAATATTTTAACCCAGAATTTTATTAAATAAATTCAAATCAGTTACAGTTATTTCATATTTTATTTAATTTTATAAATATTTAAAAATAATGTATAAATTAGGAAGTAAAAATTTAAAAATAAATTTTCATTTAAATTTGTAGTAGTTTTTACTGTTTAAAAAAAAATATTTTTAATCGAACGAATGTAAAAAAATAAAATTATTTTTGTATTCTTATTCACATTTATTTATTCAAAGGTTATTTGTAAATGTAATTATACTTACATGTATTTCAATTAATTTATATTTTAATTTATATATTTTTATATTCTTAATGATTCTATATTTTCATTTGCATTTTTTTTAATCGAAATATGTTTCTGCACTTTCTCATTCCTATTGAATTCTATATTTTAGACTTTCTCATTCCTATTGAATTCTATGTTTACACTTTCTTATGTTTATTGAATTCTATATTTACACTTTCTCATGTTTATTGAATTCTATATTTACACTTTCTCATGTTTATTGAATTCTATGTTTCTATACATTCTTCAACTTACTAATTTATATTTCTATACTTTCTTCAACTTACTGATTTTTTTAAAATAATCATATTTTTTTCTTTAAATATACATTTTTTTATAATTAAAATATTTTTTGAACAACTAATAATTTAGATTGCTATATCATGCGCATAAAACAATTTCATAATATAATTTATGCGCATAAATCCTTTTAGTAAAAAAAATCCAATTAAAAACTAATTTTTTCTTTTTTAAAAAAAAATAATGTAAATAAAAATCAAAAAAAAACAAATTACAAATAAATGTCACGTTACATCCAAAAAAGATTTCTTGGTTCCGGAACATATTCACAAGTATTTGAAGGACACGACACAATTACAAACAAAAGAGTAGCACTTAAAAGAATAACACTCTGTTCAAATGAAGGAATGCCCAGCACAGCAATGAGAGAAATAAGTATATTAAAATCTTTAGAACATGAAAATGTATTAAAACTATACACAGTTGTTCATGGAGAAAAGATATTAACACTTGTGTTTGAATATATCGATTATGATTTAAAAGATTATTTTACTATTTATGGGAGAGTAAATTTATTTGAAATTATTAAACAATTGTTGGAAGGTGTGGCTTATATCCATGAGAATATGATAATTCATAGAGATTTGAAACCACAAAATATACTTGTGACTTCCAATGGAATTTTAAAAATTGCAGATTTTGGTTTAGCAAGAAATCTTAATATAGATATGCCATCATATTCCAGTGAGGTTATAACTTTATGGTACAGATCACCAGAATTGTTGGTAGGTTGTACTACATACAGTTTTTATATCGATATGTGGAGTATTGGTTGTATTATAGCAGAAAGTATTACAGGTACACCTTTGTTTCCAGGTAAAGATAAAGTAGATCAATTATCTATAATTTTAAGAGAAACACAAAGATCTAAAAAAGAGTTTTTAAATTTTATTATTTCTAAAACCGGAAATATTCCAGAATTTTTATTAAGAATTATACTTGGGTGTTTAGAAGTAGATGTTGATCAAAGAATGACAGCTCTGGATGTACTTTTCGTTTTGAAAAAAATCGGAAAAATTTTGTGAAAAAATAAAATTTTGAAATATTAGAAATCGCGAACTGTATTTCTTTTGTACGAAGAAGATTTGAAGAGTTTTATAAAGTAAAAAAATAAATTTTGAAGTATTATTTGTTATATTTTTTAATATTTGAAATATTTTTTATAAACTTACAATTTCAAAGAATTATTTGTTATAATTTTTTAATATTTGAAATATTTGAAATATTTTTTAGAAATTTACAATTTCAAAGTAAAAGACATTATTTGTCTTTAGTAGAACTTAAAATAATTTAAGTGTTTAGTTTTGTTATTTCCAACTAAAAAAAAAGTTATATCTTTCAGTTTTTACCCAAATCAAAATATTTTACACTTTTTTTTATTTTTTTCAATGACTCATAGATTTACTAAATTTTTTATAATAAAAAATATCATTTTTTTCTCATCTAAAAAAACAGGAAAAAAAATGGACATAAAAAAATTATTTAAAGAATCTTCAATTGTTCAAAAGAAAAAACAATCCAAAACTAAAAAATTTATACCGATAGTTCAATATCAGAAAAAAATAACATTTTGTATAGAAATATTGAACAATAATAATTTAATGAAAGAAAAAGAACTAAAAAGTTTATCTAACCAATTAAAAACCATTTATTCTGTTAATAAACGAACAATATATCCTGTAAATCTTGTTTTTTCTAATTATGAACAGATAAGAGAATATATGCCTGTAGATTCAGAAAAATGGAATATTTTAAAAATCAACGAATCGTTATTTTTAGATTTTTCTTATAAAGAAAAGTGCTTGTCACTTTTCGGTGTTGAAAATGTTGTATTTCTATCTTCTGATGCACCTACATCTCTAGAATGTATTGAAGAACATACATTGTATGTTATTGGTGGATTGGTTGATAAAAACAGACACAAAGGATATTCGTACAATATTTTTACCAATTTAAATATACCTTGTTATAAATTACCTATAAAGGAAAATATTAAAATATTTTCATCAACCACCCTTGCAACAAATCATGTTTTTGAAATATTTGCAGATTTCTTAGTAACCAATGATTGGAAGGAAACACTCACAAATAAAATTCCTAAAAGAAAGCAAATGAAAAATTAAAAAAAATTATTTTAAAACTAAATTTAATGGTTTGTTATAAATATATGAAGTTTTCTATTTATCATTTAATTTATTTAATTTATTGAAAATTTGTTCTTCAAGTCGTTGTTTTGTTATAAATATATGAAGTTTTCTATTTATCATTTAATTTATTTAATTTATTGAAAATTTGTTCTTCAAGTCGTTGTTTTGTTATAAATATATGAAGTTTTCTATTTATCATTTAATTTATTTAATTTATTGAAAATTTGTTCTTCAAGTCGTTGTTTTGTTATAAATATATGAAGTTTTCTATTTATCATTTAATTTATTTAATTTATTGAAAATTTGTTCTTCAAGTCGTTGTTTTGTTATAAATATATGAAGTTTTCTATTTATCATTTAATTTATTTAATTTATTGAAAATTTGTTCTTCAAGTCGTTGTGTTGTTATAACTTTTTATACTCGCTTTATCATCTTTCCTATTTCATTCAATTTTCAGATTTTTGAGTTGATTTATGTCGTGTTGTATTGTTTAAGTTAAGATCTAGCCGCGAAATCTCTATTTATTAAAATATTCCCCTTTGCTACCAATATATAAAAGGAATAGAGGCTGCATGCGTCGCTCAGCTCTTTGTATGAGATTCAGTAATGTTTTTTCCAATATTTAATTCTCACAAAAAATTGATGGTTTGTGTGCAAATTTCCCAAAAATAAACCTTAAGGCTTTTTTCCCATAAAATTTTCCGTTATTTATACGCCTTTACTTGTTTTTCTACGCTTCAAAACATCTGTTTTTAAAAGTTTTGAAATATTATTTGGTTGAGTATAAACTATAAGTATATTATTTTAGAAATAAAGATTTTTTTTGGATTGTAATTTCAACGAGAAAAAATACCAAGACCTTCCAGAATAAATGTAATAAGTTTAGAATATACAGATAATAGTCTATATTATGTTTAAAATCGAGGTACATAGTCTTAAATGACGAAACGAACATATATTTTTGTGACCTTCTTAAACTTTTAGAAGAAAATAAAAACACTTCAAATTAGAGAGAATCAATAAAATCGGCAATAAAAAATTATTAAAAACGGTTTATTTCTTTGATAAATACTTTTTACCTGTAAATAAAGGTTTTATCATTGCTTTGAAACATTAATTTATAAATGTTTTTAGTATCAATAATACAACGAGTAAAAATTAAAAGCAGCACACCGGGTTTTATAAAAGTAACGATATAATGTCATTCGATTTAACAGATATTTTCTTAATTAATCAATTGAACAGAAATATAAAAGATTGGAGAAAAATCGTAAAAAAACCTCAGGCTCTTTAAGAGTTGTTACGCTACTCACCATTGGTAAAAAGAATTATATAAGAATAAGCTATCTATTGTTATATAAAATACAAAGCTATCACTAGAGAAATAGATGATTTTTTTTTCTTAAAATACAGATATAAATCTTGTAAAAATATTGAAGAAGTTTAAAATTATTTTAAACTTATTATGTTTGAAGCAGAAATGTAATTCTTTAAATCCTATGGACAATTTTATATCTATTTCTTAAAATTATAGCAAATTTGTTTTAAAATTTGAATAAATTTTAAATTGAAATAAGTTTTAGATATATAAGCTAAAATGAAAGACAATAAATCTAGACTTTATAGAGTTTATTATAGATTGTTTGAAAATGAATTAAATATAATAAAATGTTAAAATGTAAATTTTACAACATAATTTATATTTTGATCGATAAAAAAAGGCGATGAAATCATTTTTAATGGTTTTTCTATGTGATGTATTTCAAATGAACTACCAATGTATTTTTTTTTCTCTGATAAAATCATTTTTAATGGTTTTTCTATGTGATGTATTTCAAATAAACTACCAATGTATTTTTTTTCTCTGATAAAATCATTTTTAATGGTTTTTCTATGTGATGTATTTCAAATGAACTACTAATGTATTTTTTTTTCTCTGATAAAATCATTTTTAATGGTTTTCATGTGATGTATTCAAATGAACTACTAATGTATTTTTTTCCTGATAAAATCATTTTTAATGGTTTTTCTATGTGATGTATTTCAAATAAACTACTAATGTATTTCATTTTCTCTGATAAAATCATTTTTAATGGTTTTTCTATGTGATGTATTTCAAATAAACTACTAATGTATTTCATTTTCTCTGATAAAATCATTTTTAATGGTTTTTCTATGTGATGTATTTCAAATGAACTACTAATGTATTTTTTTTTCTCTGATAAAATCATTTTTAATGGTTTTTCTATGTGATGTATTTCAAATAAACTACTAATGTATTTCATTTTCTCTGATAAAATCATTTTTAATGGTTTTTCTATGTGATGTATTTCAAATAAACTACTAATGTATTTCATTTTCTCTGATAAAATCATTTTTAATGGTTTTTCTATGTGATGTATTTCAAATAAACTACTAATGTATTTCATTTTCTCTGATAAAATCATTTTTAATGGTTTTTCTATGTGATGTATTTCAAATGAACTACCAATGTATTTTTTTTATTTTCTATGATGAAATTAAAACATTAAAAAATCAAATGAGTTTACGTAGTAATGAAATAAGTATTTGTCTATTAAACTAAAGGTATTATATTTTCAAAAGTAAGATTATTTTAAATATTATTCTAAACAAAGAAATAAGTAAAAAATATATAATATTATAGAAATGTGGAAATATAGAAATGTGGAAATATGGAATAAATATATTATAATTCGGTATATCATAACTTTAAATAGATCTATTAAATAAAAATATATCTAAAATTCTTGTGAAAAAATAAGAATTTTAAACAAATAAAAGTCTTATCCAAAAACTATTTGAATATAACATATGAATCTAAAAAAAACGAACTTTTTTTAAGTTTTAATTTGATCAGATTGATTTTATTTAAAGGCAGTTAATTTTATAATCCAATTTATTTATTCTAAATGCGATTTAAATTAAACGTATTAAAATTTTTTGTGTTTATTTTTTCAAGATGTACAGTTTATTTCCAAGCGGGTTTAAGAAACAATGAAACGGAAAACGTTGTGAATGTTTAATACCTTTAAAATGGTTATTTTAATGGTATTTGACTAGAGATTGAGCTTTATTAAAGTATTTAATAACTTGCAAAGAATATTTTACGAAACAGATTCTTCTATTTATTGTAGCAATATTTCTGATAGAAAGAATATTTCGGATATATTTTTTTATAAAATTATGATAAGAGTTGAGATATAGTTTAATTTAAATTCTTGAAATTATAATTTAGAGTTCAAAATAGCATGTGATATATACTCTAAAGTATATTGTTTTCTAAGATAAATATAAGAGATTCCGTTAAGGATTTTTTTGAAATCTGTTTACTTTAAATTAAAGAATATCTGATGATCATATTAATATGTATAAATGAACAATACATGTATTTTAATAGATATGAAGCGCGAAAGAAATACATTCTTCTATATAGAAAATTAAAAAACCAAGTATTTCATAATAAACCACATTCCATTAGATATTAATAATTTAAAAGTATTGAAAAAATCAATGATAAAATTTAATTTTTTTGTTGAAAAAAAATTATGCCCAATTTTAAAGATCAGTTACAAAATATTTAAACCAAATATTTTATTAATGTAAAAATATTTATCATTTAAATGTAAAAACATATTAAATTTTTGATTAAGCTTTATTTTTGTAAGAAGTGTTTACCACCCGCCCCAACCACCGCCCCAACCACCGCCTCCGCCATACATATTTTGTCCCTGTCCTTGATGCTGTCCTTGAAACTGACCTTGATGTTGTCCTTGAAACTGACCTTGATGTTGTCCTTGAAACTGACCTTGATGCTGTGCTTGATGCTGTGCTTGATACTGACTTTGATGCTGTGCCTGGAACTGAGATTGGTGTTGCGCCTGAAATTGTGACTGATGTTGACCTTGTTGTTGTGCTTGCATTTGGCGTTGATTCTGCCCTTGAAATTGGCCTTGCTGCTGACCTTGTTGTTGTCCCTGCATTTGTCGATCGGCACCTGACTCTAGTCCTGTTTTTGGCTGCCTAGAGTTAGCAGCTTCTTGTGGATTTTCATTTCCCTGTAGATTCTCTTCCTTTTTATTCATAGGATTAGCCTCTTTCTTCGTTCCGTTTTGAGTTTCCGGCTTACCAGGATCTTGCCTATCGGGTTTATGTGAACCTATGCCTTGCATTTTTTCGGGGTTTTCAGCCGAACCTTGCCCTTGCTCCTGTCCTTGCATCTGTCCCTGTCTTTGTCCTTGCATTTGTTTCTGTCCTTGCATTTGTCCCTGTCCTTGCATTTGCCCCTGTCCTTGCATTTGCCCTTGTCTTTGTCCTTGCATCTGCCCTTGTCTTTGTCCTTGCATTTGCCCTTGTCCTTGCATCTGCCCTTGTCCTTGCATCTGCCCTTGTCCTTGCATCTGCCCTTGTCTTTGTCCTTGCATTTGCCCCTGTCCTTGCATTTGCCCCTGTCCTTGCATCTGCCCCTGTCCTTGCATCTGCCCTTGTCTTTGTCCTTGCATCTGCCCCTGGCCTTGCATTTGTCCTTGTCTCTGTCCTTGCATCTGCCCCTGTCTTTGGCCTTGCATCTGCCCTTGTCTTTGCCCTGCCCTTGCATCTGCCCCTGGCCTTGCATTTGGCTTTGGCTCTGCATTTGACCTTGTCCCATACCACCCCATCCGCCACCCCAACCACTGCTCCTTCCGCCACCCCATGAAGTATTCACATAATCCAAATAAAAACCTAGAAACATACAAGATAAAATCATAAAGCCTTTGTTGACGTCAAACATTATTTTCGAAGTATTCTTGTAAAATTTATATACTTTTGCCTCCTTAATGTGCCAAAAAAATTATCACATTTCCGAACATTTTATTTGCTCATAAACAAAATTTACCTTTTGTAAGCAGTATATTTGTGCCTTTTTTCCATAAATAAAAAAAATTTAAGGATTTTGCTCAAAAAAAAGGTTTTTAATCGTTTCAATTGGCTATCACTTTCTTTTCTTCATCAATCATTTATTTTAAAATGAGATTCAAAAATTCATACAATATTATTTGTTATTTCCTAAAAAATTTATAATAGGTATTTGTTCTTACCAGTCTTTGTACAAAAAACATTTAATCACCTTATTTTTTTTCAGGGAATTTTTGCTTCAAATCATTTTATATTCTGTTTTTCCATCCAATTATATAGGGTACAAGATCTTCGTAGTCATTTTTCTTTTACACAATTTATTTTCAAAAAATATCACATCTTTTTGAAATAGTGACATGTATTATGTTTGTTCATTAAATATTACGTAGTTCTGGATTTAACATCAATTAAGGCATCCTTAAACTCAATCGGTACCATTCTCTACCCAAATCTCAAAATCTATCATCTAAAGAGTAGATAAAACCAAATTAATAGACGAAGCACTTGCCTGGTCTTCGTTTATTTCCGTTGTACGGAGTATGATAGTAGGTCGAAATTCACATTAGACACCCCCAGGGTTAGCAGCATTCCGACTTATACTTCATAATCAGATCGGAAAGACATCCGGTCAGGATATATATTGGCAAACTGTATGAGTTTCACATATGAGTTAAAATTCCATGCCAGTAGGCTCGGTTTATACTCTATTCTTCCTATTTTCTTTATTAGTCTTTTACTTTTCCCTCTCACAGGCGCTAAACCTTCCGATACGAGTCAGCAAAGCTAGATTTAAATTCTTTTACATAGCAATCAATGCCATAATTGTTCGTGGTTTTTTTATCTATATACTTAAAAGTCAAAATAGCTTGTATTAAAGTTTTAGCTTTATAGAAGCTTTTTCTTTTTACCTATATTTCACTGCAAGAACTAAAAATATAATATTATTTTCATTTTACTAAAAATCCAAACAATGACTGCTTCACATCAACCTCACATATTCACTACCAATTAGATAGTTTTTAATGTGGTTTTCTCTCTTCTGCCTAAATATTATCAAAATACAAAAATAAGATTTTTAATTTAATTAATAAAATAGAAATATACAAAGATAATCAAAAAAATCAAAATTTTCTTTAAATTTATAACTTTATTTTAAAATCTATAATAAAATACTACCTATAATAAATTAATATTTATTCCTATAATCTTATATCTACATTTTGCTTTCACACATATTTATCAAATAAACATCTCTTACTATTTATACCACCCTTCATACAGTTGTCTTACCTTTTATAATTTATAAATTACATTTTCAAAACACAAAGCCCTCTTTCTGTTTCAAATAATAAAGCAATAGAAATTATTAAGTAATAGAAATTTTAAATATGGGTATGCAAAACAACACACACATTTCAAAAAAGATTAGCAACACAGATACAGACACAAAGAATATAAACATGCAAAACAACACACACATTTCAAAAAAGATTTATACCACAGATACAGACACAAAGAATATAAACATGCAAAACAACACACACATTTCAAAAAAGATTTATACCACAGATACAGACACAAAGAATATAAACATGCAAAACAACACACACATTTCAAAAAAGATTTATACCACAGATACAGATGTACTAACAATAAAATTATTTAAAAACTATTTAACAATAACAATATTAAATACAGAGACAAGACATACGTATAACGAATATACAAAAAAATTAATTAATTGTATTAATCTTAATAAGTTACATCCTGATCTGTTTGATCTTCTAAAACCTGGTAGTGATCATTGTATTGTGGATATATATGATATGAGAGATGGTAGAAACTTCAAAGTTATATTGAAACCCGATCCAACACTTATAAGTAATGAAAGTGTACATCTTGATCTGAATCCTTCTACTAAAATATTTCAAGAGTATAAATTAAAAGAATATAATTTAAAAAAATATGATTTCATCAAATTTAAAGAAAATAAAAATAAAGATTTATTTAAACTTATTTGTGGTATAAATGAATTGAGAAGAGTTTATAAAAATTTTCCTAACGAAGTTTTTGGAGGGAATCGAAAAGATTTGGTTATTAAGGATTCTAAACTTTATAGAACTCTTAAGTTTAAAGGACATGGTTGGTTCTTTTCAATGAATGCTTTTTTATTTTCGAAATATTTTGAAGTAATTTTTAGAAAGGGAAGAGAAATTGATACACATAAAAATGGAACAATGATCAAAAGTAAGTTTGCAACGATTAAGCAAGTCAATGATTTGTTTGAACAGACAAAAATAAATTATAAAAAAAATATAACTGATTTTGAAATTATTGTTGAATTTACTGACATTCAAATGGCCAAAGAATTAATTTCACCTCCAAATGTAAGATTTTCACCACAACAAACACCTAAGATTATGTCGAATCATACTACACCGATTTTACGGAATAATGATTTTCAAAGCCCTAAAGGACATATAAATTATGGCTTACAAGATCTTAGAGAGTCTAGATATTATACTAGTCCATATGTTCAAAAAGGTCACCAAACGTTTACAAATATGCAATCAGTACGACAACTATCTGCAAATCAAAACTTAAAAAGTTCAGCGACAAATAATTCAGAGGGACCAACCATTCCTCAACCAAATATGCCACAAACTCGACAAATTTCAGCAAATTCAAACTTTAAAAATATGGAAACAATTAATTATGAAAGATTAACCATTCCTCAACCGAATATGCCACCAACTCGACAAATTTCTACAAATCAACACTTCAAAGCCTTGGACACAAATATTCCCGAAAGACCAATCATTCCTCAATCAAATGTGCCCTTAAATCGACAAATTCCAGCAAATCAAAACTTTAAAAGTTTGGAAACAATTAATTATGAAAGACCAACCATTCCTCAACCGAATATGTCACAAAATCGACAAATTCCAGCAAATCAAAACTTTAAAAGTTTGGAAACAATTAATTATGAAAGATCAAACTATTCCTCAACAAATCTTTAAAAATCAAACACAGCCACTCAAAGATGAAAACTTAGATGATAAAAAACAAAAATTAAATAGAAATCAAAATCCAAATCCTCCCAATTCTAATCCAAGAACAATCGACGGTTTCTTTTTTGATTGGAAAAACAATACATTCAAATAAGTATTTTTTAATACTTTTAAACCACAAAAACAAATGTAAACTAATAAAATATATTTTCTTTAATTTTCTCTAATCTTATATTTGCTTATACAATCTTAAAGAAAATATTTCATTTAATTTACTGTATTACTATGTATTGTTCATACAATCTTAAAGAAAATATTTCATTTAATTTACTGTATTACTATGTATTGTTTATACAATCTTAAAGAAAATATTTTCTTTAATTTACTGTATTACTACTATGTATTGTTCATACAATCTTAAAGAAAATATTTCATTTAATTTACTCTATTACTATGTATTGTTCATACAATCTTAAAGAAAATATTTCATTTAATTTACTCTATTACTATGTATTGTTCATACAATCTTAAAGAAAATATTTCATTTAATTTACTCTATTACTATGTATTGTTCATACAATCTTAAAAATGGAAAAAAAAATTTCTTTTATTTTTTTCAAAGTTGATATTTAAGATTACAGACAATCAATTATATTACAATGTTTCTTTATCTTAAGATGGTAAAATGTTAATTTAATTCTATAAATTTATCATTTAGATAATCATTCATATGCCGACGACGAGACTCCTCTCAAAATGTTTAATTGCTTAAAATATTACAAGATACCAACAAGAGTACTTCGATTAAGATATATCTCTTTCTATTTGTTCAATAATCTTAGACAACCAATAATTGTGGGCAGAAGTAGAACATGAAACACGTGAAAGATTCTATTTCATCAAAAAAATATTTTAAGAAATATTGTAAAATTATTTTCTAGATTTTAGTATGTAGCAAGAAAATCATGAAGAATATATTTTTTTTAATTTTCTAAAGATTTCTTTTTAAAAATAGTACAAATCAGTTGGTTAAAATTTCTTTTTCCGAGAAGTTTACTGTAAATAAACAATTTTATAATAATATTGATGCTTTCATACCTTTCCTGTGTGCCATTTATCTATATTATTCATGATAATATTATAAAACAATTATTGCAAGAATAGCTTCATGAAATTTAACACCTGATTAAATTTAAAGATTTTTAATAAAAATAATTAGGAAGTTATACTATAAATAGATAATCGATTTGGGCATGTTACGACGAAATTTTTGTTTGGATAAAGAAAATTATTTATATAAATGAATTACAACACAAAAATTGGGGAAATTAGATGGAGATCTTGATTGAGTGAAAAAAGCGATGGTTAAAACTACTATAAATTTAAATCCTAATAAAACAGAATAGAAAAAATATGATAGGTAAATATATTCTGAAATTTCATTATGCCACTGATCAAGGACCTCTCAGCTCAGGAGGATCCAGAGATATCTACTCTTACTTACATGGGTAATTCTTGATAGTCGCGTCCTCACCGCTGGAGATGGGCACCCACTTAGTGCGGCAGCGTACTATAAGGAAATTGCAGGCTCGGAGGCTTAGTAGGCGCACCATTCACCAAGCTAGGAATGAGCAAGCCCATTCCCTGTACACCCGAAATTCAACAGATTAAAAGAAACAAATGCGGACAATACGGAATAAAACAAAAACCAATGAAATGGCATCACAATAAAACTTTAACCTATAGAACATAGAATGCAAGAGGCTTACCGGAGAAAACAAAAGAACTTGTTGATGTAATGAGCGAAACAAAAGTAAAATGTCTCGCAATGACTGAAACCAAATAGAAAAAACAGTGTTGCGAAACCAAGAAAGATGGCTTCCTTATTTTATATTTTGGTGTCCCAATAAATCAAAGGGAAAAAGCTGGTGTCGATTTCCGATTTAACAGAGACGTATTGAATAACATATGTGAGTGGAATTTCATCAATGAAAAAATAATGAGTTTAAAAATAAAATAAGGATAATGACTATAACCCTGGTGGTAGTCTATGCACCGAATAAGAAAGAATTGAAGGAGAGCAAGGAGGGGTTTTATGAACAGTTTTATTCTACAATTGATTCAATCATAACAAATTTTATGAACTTGGAGACCTAAATAGCAGAGTAAATAACAAACTTGAAAAGGCAGAAAGAGTAAACGGCGTATTCAAGTGAGAATTCAGCAATAATCACCTAACTTGATTACTACAATCTTTATAGCCAACGTAATGATTACCACCAACACAACCTTCTCATACAAAGAGATTCATAAATTTACCACAGCTGAACTTTCAAAAAATCAAAAGTCTTAATCGATTACATTTTGATAAAAAGAAGTGGCCATACAAGCCGCAGAGACTCTGGGGTAATGAGAAGCTCGAAAATAGGAAGCGACAATAATTTACTAGTTCTGAAAAGAGTAGTTAATGCACAAAAAAAGAGCAAGAAAAAGTATTGCAATAACAAGAAGAATCTCTGAGAATAAATAAAGATTGCTGAACCAAAATTACAATAAAACAAACCCGTTTCAAAAAACTGATTAGTGAAAAAGTAAAAGTCATGGGGATAAATGCTAAATTAGAAGACCAAGAAGAAGCATGGGATATATTCAGAACAAAAATACTGACTATAGCAGAAGAAATCTGTGGAAATATGAACCAGGGTGGGAAAAACATAAAGATGACAAGATGGTGATCTGAACCTATAAAAACAGGAATTAAAGAAAAGAGGAGTAGATGGAAAGAATATAAAGGATTCAGTTCGAATGAAAATTATCTGGATTGCAAAAACCAACAAAGAAAAGTTACAAACGCAGTCAGAGAAGCGGAAAAAACAGGCTGTGGAAAGTTTGGACAGTTTTTGCACGGAAATTTTTTCTGAAAATCAAAAACTATTCTACTGGGTCTTATGAAAATGAGAAATACCAAAGACTGTCCTCTAAAATTTGTCCTAAGCAAAGAATGAGAGCTTTTATGGGATGAAAACAGGTTATAGCAAAGAAAAGAGAATACTTTCACGAATTGTCTAATGCCAGCTCAAAAGATCGTAAATCAGTGATTGACCCTAATGATAATAAGCCGTAAAATTATGAAAACGAGGGGAAAAGACCAAGACTGATTTTAGGAAACCTTTAAGAAAATGAAGATTGTTAAAGCTCAAAAAAAATGATGCCATGGTTTCTAGTTTCCTAGCTTTCTGGGTAAATAGGGGGAAAACCTTCTTTTAAATGTAATAAGAATAGCTTGGAGGCAAGCCGCTATACTGCGAGATCGAGAAGTAGCTATAATAACGCCAATACACAAGAAGGAAGATAACAGAAACCGCCAAAATCACTAGAGAATAGCCTTACTAAGTGTCTCAATAAAAATATACACAAGGATATCGTAAGAAAGACAATAGATACAAGTAGAACATCTTTTACTAAAAAGCAATTTGAGTTCCGAAACAATCGAAGCATCATGAATATAAATTCTAAAGTCCAAAACGCAACTATGAAAATTAGCGAATATGGTAATGATATTCACACTTGCTTCATTAATTCAGAGAAATCATTTGATAGTGTGCAGTTGTCTAGGCTTTGGTAGGTTTTACATAAAAGAGGTGTACAGAATATTCTTAGCAAACGAATACAAATCTTCTATAAGATTTACCGAAACATGGTTAGAACGGAAATACACCTTCAGATGAACTTATTACATCCTCTGGAGTAAGACAAAGAGATATACCTTGCACTTATTTTATTTATAATTTTAAAGGAGAAACAATGAAGGAATGCAAAAGAAGAACAGACAGTTTAAGCTAGAAAAATAGTCTATGATAGAAGCCGAGTTTACAGTATTGACATACGCCGACGACTTAGTCTTGTTCTCAAAATTAGAACAATATTTAAACGAAAATCTAAAAATTTAGAATATAGGCCAAAAGATCAGAGGATAAAGGATAAATAAAAGCAAAACCGAAACAATGGTAATATCTAAGAAGTACACAGAGCACTCAATATGATTAGACGAAGTCCTTTTAAAACAAGTAGAAGGGTTTGAATACTTTGGAAAAACTCTAAGAGCAGATGGAAGACCTGATAAAGATCTTAACGCTAGAATAGGGGTCCTGGAGGACTGTATAAGCATTAACAAAGCATTTTTAGGCAAGAAAAAAATATCTAACAAAACTCAGATAGCTAAATAATCATCACTTTATGTTCCTAACTTGACATATGGTTGTGAATCCTGGGCACTCCAATAAGCAGATCTAGCAGAATACAATTCACTGAAATAAGATTTCTTTTACACATATTTAGGGAAAATAGAAGAGACTGAATCAGAAACCAGATGTTCAGAGAGTGTCATTGACGGAATCATTATTTGAGAAAATAGATAAGGAAATTCGCGATGGTTTGGACATATAAGCAGAATGGAAATGAAAGAATCCCTAAACGAACATATGGAGCAAGATGCATGGGCAAACAACTAAGAGGAAGACAAGACTGAAATGGTTTGACTCATTGAAACCGACTTTCCAGGAAAGAGAAATAGACCTAGAAAATGCCGGGGCTTTTATCAGCGACATAATATATTGGCGTTCCATTTGTTCCTCTTTAATACAGAGAGGTATAAGAGGACCGGAATAAGTAAGTAACTGCATAGGAACGGCTAAAAATGCGGATGTAAAGATCTGGAAAATATACGAGCAAACGGTTCATGGGTTTTTAAGCCCGAAAAATATAGCAAACATCTATAGCTAAGGATAATATGTTGTGGAAATAATCCTGTGTATCTTTATATTTTTGTTGAATACAAAATTAAGTTCGTTTTGCGAGCGTAACAGCATGTTTCTTTTAAAATTTAAATATCGAATGTGAATTATAGGTTATAAATTGTTTTACAGAAATGATGAATAAAAAAGATTTTGTGAAATCATTTTTTAAAAAGACAAAATAAATAAATATCGTAGAATATATTTAAAATTATAGAAATATTCATTAATATTAGTTTATCATTAGATCTCGGATTTTCTTGAAAAATGCAAGTAAATATCAAATCGAAGAGAAACAATCAACAGCCTGTGAATAATAATAAACCACACATTGCACGATAAAAAAAACTCCTTAAAAGTAAAATTAGGTTGGAAGGTGAGGAATTCATTAGAGGAAAGTAGAAAAGACTCAGATTGCAACATTATATTACGAAATATAAAAACAAAAACCCTAGTAAGGTTAAATAATGAAAAAATGAACGAGATTATGAGTGTTTTGCCTCTTTTAGATTGGGAAAGAAATGGAATAGAAAGCCATGTGATGGAGCAGTGTTTTGCTATATACAGGATATAAATTTATTTTGGCGTGCAGAAGTTATGTTTCAATTTTGTAAAAATCCGGTAAACCGGTAAAGGATTCGGTGACACGATGCGAAAAAAAGACTCGGGAAAGACTATACTAGAAGACGTTAATAAAGGATTAGATGCCTCATCTAGTCATCTAAATATTTTAAGTTTGGTCTAAAAGGCGAATAAGTCGTCACTCAATTCAAGAAATTCTTGAAGAGTGTATGCAGATATAAGCTTAACCATAGAATTAAAACCAATGTCAAATATGTAACACAAGATATGTTATTTTTATTTTAGACAAAAGAAAAATATGATAACTCTCGGGTAGATAGAAAAAATCCCCAAAGACTCACTTCACCTAGTTTAAGAGAAAAAAGTTAAAAATTATGACCTATTTATCAATGTGTTGTGCGCCTCATAAATAACTGTATCGCTAAAAATGTCTTTCTTGATAACCCGGGATGTTATTTTGATAAAATACAATAAGACATATTTTAAAAAGTTTAAATATAACGAATCTAAGAACATATATCTATTCGATTGTACTCAAAATGGCGTTCTAGGTGATCTTTTTTTATTAAAAAAGAGGATTTTAACCATAACCGATGTCGAAAAAGGTTAGGATAGTGCATAAATTAGTGCATGTATAAAAACGATATTCCCGAAGCAGCAATACCTCCTTTTAGACAAGCTAGTAACCCTAAGATGGTATTAAACAAATAAAAACAAAAAAATACCTTTCTACATATTTTGGAGGTAAGTACAAAGGAGAATCTAACAGAAATATATAAAAAAGATTTAGATGAAGAAGAATTAATAAAAGAGGTAGCAGAAATTTATAAAAGTGTCCAAAAACAATTTAAAAATAATTCGATGGAATAAATCTCGTAGACAATATATTTTTATTTAATTTAAAACAATAAATTAAAATATCACAAATAAAATTTTATTTTATCTACAAATTCTTTTTATTCTCGTGATAGTGCTAGGATGTACAAATTTTATAAAATTATAAATGCTAGACTCTTGTAAACAAGAAAATTTGTATGTAATTTTAAACAAACTATGAGCTAATTCCTCTCTATATCCCAAACTTACAGCATATTTATCGGCATAGACCTCTTCGTTTCTCTTCAAAATTAAACTGAAAACAAAAATATAATCTCTTAAAATCAAGAAATATACCAAGCAAAAAATAAAAAAATTTGTAAATCTACTAAGTTTAGAAGATTTTCTACTTCTAAAACTAAAAAAATCAATGAGAAAAATGATTAGAATATCTAATAACCATTCACAAAGAGATATAAAAATCATATCTTTATAGCCACGTGATACGTGACCTAATTCATGTGAAAACATGCTGTTTAACATCTTGGGATTATTTTCATATTCAATTTTATTTCCTTGGATCAAAACCAATATCCGTGTAAAATATTTTACAACACCCATGTTTTTTATAACATTGGGGTTCTTTGATATGTAAACATTGTCTTCAATATTGAATTCGTTTAATTTTCTTTTAATCTTATCATCAAATAAATTTATATCAAAATTTTCATAATTCTGTAAAAGTTTGTCAATATTACGAAACAACAAAGATTTTATAAAAGACTGTTGAATCAAAAGCAAAACCCCAATTATTAAATACATTGGTAATCTTCCATATTTGTAAAAAAAGAAATATAAAATAATATAGAAAAATGGAATAATTAAATACCTTGCATAACTAACCGCCTGCGAAATATCATTAGGGATTCCATATATACGTGTTAAATAAATCAGATCTACTATAAAAGCACAAAAAGATATCATTACAATACAACACAAATCAAGACTTCGTATAAAAAACATATTTTTTTCAAATATACGCTTTCTTTCGATAAATCCAATAATTTTATTTCTATATTTATCATTGATAAAGAAAGAAAAGATAAACAATTGAAGAATCACGATTAAAATGTGAGAATTCAGATACAATATTTTCTTATTTGAATGTTCGCTTTGTATTTTAAAAAAAACATCTCTATCATTTTCTATCCAATTAGTGACCATTTTAAGTTCAGAAAACGGATTTTTTCCACTTTGAATTTTTTGTTTATACATAACTGTACCTATCATTTCATAAATGTGGATCAGAATCCAAACAAGGAAAATAGAATAAAGCAAATATTCTTTTTTGAATTCTTTTTGAAAATACATCATATATATAAAGGGTAACTTAACTAATTTTTTTAGTTTATAAAAGTATTAATTAGTTATAGTCGTTGGTTAAAATAGTGTCAATATTATTACTTAAATTAAAAAAAAAATAATTCGAAAGAAAAAATAATTAGTCCATTTTGGTTTTAATGATTTTTGTAAAATAATTTTTTTTGATCATTTTTGATATAATTGATCGAATAAAAAATAAATCTATTATTATTCTTATATCAGTTAGAATATATTCACAAATTAATTTTTTTACAAAAGATTTTATAAGTAAAAAATAAATTCATATGAATACAAATAATTATAAAAGATTTTTAATAAATGTAAATTACTTTTTTATGACAATTATACCACAATATATTTTTCTTGCAGTGTAAAGTGGCATCATATATAGTATTATTAGTACAGAAAAGGACTAATTAATTTCTTTATATTGACGAAAACAATTAGATTAAATACAAAATGTCGTAATGATCAGTAAATCACCACTTTATGTTATATTAGGCGCCTAAAGACATAAACATTTCTACCCGTTTAAATATCTACTAATTAATAAAAAAAAGAGAAAAGCCTACAAACCACTGCACCTTTTCTTGGTTTGATACAATGCAGATCGAGATGTTATGATAAATTATGAAAATTAAGAAGGAACTTAGTGAAAAATATTTTCTGGAGAGGAGATGAATCAAAAAGAAGAATGAAAACTCAGTTTCAGCTTAAAACGATTTTAGAATAGATATAATCAACGATTGGTAGAGAGAAGATCACCCCATTAAAAGCTATCTCCTTAGCAATAAATGTCTAGAATTGTTTGAAAAACATTTTTAAGATTTTGGTGGAATATAAACGACGCTGAATCTATAGAAAAATCCCCCATAATCCCGTGTTATACGGATTAAAAGAAACAAACGGGATCTTTTCGTTTGTTCATCCGCAAGACCGAGAGATAAAACGAAACCGAAATAAGTAAGTAAGAATGGGATGCAGCCTCTGTTTAAATTATCACCTTTTTATTTCTTATTGAGATTTCCGCTCAATGGATCCATATACAAAACAAATAATAAACGTAACAAACAGTACCCTTATATGATTATACTTTTCATCTTTTTGTCCATGATATTTCCAGGCGCCCTGCAATAGCATTTTTCTATTTTGATATTTTTTACCGTATTAAATTTTAGAATTAAGTCACAAGAATGTAGCTTTACGATATCGTTGCTAAATACGATTGATCTAAAGAATCGTTTGCGGCTTTTACAGATATAAACGTTGTCTCACATTCCTCTTATACTCATTATATAGTGCAACATTAAACAGGCCCCGTTCTTTTGCTGCTTGAGCCACTTCAAAGAAATTATTAAGCGTAATTTCCACTGCTTCTAATTTAAGATGTTGACTGCTTTAACACACTTAGTGGTCAGCTTGTAAAAGTTTGAATTAAAAGTTTTTGGCTTGTAGTCGGCCTTTTATGTAAGACTTCTTCTTAAGGAATAAGGTAAGTTACCCAATAATAAAACAGATCCACGAGCACGGTGTTTTTTCAAAACAAATAAATTTTGAATATCATAAAGATATTTATTATGATTTACAAGTTTTTTGTTATAATAATTAAATATACCATTAATTGCAGCAGATTTCCAGTTAAGAAGCCAATTTATGATTCCAAAAAATTCATAAAGTAAAAGAAACTTGGCTTGATGAGTATATGACACAAATAGTAAGAATACAAAACATATGGTACCAATATTTGTTTTTGTCCAATATTTTAAACCGGAAACTTCCCATTTTTTTAATGATCTAAAATATGCTTTTATTCCACATTTGGGATAGGCCTCGATAATATCGATTTCGAAATAACATACAAAAATAGTTTTTTTTTCGGAATTGCTTCCTACTTTCTTACAAAATTAATTCCGTTCATAGAAATCCAGTAGTCCATTCTTCTTAACTATATTTACGTAACATCATGTGTCTTCCTTAAATTTTAATAAAACTCTCGCATAGTTTTCTTTCAACTATTTGTCATATAAAAAAAAGAGCATTCCCTCTCTATGTGCTTTCTCAAAGATATTCTTTGAGGTTTAACACTGAAATTTTAGTTTTTACGGATTCATTCCGCGCTTATAATGCCTGAATTTTTGTGTTTCCTTGTTAAAACATACCTGGGCTACTTGGGTAATTGCAGAAACCCGATTTTCATTATCAGTAGATGAGAGTCAGCATATCTACCGACTATTCGATTAATGTGGTCCAGAACTCACCTGTAAACCAAATAATTTGAAAGCTTTCGAGTTCGTACCTCTATTTTCACGATTTATTCCTCTAAATTACTTTGATTCGATGCAAATACTTTTCTATGTGTTTTCTATTGATAGTATTAGTCAAGAATATATCTCTGAGACAAGTGTCAATTAAACGTCGCTCTCCATTCTCTTCTGGCATAATCTCTCCATCATCTTTTTTCAAGTCAATTTTTTTAAACACATCAATAGTTTCAGCACAAGAAAACTTCTCATTATAATATATCTTTCCGCCCATTTTTATTCATTCAATCAAATATTGTTTGTACTGCAAAAAAAACAAATAGAATTAATTACTGACACTAAGCCTCTACATATTTGAATATGAATGCTGCAAAAAAAAAAACAAATAGAATTAATTACTGACACTAAGCCTCTACATATTTGAATATGAATTAAGATACTATAAACGTTTCCGAAATAATTAAATTATAAAAGCTTGATCTACTGACACCTATATAAACTCAAAAGCTTTAGAAATAAAAAGATATGAATTTTCATATTAAGAAAGTAAAATACCTATAACTGTATTGATTATACTCTCAATTGTTATATCCACCTCATAAATCATATTTTTCTCTTCTTTTTCTTTTACTTTACTTATAAAATCTCATACCCATACTCTAATCAAAAAAATAAAAAAATAAAAAAAATAATAAAATTACTTCTTCTTAAAAACATTTGTCGTAAAGAGTAAAAACAAGGGGATAAATAATGTTATTTACTTACAAATTACCTTTAATAAATAATGTTATTTACTTATAAATTACCTTTAATAAATAAAGTTATTTACTTACAAATTACCTTTAATAAATAATGTTATTTACTTATAAATTACCTTTAATAAATAAAGTTATTTACTACAAATTACCCCAAATTAAGAACCACATATATTTTAAATATTAAAACCTTTTTTTTAATCTCTGAATATATCAATAAGTAAATTACTTTTTACTTCTTTATTAATAATTAATAGACGGTTTTAATATTTAAAAAAGTCATCATTAGAAAGGAAAGTAAACAGTTTCTAACAAATAACTTATATTTCATATAACACATCTTCGTATAATTTTACATTTTATTTAAATTAAGATACTTTCCACGTACTTAACAACAGTTAAAAATAAAGTAAAATACCAACTTTTATTACAGTTTTATTTTCCATAAAAGAAGGTCTTTTATCACAGCATAATACTACTAATGAACACCCCTTTACCCCATTACAATACTACTATCAAATAACACCCCCTTTACCTCACTACAATACTACTATCAAATAACACCCCCCTTTACCCCACTACAATATTCTCTAACACATAACACATAAAATCATACTCTCCATACAAATAACACCCCCCTTTACCCCACTACAATCTTCTCTAACACATAACACATAAAATCAAACCCACACCTACTATCAAATAACACCTTCATCCTCTTTAAAACCCTAATAACCTCCTCCATACAAATAACACCCCCACTCTTTATATAAATACAACACATTTCTAATAAACAACATACTTCTACAAATATACAACTATCCAACATAAAAAACCCTTGTAAACACCCTCTACAAAACCCATTAAGTCTCTCCTCCAAGCCAAGAACACCATCATTAGTATCTCTTATATTATCTCTTATGTTATCTCTTATGTTATCCTTAGTATTATCCCTTATGTCATTAGTATTATTAGTATTACTACTGTTACCCTTAGTATTATCCTTATTACCCTTAGTATTTATATTACTACCTTCATTATTACTACTATTATCCTTATTATCCTTACTACTATTACCCTCACCACTACCAATACCATCACTACCACTACTACCCCCACCAATACCACTACTACCCCCACCACTACTACCCCCACCACTACTACCAATACCACCACCACTAACTACCCTTCCATACTTCTCCATTACACAGTAACACATCCAACACCACATATACTCTACAACATCTCCTAACACACTTCCAACCAAACAATTATCAATTCTTCTTAAACTATACATAACACCATATACTAATACCATAAACCCATATATCAATTCAAATTCACTTTTTATCTTTTTACTTATAAACATACCTAACACTCCTTTACACTCATATTTTATTATTATTTTATTTAAGTGTCCTATATCTAACCAATCTCTCTTTATTCCTAATATTTTACCTACTCTTTCTAACACCCCTATATCACTCAAAGTAACAGTAATAGTAGTATAAGGGGTGGTATAAGGGTTGTTGTTAGATAGGTTAGGGTTAGGTAGGGTAGTATAAGGGTTAGTATAGTGGGTAGTATAAGGGTTAGGGTTAGATATATTGTTATAAGGGTTGTTAGTATAAGTGGTATAAGGGTTGTTAGTATTATTACTAATACCCCTATAATCATCTATACTGTTACTAACACCCTTATAATTACTACTACTATTATTAATACCCTTATAATTACTACTACTGTTATTAACACCCTTATAATTACTACTACTATCACTAACACCCTTATAATTACTACTACTGTTATTAATACCCTTATAATTACTACTACTGTTATTAACACCCTTATAATTACTACTACTGTTATTAACACCCCTATAATTACTACTACTGTTACTAACACCCTTATAATTACTACTACTGTTATTAACACCCCTATAATTACTACTACTATCACTAACACCCCTATAATTACTACTACTGTTATTAACACCCTTATAATTACTACTACTGTTATTAACACCCTCTAACATATCCTTATCACTAATACCCTTATAATTACTACTACTGTTACTAACACCCCCTACATCCCTCCTATCAATCCTACTACTATATCTCTTATTAATATTACTGTTAATTCTTTCTACTATACTAACACCCTCATATCCATTACCATTACCATTACAAAATAACTCCTTAACATTTACTCCTTCAAATGTATCTGTAAGATAAGAAGTATCCATAAGTAATATAATACTTCTTATTATATTTAAATCATATAATACTTCTTTTAATATTAAATTATTTATTTCTTGTTTTAATAATATATTATAAGTAGATAAAGTATAAGTATCTAAGTAATTATTATAGATTCTATACTTAACACCAGAGAGTGTAGTAGTATTGTTTATGCATGTATTAGGGTTAGGGTTAGGGTTAGTATTGTTTATGTATGTATTAGGGTTAGGGTTAGGGTTAGTATTGTTTATGCATGTATTAGGGTTAGGGTTAGTATTGTTTATGCAGGTATTAGGGTTAGGGTTAGGGTTAGTATTGTTTATGCAGGTATTAGGGTTAGGGTTAGTATAAGGGTTATAAGACGTATAAGGGTCACTATTAACAGTATTACTAACAGTACTACCAACACTATTACTAACACCACTACTAACACTACTACTAACACTATTACTAACACTACTACTATAATCCCTATATCCCCACATACCATAATCCTTATAATCCCTATAATCATAACTACATATCTCTCTTATCATATTAACTAATACACCACAAATATAAATATCACTCCATTTATCTTCTAAGAAATAAGGTATACTTATAACCTTATACTTACCATTATACCAACACTCTTCATATCCATATTCACTATTCCTTTCTCTTATTAAAGTATAACACTTACCATATAATAACCATTCTTTTATTTCTTCTTTTATATTTAAAGATATACGAGATAACAGTGTAGAATAGAAAGCAGAACAAAGAGTAAAAGGGGATATAGTATTAAGAGGGGAGGTAATAGGGGTGTATGTGTTATAGTTGTTATATGGGTTAATGTTGTTATAGTTGTTATAGTTATATGGGTTAATGTTGTTATAGTTATGACTAGTATAGTTATTACTACTATAGTTATAGTTACTACTATAGTTATATGGGTTATTACTACTATTACACATACCCATACCCATAGAATATTTATTACTCTCATACCCCTCTAAGTAATACTCTCCTCTATCTCTAATACCCTTTATATCTAATTCACTATCTATTAACACCCTTATCTCATACATAACACTATAATAACACCCTATAATACTAATAACATCTTCTTCAAAAATATCTTCTTTTATTACATTATTAACACCTCTTAAGTCAGTAGTGTTAACACCCCTATAATTATACTCCTTATTATTAACACCCTCTAATCTATACTCCTTATTAACACCTCCATACTCCTTATTACTAACACCCTCTAATCTATACTCCTTATCATTAACACCTCCTAATCTATACTCCTTATTAACACCTCTTAAGTCATTATCATTAACACCCTCTAATCTATACTCATTATCATTAACACCCTCTACTCCATACTCCTTATTATTAACACCCTCTAACATATCCCTACAATAAGTAACACCCTCTAATCTATACTCATTATTACTAACACCCTCTAACATATCCCTACAATAAGTAACACCCCCTAATCCATACTCCCCCTTTATTATACTACTAATACCCTTTAAATATATATCTATTACTTCTTCTATAACACTATATAATATACTTGTTAAAGGGTTAGTTATAAATCTATTAGTAGATACCTTTAACATTATATAATGTAAATTAGAAATAAGTGTATTAATGGTATTATCTATATCCTTACTGTCTATGTCCTTACTATCTATGTCCCTATTATCTATATCCTTACTATCTATATCCTTACTATCTATATCCTTACTATCTATATCCCTATTATCTATATCCTTACTATCTATGTCCTTACTATCTATATCTCTACCAGTATCATACATATTATCATTAGTACTATCATTAGTACTATCTATACCACATAGCTTGTAAAGTATTTCTTTTATATTATTGTTCATAGGGTTTATTACCCATTGATATGAAAAAGAATATAAAAGAAGAAAAAAAGAGAAAAATAAGTTATAGTGGTATGGGTGGGGATAGTATGGGTGATAGTGGTAGTATGGGTGATAGTGATAGTATGGGTGATAGTGATAGTATGGGTGATAGTGATAGTATGGGTGATAGTGATAGTGGTAATACAAATACTGATAGTACTAATACAAATACAAATATAAATATAAATACTAATACAAATACAAATACAAATAATGTGGATGACTCGGATTTTCTTACTGATTCTTCTTTGTTAGAAGAAATGGTGTTTAGTAAGGAAGAGGTGTTAAATAAGAAGGAGAGTAAAGGGTGTGTATGGGTAGATAGTGATGATAGTGATTATGGGGGTTATGGGGGTTATAGGGGTGATGTTGGTTGTGGGGGTTATAGGGGTGTTATTGATAATACTAGTAGTTTAAACACTATTATTGATAATACTAGTAGTTTACACCCTATTAATAATGCATCTAATAGTTTACACCCTGTTAATAACAATAATATACAACACCCTGTTAATACGTCTTGTATAAGAGGTTCGTTAGAGGGTCTTATTTATAAAGAAAATAAGGTTATATATTCATGTGTAAGAAAATATAAGGTAAATAACAGGGTAAAGTGTGTTAGTGTAGAGGGGGGTGTTATTTGTGTAGTGGATGTTTTAAATAACGTATATTTAGGTAATATAAAAGGTGAGTTAAAAGGTGTTAATATAAGTAATTATAAGGTAGTTGATATGTGTATGTTAAAGGGTGTTATTTTATTGGTGTCTAATAATAGTGTTATTAAGGAGATACGATATATAACAAAGGGTGTTAGTGGATTGGAGGGTAGTGATATTATGTTGGAGGGTGGTATTAATAAGGGTAGTGATATAAAGGGTGTTAGTAATAAGGGATCAGATATAAAGGGTGTTAGTAATAAGGGATCAGATATAAAGGGTGTTAACAAGCTATCTAATGAACAACAGGGTGTTAATAACAGTAATAGTAATTATACCCCTGTTAACAAGCTATCTAATGAACAACAGGGTGTTAATAAGAGTGATAGTAATTATAACCCAGTTAACAAGCTATCTAATAAACAACAGGGTGTTAATAATAGTAATAGTAATTATAACCCGGTTATCGATAGTACTGATAATTTACACCCTCATAATTACACATCATATAAACAACACCCCTTTAACAATACTACAGATAATACTACCTTTAATGGTATTATCTTTGATGTTAGAGATATACGTAAGACAGGGTGTTGGATGCATAAGAAAATATTGTGTAACAGTGATAGTGTATGGGTGTTAGGTATTAGAAATAACACTGATATTATAATAAAACTGAGTATTAATAAAGGGGGTGTTAATAATAATGAGTATGATTATGAGGGTGTTAGTAATAGAGAATCTATTACTAAAAATAAAGGGGGTGTTAGTAATAGGAGTAGTGAAGAGGGTGTTAGTAATAAGAACTTAATTACTAAAAATAAAGGGGGTGTTAGTAATAGGAGTAGTGAAGAGGGTGTTAGTAATAAGAACTTAATTACTAAAAATAAAGGGGGTGTTAGTAATAGGAGTAGTGAAGAGGGTGTTAGTGATAAAGAGTATGATTATAGGGGTCTTAGTAATAACTCAACTGGTAATACTTATGACGTGTTAGGAGAAATAGAAGGTAAAATAACAGACTATTGTTTAACAAGAGATTATATTGTAGTATTAATGGGTGTTAATATAAACATTTACTGTTTAAAAAGTTGTATTTTAAAAAATGTGTTAAATACTGAAATAGGGGTGTTATTTAGGAATATTTTTAATTTAGAAGAGTATGTTATTATAGGGGGTGATAAAGGGTATTGGGTATATAGTAATTTAAAGGGTGTTATTCATATGGAGAAAGAGGTATTTTATGAGAATAAAGGATTAAAGGGTGTTAAGTGTGTTGATGGTAATAAAGAGTGGGGTGTTATTTGTATGGATGGGGAAAATGGTGTTAGGGTGGTGGAAATGATGGATGGCTTTGTTCTAAAGGGTGTTAGTGATATAAGAGATAAGAAGGTTAAGTGTTGTTGTTTAAAGGGTGATAAATGTTATATAGGACATGGGTGTTATATTAGTGTTATTAGTAGAAGTATAGAGTAAAGGGTGTTAGTGATAAAGGTATGTTGGAGGGTGTTATATTATAGAGTTTGTGATAAGAGGGTGTTATTTTGTGTTATTAGCAGGATTATGGAGTAAAGGGTGTTAGTAATAAAGGTATGTTGGAGGCGGTTAATTATATAGACAGTAAATAATAGGGTGTTATATTGTGTTATTAGCAGGATTGTGAAGTAAAGGGTTTTAAGTATAGAGTGTGTGATAAGAGGGTGTTAATTATATAGACAGTAAATTATAGGGTGTTAGTGATAAGAAAGATAATAAGAGTGTGTTAATGAACAGACTAGATAATAAGAGGGTGTTAATTATATAGACAGTAAATAATAGGGTGTTAGTGATAAGACTATATGATAAGATTGTGTTAAGTATAGAGTGTGTGATAAGAGGGTGTTAATTATAGAGACATTTAATAAGAGGGTGTTACTAATAAGAGTAGATAATAAGAGTGTGTTAATGAACAGACTAGATAATAAGAGGGTGTTAGTGATAGAGTTTACAATTTAGTATTAAAAGAGGTTTATTTATTTTTAACTTAAATTTTTTTATTTTTAAATCTTCTTATCCTGATTAAGCAGATATAGAATATATTCAGAATAATAGACTTCATATATATTTTTTAAAATTTAATGTATAATTTATCTTTTATATATATAAGTTGTATTCTAAACAATTCTTTACAGATTATAGATTGATAAGTATAATATAAATATTATACTTCTTATACATTTTTAAGTTTAATATATCAAAGGTGGTTTTTATATATTTTTTAAGATTTTTTATAGATTGTTTAGAATCTATATATTAGAATAGAGAATTTATAAGGTTATAAAAAGAAAAATTCTTTAATATCTATGTTTATAACTTTAAAATAACTGTTTAATGTCATATTTGGTAAAGAGATATAATTATGATGTAGATTCTTTTATAATATAATTTACTCTTTAGCCTTTTTTTATTTTATATGTAAAAAATTTTTTTTTAAAGTTTTTTTAGTGATTAAAACAGAGAAGAAAAGGAAATTCTTACAACATATTTAAAAATTCAAAGGATTCATTTTGAAATCTGAAAAAATGGGAAATTTAGAGGTGTAAGTATTTTACTTTTTTCTGGTTTAATTTCTTCATTGAAACGAAATTGTTAATAAAGATTGAGATTAAGTATGTATTTGCTTGATTTTGAATCGTTATTAAGGTTAAGATTACAGTTTCAAATATTCGGATATAACAGAATGTCTTTTTTTGGATAAAAATATCACTGTAGTGAACTCTGGTTTATCGCTTGATCGGTTTGTGGCTTAAAGGCGCCAAAAATCTTCGAAGTAAAATTAATTATTTTTTATTAAATATATTTTAATTATAAATATATATTCATTTACCAGCTTGTAAAAACATTTTTTTTAGAGTTTTAGACCTTCTTATGTATTTATACAAGGGTCTTTAATTACGGCCCGCGGCTAGAATTTTTCAAGCCCGCCAAGATTTATTTTAATATGGAAAAAATATAGATAAATCATACAAAAAGAGTTGCAATTGATGATAATTTAGGCATAAATTTGTAAATTAAAGAAGATTCATACGGTTTTCATTATTTTATACTAAAAAATCAAAATGAAATCACGAAAAATATATTCCATAATTTATTATGTATGAGATTAATTCAGATAAGATTTTTCAGTGATAATTTATCGAAATTATGGGTTAAATTTACCAGTAGAAATTACCAGTAACAACATCAAGTGCTCATCTGTTAATTTAAATCTGTAATTTTTTTGTATATTTCATTTTGGAGAATGTTTCTTTACACAAATAGGTAGAGCCGAAAGCGAAAATAAAACCTCGAGCAAATTGATGAAAGTTATTAAATCGCTTGGCTAGAAGACTGTTATAAAATTCTAGAAATGATGAATTCGAGTATTTTTTTTATAAATATCGCAACATGCAAAGCTATTACTTCCAATTGAAGTTTCCGGGCTAGAGAGTTGATATCAGCAGTAAAAAGATTTTTGAAAATTTTAATTTCTTTTGCTACTACCTCGAAATTAGAAAAAAAGAAAATCAAAATTTAGTTTCTAAAGGATAAAGTTTCTATTGAAAATTCTATTGGAAATCGTTTTTCTGTTCGTTCGCTAAATTTTCGGTATGTATTAAAATGAGTGAACATTTTTCAATATTTGGGATTAAAAAAACCATGTCATGACTAAATGATTTAAAATGAGTATAAAATTCTGGCCGAATCATATTTTTTCTTTGCAATTTTACATTGGTATCATTCATATCTTCTGTTTAATCCGTATAAAATGTTATTTTCATAGCTATTCATTGCTTTGTAACTCATCAAGAGGTTGATTTCTTTCATTTAAAAATATTTTGATGATTGTTCTTAGTTTATTACTGCGTCAAAACTTTCTATAACTGAGCCAGCGAAGTGCAGTATAATATGGCAAATCATTTTTTCTAATTTCTTTATGGAACACCCGAAATTAAAGATTATTGAGTGCATGCGGGTTTAAATAGTTAAAAACCGATTTTACTGTATTTAAAACGTCCGATATGTCCAAGTATTCTACACAACGATTGTCGATGGACAACACAATATATTATTGATGTTATGAGCTACGGTCATTATATATAGCCTTTGATATAAGAGCAACGACACCTTTTTATTCTTTTAGATTATATTTCTTCCGCCATCAGTGCTATAAATTTTAATTTTTTGTATCGAAATTTGTTTTTCTTAGTAGATTTTTCGAAATCTCCAAAAATATCATTTCCAATAGTCGTGCGTAAATGCTAGGAACGTCTAAAAGCTCTTGATATATTTCATAATTTCGATATATCTCTCGAATAAAAAGCAACACTTAAGATATATCTGAAACTGCAGTTGATTCATCTAAGGCAAGATAAAACCATTCCAAGTCTTCGTTCTTGTCCGACACTTGTATATTTACTGCAATTTCTTCTACTCTTCTCGATACTAAATTTACAGACAACTGATGTTTTTTTAACCTGATAGCCTTTTCTGAACACATTTAAAATGCTGCAGCAATTATACAATCTTTTATCAATTAGTTATCTGTAACCGGTCTACTACGTTCGCTGACAAATGGCTACATGAAAACTGGCTCAAACTACTGCTGCTTGTCCAGAATTTACTTTCATGAACATCGAATACTTAGATTTAAAGCTGTGTTTTAAATTTTAATATTTTCTACTCGTAAACTTCCAGTATATTTCAAGTAATTATGGAAATGTTTTGTTCCATAATGAAGTTTTATATTGTAATCCTTAATTCTTGTTATAGTTTCATCGCAAATAACTCATATTACCCATTACCTGACTCAATAACAGAATACTTACACCCTCATTTCTCTTCAAGTGTTCTGCATTTACTATCTAACTTTCTTTTTTTACCAGTATTCATAGATATTCAAATTAAAAAATATAAAGTATAAAAAAAAATAAACGAAGAACAAAAATGAATAAAATATATTTGTTGAGAGATTTTTAATTGAAATAGGGAACTTATAAGTTTCTTAACAGCAATTAGAAAGCAACTAACAAAAAACCTAAAAGTTTTAAAATAAGATACTTTGTTTTTCATTGGACAATAGGCATGGACAGGTATTTTAAGGATTTTAACACAACATAATTATATTGATTGCAATGTATTGATAAAAATGAGGTAAAAAATATCAAATACATAATTATATGTTATTTTATTATCATTGAACTCAACCAACGGACTGGCGTAGTAATTAATATCACAAACTCTCGTACTAAAAGTCAGGAATTTAAAGCCGTATTAAAGATGATTGCCTGTATTTCTGTCATACACTAGTTTTTTAGCGAAGTCTCTTGTCATACTTGAATCCGTGCAGATAAAATTATATGGTGGTTTCCTGGTTAAGAATGCAAAGATGGGCTGTCTATTCTGATGTTATGGACCGCTGCTACCTTTAAAATTCATAATATAAGAGTAAAATAAAGAGTGACTACATTGAAGTATATAAGAAAGCGTAAATAGCAGCAGTATAAACAAATAAAAATAATGATCAAAAAATTTCTATGTATTTTTGAGGTTCATGAAAAGATTATAAACAACCCTTTGTAATGCACCGTTTCTTTTGAAGTTATACACCTCTGTTTAATTCTTTCTTACTTTATATTTTAGAATATTAATTAATCTTTTAAAATCCTATTTTTAAAAATATTTTAAGGTACATTTTGATTTAGCTAACCTTTGTAGAATATTTTAACATTTCATAATCAAATATTATAAAACAAATCGGAAAAATATAGTTCCGTATGTGTTGGCATAAAAAGCTAAAAAAACATTTGGACCTCGATATTTTTTATGGCTTGAATATTACCTTTGAGCTAAAAAGTTTGGAGATCCTTGCATTAAAACATAATTCAGCCATGTATAAACCTGAAATACATAATCGATAGACATTATAAGGAAAGATAAGGCATTGATACATTATAATTATCATTTATTATATTACCTGACATAGTATAATAAAATTTTTTAGATATTATATTATAAGCTGTAGAAATTTATTGATCTAAAAAGTAGATTAAAGCATGTCTTGTGTGCTAGTTTGAAGTCTATTCCGATCTGAAGAAGCTGAATAGAGAGAAACATTTTTAGATACCCGTTGGAAAAGGATTGCTGGTGGCCAGTATAATCTTTTTGATTTAATACCCGTTTTTTTGGTTTTATAACACGTTGATAGTGTGATAAACGGTATTTCACAGATATTTTTTTCATATAATTCTTGCATCTTTCTGAAAGTTCGTTTGTATTATTTTCAAACGGGGAAAATACTCATTTTGAAATTAAACCCATCATCACGAACTGGTAGACTATGAAGATATTCCATTTTCTTTTATTATTAGCTAGTTCAATCAGCCTTTTATATTTGATGGCCTAGAAGAAGTTTGTATAATATAATTATAGGGCTTTGATATAATATCTTCGAAATCATCTAAAATTTAGAAGAGCAAGAAGGAATTATTTACCTTGCAAACAAAAACGCAGCGTAATAGAAAAACTAACTATATACAGAGCTAATGACTAGCAAGAACAACAAAACACAAGTTTTCAGACAACAAACACTGATAGAGCGAATTCTCGAAATTTAAAGCGTGTATTGGCAAGGATCTACTGTATCTGAAAAAAATAACGGTACAAGAACATCTAAGTTATATTTAGTATGGTTTTAATCAGTAAATAGAAGCCAAATAGATCTATTATACAATATCGATGCTATATTTGCTTCTATGCATGATTTATACAGAAAAGGAATCTCTTTGGTGATATTTTCGATATTCTGGTTTTTCAAGAATAGAAAAAATATACAATCATTCTGTTTTTTTGGAAACTGCAGAACAGAGAAAAATCGGTATTTCTATTTAAGTTATTCTATGATTTATGATATATAACCGAATGTAAACACAAAAGACCGAATTTTATTTTGTTTTTTCAAATATTAATGGTTGAATTATACGTAGGAAAAGACACAATTTAAACTTAGAACTAAAAAAATACATAAACCATATCATAAAAGTTTATTTCGAGAAACGATACATTCAATGTTTTAAATATCGATAAAAAGATTCTAAGGTTGTTTTTATACATAGTAAAACAACATATTGTACAACAAATAACTCATAGTTTAATCTTTTTGGGGAAAATTTGATTTTATTAATTTACTTTAAAAAAACATATTTACAAAACGAAACCGACTAAGTTTTTTTTTAAATATATTTTGATGTTTTGAATCAAAGTATTCAGGGGAACTCCAATTCAATCCTCTAATGCATCAGGTGTGATATAAAGTGATCTGAAAACCAATATTAAAATCAAGATTTAATATGATTTAAAAATGGTCAGCATAACATTATTAAAGTCATGATTTTTAAAATTACGAGTAAAAATCTAAAACTACAAAATGTAAATAGAATTTCATGAAGTGGTTTTACACCATTATACCTAATAAAAAAGAATATATATAAATATAACACCAAAATTGGATATGTTTTGGTAAAATAAATGATTTTTCTAGTATAAAAACATTTATAGTTAATTAACAAAATGATAGAAGTAAAGGTAATAATAATAGACAAAACGTTGTTTAAAAAAATAATAAGGTCTTTGGTTTGTATTTTATCTTTCTTGTTTACTGCAAAATCTCTAATTAATGTATTAGTGATAAATTTATTCTGAAAATTTATAAAGCCATTCCGATAAATAAAATATACTAGAATATCTTGTTAAAAGAAAATTAGGCGATATCAACAATCTATAAGTATACATTATAAACTTGAATTATGAATTGTTTTAAAACTATTTTGGCGGTTAAAGACGTTTCAAAATAAAACAAAAAGAACTGAAGTAAAAAAATCACGAATGATTATTACGTTACTATTTTTATGTATATGACAAAACGTTTATTTGTCAAAAATTATTTTTTATACAGTACAGCCGTAATGTAAATTTACACTAAAAGAAATATCTATCTTACAAAATTTTTACTTTTTTTGAAATATAAAAACCCAAAATTTTGAATTTGACTTTAACAAAATATTATTTTTAGACGAGGATATAATATAGTTTCTTACTCAATATCTAGATTCACCTTTCTATTGCAATATGCTCTAGAAACTACTGAGAAGGTCTGAATAGAGCCATTCAGCATTTTTAATAAAAAATTATAAACCCTTTATCATCATAGGCACTACAGCTTAGCACGAGCCTTGGCTGCTTTCAGTAATACCGCCTACCTGTTTTCTTTTTCAGTAGGTCTGTTTAATTTTTTGGGTTTCGTAAAAACATGTATAAAAGGGGAGTATTTAGTTCTACGCCCAACCACTTGACCTAGAAGACCAGTCTCTTTAAGTCGCTTACCATGACAACCAGGGAATAGACTAAGCCAGATCTGCTCCTGGCATAGAGGGAATGCTTTAACTTATGCAAAGCAAAAAATACTGGGCATTCTTTTCGAAAATTTCTTAATTCAGCATAAGAAAGAGAAATCGAGCCACTATCAAAGCAATCACATAGCTATCTATAGTATAAATATGATTTATGTACATAATTAAACAAAAACGTTATTCAAATTCCCGGATTTTTATATAGAATTCGGTGAATGTGTGATAAAAGCAGGTTCGGAGTACACTAGAAATCGCAATAATGTGGTTCGGTATGTAAATTTGATTTTCCGAAACAAATATATAGGTCAAGTCATACTAAAAAATGGAAATATTTCTGTTCGAAAAATTTATGGAAAAGTATATTCGGTATTAAAACCAAGCACTGCATTACTTAATGATTCAAAAATTCTAAAATATTGATTTTGAACATAAAAGCAAATAAGACACCTATAATAAGCTCAGGCATTTTTTATATGAATCTTTATAAATTGTTTAAACAAAAAAAACTAAACGTAAGAGAATTCGATAAATAATTGTGAGTTATATATAATATCTTTAGCATTGAAATTATATACTATATTAAAATCAGAGGTGGTGTATTGTTAAATGAATATAAAATATGTCTCAAAAAGTCTCGATGTAAGTAATAAAAGGAACACAGTTACATTGAATAGTATTTTTAAAGACACTCGAAGCCTTTCTTAGTTAACAAATAAGATTGAAAAGTTACATTGAATAGTATTTTTAAAGACACTCGAAGCCTTTCTTAGTTAACAAATAAGATTGAAAAGTTACATTGAATAGTATTTTTTAAGGCAGCTAAAGCCTTTCTTACTTAACAAATAATATTGAACATAAGAACATATGATGGAATTGAATTGCTTAAAAATTCAAAAATACATATAATGCAAGGAGCGAAGTAACGTATTAACCCTGAAATTCATTACGAATCGAAAACTATTAAAATAATTTATCGAACATACGAACAAATAAATTATTGAACCTTATGTTATAAAAAAAATAGAAACCTAACTTTGACCCAAAATAGAACGAAAGATTAAATTATTTATATTATAATGTTATATAGGCTTCTTAAGTCAAACCAACAATTTTAATATATAATTATATACAATAAAGATCTTTTTCCTTATTAATATTTTATTTACATATACCTTTTTGGGTAAATTAAAAAATATAAACAAACATCAAAAAAATGATTATTAATCTGTTTTTTGGCAATAAAATATAAAAATATTCAATTGATAGATGTATAAACATTTAAATTATATGATTAATGTATTTTTTTTGCTGATTTATACATTTTATGATTTAAGAATCGGAAAAAAACTTGATATTATAAAACCTTTAATATAATTTATTAATTACCCTTTTATAAATGTATTTTGAAAAGAAATTTAAAAAAATATATTTATTATATTCGATTTTTATTGTTTGGATTTCGATCTATCTTTATGAAATATCCGAGACAATTATATATACACGAAAAATTAAAAGTAGAATAAATCCGTTTAAGGAACATAGAATGGTTACTGAGTGTATAAAAGAAGATGAAAGTGATTTTTATAATGTACAAAATGAACTATCTAGATATAAAATTTTTTATCTTAATAGATTTATTTTAACAGAGATTATTATGTGTCTCATTTTAACTTTGTTTATAAATGATAAGTTTCGAAATAAAATTATTGCATTTGTTGAACAAAATAAGATTTTTGAAGAGAATAGGTTTTTTATACGAAGTCTTGATCTAAACTGTATTACGCTGATATCATTTTGTGTATTTTTAATAGATTATATACATTTACTAAATAAATATGGAATTCCCGATAGTTTCATAGATCAGGCTTTTTACGTAAAATATTTAATAAGTCCTTTGCTGTATATTATTTCATATAAAATATTTAACAAATTTGGAAGGCTAGCATTGTATAGTTTAATTGGATTTTTACTTTTATTTCTACAGCCAAAAATTCTCATACCATTGGTATTAAATATGAACAGACTATTAAAAGGTTATGAAAAATTTGATATAAATTTATTTGATGATAGGATTAAAAGAAAATTAATTGAATTCAATATTGAAGACAATGTTTATATATCAAAGATTCCCGATTCTGTAAAAAACATGGGTGTTTTTAAATATTTTACACGAATATTAGTTTTGATTGACGGAAGTAAAAGGGAATATGAAAATAATCCCAAGATGTTAAACAGCATGTTTTCACATGAATTAGGTCACGTATCACGTGGCTATAAAGATATGATTTTTATATCTGTTTGTGAATGGTTATTAGATATTCTAATCATTTTTCTCATTGATTTTTTTAGTTTTAGAAGTAGAAAATCTTCTAAACTTAGTAGATTTACAAATTTTTTTATTTTTTGCTTGGTATATTTCTTGATTTTAAGAGATTATACTTTTGTTTTCAGTTTAATTTTGAAGAGAAACGAAGAAATCTATGCAGATAAATATTCTGTAACTCTGGGATATGGAGAGGAATTAGCTCATAGTTTGTTTAAAATTACATACAAATTTTCTTGTTTACAAGAGTCTAGCATTTATAATTTTATAAAATTTGTACATCCTAGCACTATCACGAGAATAAAAAGAATTTGTAGATAAAATAAAAAAATTCAATTCATCTAATGGTTCGTATATTTTTTCAAAGTAAGTAATATAAATTCTAATCATAGATAATAAGGCATAGGTTAAATAAGTATTTAACCGAATTTTTCATATAAATTAATGTCTTTCATAATGAGATTTTTTAAATAATCACCTAGGTGATCTCTCTTTTGACTCAATAAAACATAATTACATTTATAATTTAAAAAGAATTTTTAGTTCATTTTAAATTCTATAAATCAATCATTGTGAATTAAAAGTTCTTTACGGGGAGTTTCTGCACACCCAGATGCGTGGGAAGATATATTTATAGGATGCAGAAAAGCCAATTATAAAAGTTCAAGCCGATACGGAAATTATGGCGATTGGTTTTTCCAAAATTTTACAAATATTCAGAAACTAAGAAGAAAATAAAAAAAATATGTGACTAGAATATTTTGTTGCTATGCTCAAGATAAGTAGCACAGAAATGGGCAGTCATGTAAATTTTTACTCGGGTGCGTATCGGCAGACTAAGCTGACCGTTATATATCAAGAATATTTTCTTTCTATCCCTCGATCCGGGTTTGCTTTTGTGCGTCTTTACCGGTTATTCATGAAATCTCTTTTGTAAGAATGCGAGTGCGCATTTAAACAAGAGATCATGAGAATAAGTTACAATTTTTAAACAAGAGATTGTAAAACCTTTTACTTTATTGGAAAATACTTACTTTACTGGTCACAAAGCAAGATATATATCAATAATTTAAATGTGAGTACTTACCTTATTAATTTTAAATAAACTTGGTTAAATATTTTATATTAATATTAAATATTTTGATTGATAATAGGAACCTAGTAATCTCAAAAAATCAAATGTAAAAATATGTATTATATAATTGGATTAACTTTATATCTTAAAAAGATGGGACGGAACTTTCTCAATGTATCTTATGTTACATGATATACTCAAATTGCAATTTAACCAATTCGAGATATTAGAGGATTTTAATCATCTAGAGAATGCAGAAGGTTGCATAAGATGAACAAATTGGATTAAAAAACTCTTTGGATCCGAATTAATTCTTAAATATATGCGAATCTGCAATTCAGAAGCCCTTGCTCGAGGAATTCTATCAAAAAACATACTTGAGCGTAAAAAAAACATCACACCATTGCAGAGGAATTGATAAAAACCTGTTGCGCAAATAATAGCTAAAGTAGTATTAAATATTCAAGACAAGATTAATTCAACAAATTCCGTCATCAAACGATTTAATTCGACCACCAATTACAAATCTCATCAGAAAAATTTTACTGCAAATAATAGAAGACATAAAAAAAGGTTCACTAAAATAAGTAAACAATATAATGAGGAAAATTATATTGATAATATGATTCAGCTGCTGGTATTTGTGTGATATGTAAAGGAAATAGAAATAATAGAGAAAATTCTATTTTTGGGGCTAACAGAGTTTATTTCAAAATGATTTATCTTTCCTACGGCATAAAATTTTTTTTGTATAAATTGCCATTAAATTGATTGGTTTAAGAGGCACTAAAGAGCTACAGCATGTTCGGCAAAAATGCTGGGTTTTTTTCACAGGGAAAGAGAACTTCCGCAAGTTACAACAAAGCATTGCATGTTACACCTACATGCACTTGCTTGGAGAACCTTTTCAAACTTTAAAACCTCGCCTAATTACCGCGAAAAATGGGGTAAAAGCTATCCGTAGACGACCTCATATCATCGAATCTTTCGTTTACTTTCTAAAGAAATCAATGCTGCTCGTCTCCTGCCTCTATATCCCACCCAAATACGCTAGGTATCTAAAAGCCGAATACTTAGCCGGGTTTATGCATTAAGGAAAAAACTATTCTGTTATTACAAGTCGAAACTGTAATTAAAAAATATTTTTATGGTAAGAACAATATTCTGAAACTAGCCTACACAGGAGATATAGAGCCATTTTAATGACTTTTACATATAATTTTAAGATTTCGGTACAAATAAAATTTTATTTAATAAAATTCTGGGTTAAAATATTTTTAACATTTTTATATGTTTTCTTCTACCTCTTTAACCACTATTGTCTCTTCTTTCAAATCCGACTCTTCATTTATGTTATTGGTCGGTTCCTCTAAAGTGGTTCCTCCTTGTGAAATAAGGGGTGCTTTATTTTTTGGTTTAAAATTTTTTGCATCATCTTCCTCCCTCTTCTCTTCTTTTAAAGGGGGTGTTGGTTCCTCATGCATCTCTGATCTCATAATAACACCCATTGACGCTCTCTCCCAGCTCTCTTCGGCATTTAGTCCTGACTCAAGTCCTCTTCGTCGATCAAAGGAAATAGTTTCGACTGTCTTCTTAAGTACAATAGATTGAATTTGTGCCTCTACATTCATGAGTATTTCTAGTCTTTTAAGATGAGATTTATGGTATTTTGTCACAATACCGTCCCAGGTCATCACATAAGGGATTATCTCAACACTACACTTATAAATAAGGCCCAACTCATTGGTTAGCAGGTCATACTTCCTAAGTTTTTCAGTTTCAACTATTTGAAGTGAATCTTGGGAAGTGATTCCTACTTCAATGAGTATTATCTTATTCTTCTTCTTATCTAAAATAAATATGTCCGGTCTGTTATTCCGAATTTTAACATCAGTTTTTATTCTGGTGTCCACTCTTATCTCTGCATACTCATTATCAAGAATTTCTTGAACTGAGTGACTCCTTATTCGTTTTGAAGACTTAAACTTATATCTATTTAGAAGAAGTAGGTGTGGGCATCTAACCACTTCATTATGCCGTCTAGTGTAACGGTACAAATAAAATAATACCTAGTGAAAAATAATTTTCATATATCGGATGATTAGAAATTTGGGACTTAAAATTATAATTAGAAATTTTGTAAACCTAAACTTGCTTAATTAAATTGTTTTAAAATAATAAAAATAAAATAATACTCGAAATACAATCCATTTGAAATTACTGAGCGAATTCTTAATAGATATTCCTAATAAAATATTACAAAAACCCAAGGATATATACAAAATATAATTTTCATAATCTAAATTCGAGGAATGAAGTGATTTCAAAAAAAATATTCTTGTAAACCAAGAAAGTAGACAGTGAAATGAAATTCAACAAGTAGAACTAAAACAATTCAGGTTTACCCCGTAGAACATTGTTCACAGCTAGCAAAGAAGCATTCGAGTCACTTTACAATTTGCTGCTACATACATGTATTGAAATAAGGTTACCCTTACTTTAATACATTTTAATTCATGCAGAAATCGTGTGAATGCAAGTGATGTTTTGGCGAATCTCCTTTAAAAATAGCCTCATTTTACAAAATTATAATAAACAAACATAAACGATCTTCTGATTGTTAAAAAAGATATTTCTACGCATTTGAAATCTAAAATGTATACAATTTTTTGAATTTACAACAAATTTGCAAAAAAATCAGTTTTTGTTTTAAACCTTGAAAATTTAAAGCACTTTTTCATTGAGTTGCAGAAAACTATTTTCAGATCGAAACACAAGCGGGTCATTTAAATGGTAAAGAAACACTGTGTTGATAAAATATAAAAATATCTGTTCTCCAACATCTTAATTAAAGCTGTATATGAGATTATTTATTCCATCACGAAATTCTTTTCAAAAAGCTTAAGTGTAGGCCGTGTGGACCCAAAATTGACATTTAAAAATAATTATTTTTGAAAATTTGTAATGCATACGAGCAAAGTTATGAATATGCATTTATTCTTTGCTTTGTATTAAAAAACCAAACAAGCAAAAAAAATATTTTCAAATATTAAACAAAGAAGTCATAAATCTTCTTATCTAGATACATATTTCAAATACATCCCACATTCACAGAAATATGAATCAGAGATTTAGATTAAATTTAATTGCTCTCTTTCCTTCGAACAATTTTTTTAGATTTTCTTGTTAAAAACTTATTTTTTAAGAACAGGCTTTTTCTAGAATAATTTAACTTGAGAACATTTAAGTAGAAAACTTATAGATGTCTAAACGGCTAGACATATATGATAAAATCAAGAATTAAAACAAATGATCCTTAAAGCTATCCAAATTTACCTTCCAAACAAACAGATATAAAATTGATGCAAAAATGCAAGTAGATCGTGATAAAATTGCATTTAGTGGCCTAGCTCAAGGTTTTTGCTTCTTCTGATCTTTATTTATATATGAAAAGAGGCTAAATAACAATACTATTAAGAATTTATATAGCTATAGCTAAAAGGTAATTTTTTAGTCACAAAAAACTCCAAGTTTTACATCTTATTGGTTTTAATTTCGCAGTTCGATTTTAATAAAAGATCAGTCATTATACATTATGAAAATAAGATAAATGATATTTTAACCCATATGAGGAACTTAGCCATATAAGTAACAAAATAAGATTTTATTTAAACTTTTTATTGAAAAATTGAAAAATTTTATTCAAATATTTTTAATAAATTTTGTACTTTTGTCTTACACTAGCAACTCTGAAAAATTGGGTATATTTTTTTGTCTACAAGATTTATAGCAGGATACCAGGGAGATAATTCTATCAACTGAAGTTAATTTATCTATCAGATGAATAAATAGAATAAAACATAGCCCAGCAGATAAAAATCGTGTGTCTTTTGGGTTATTTTTGCAAATAAGAAAAATACTAAAATAAACAAGGAGCTAAGCTAAAATAAACCAAAGATTATGGAATATACAAGGCAAAAACATACATAAAGAGGCAAACGCCGAAAAAATTTCTCAAAAACAAACTAGCTTTTTAAAAATACCTGATTTCAAAATTGTTTAGGGAATTATAAGCACTGGAATAGACACCATATCAGATTCGTAAGAAAAAATACGAACAAGTATGTCTTGAATCGTTTGACCAGTGTTTTTTAATTATTCCGCCAACTCTTTAAACATACCAATTATTTCGTGATATTTATGGCATATCGTGGAAATACCCTATCTTTTTAAGAAATGATGCAAATTAAAATAGAAATCGATAAGATCTCAACGTTACGAATTTTATTCAATTCTTTTGAATTTATGTAAAAATTAAAAGCCTGAAAATATTCCTCTGTTTTTTAACGAGTATTTATTTGAAACTACAAGATTTGCTTAAAAATTATAAACCGATGACAATCTGGAGTGCCTCTGTTCTTTTGTTACGGAATTTCTATATTGGTAAGATTTTAGGTCGGTAAATAGAATATCAAGGCATACTAACACCAAGGGCGGTTCAAAGAAGTAAATTAAGCAAATGTAAAGAAAATTGTCAAGGTATTATTCAACTTTAAATAAACCAAGGTTTACTTCATGAAAAAAAATCTATTTCCATCTAAGCATCGAAAGTCGTCTGTTGGCGTGCAAACCAATACAAGCATCTAAAGAAAATGGGTATTTTAAATTTTTTTGGAAGTTAATCAAACTGAAAATAAAGAAATATTAGAAATTCTAGATGAAAAATCGGGTATTCAATATAATCCAGAATTCACTAAAAAAAATAACACTATGCCAATAGATAGAAACTTCAGAAACTGGTTTTATTTTAGTACTGAAAGAATTACTCTTGGTTGCAGGATGACTTTTATAGGAATAATAGAAGATTCTGGAGACACCAGACTGTCGTATTTAATCCAAAAGACATAATACTTGTTTGAAGATTTTTTTGATGAAGATATTATGACATAAAGCAATGAATGAATACAGTTATAAATAGGAAGTTGCGTGGCAAAGATAGTAAAATTTCTGGCATAGTTAGAACATTTACAAAGAAAAAGCCGGTATTTTGAAATTGGCAGTAAAAACAAACCAAAAGGGCTTTCAAAACTATTTTATGTTATTTATTACTTTCATTTTTCACATTCATTGTTTTCTATTTTTGCATTTTTTTTCTTTTTATTGTATCTAGTTAAAATTATTTTATTCGGATTAATTCAAATCTGGTAAAACAAGAATTGATGATGATCTATTATTTTTACAATTAAAATCGTATATATGCAATATCCGAGATTCTATTAGACAAGAAAAGGTATTTAATATTAAATTAAAATATGACGATTGATAAGGCGATCAAATAGGCGTTTCAAACCGCAAAATATTTATGAGATAAATTACATGCGATAAAAAAATATGCTTTTTTCTTGTTTTACTGGCCTTTCGTGATATATAACCACGCCAGTCTTTTTACTCGGCATCAAATTCGATTCACTGATAAAGCCACTAGAAAGTTACAAATAATGTTATAACGGTTTATAAAGCTATCACACTAGAAAAAATAAACCTAAAGAAGTCTCAAATTAAGATTTGATATGATTAGACTTCATTTCAAAAAAGTATTTTATTGCAAAATTTCTAATAAGTCAAGGTCAATCTGTAATTTTTATAGTGTAATTACAACCAGTAACTTCGTCGGAGTACAAATGAGTCTGCTTTGCTGGCTCCAAGCTCGGATAAAAGAGGAGTGTTGAACATGGGACTAACACTCTTATCTCAAAAAACTATATTGCTACCAACCGAAACGATATAATATAAATTAGAAAAATCGTTAAAGAGGCTCGAGCTTTTTGAGACCTTTGGTGGCCTATATTATTATAAGTAGTAATAACATTCAGTATAATGTCTTATAACCAGTAGAAGTTATTATTTGATAGTGATTATGCCAAAATATCATTGTCTTCGAAATTTTAGTGTTAAATTAAAAAATATTTCTGCAGAAATATACAAATTTTTACTTTAAAACATTTAAATATATCCATTTATTATTTACGAGTTCATAATTATACCTTTTTTTCTTATTATCGTTGATATTTTATGTTGAATCATTTCTAGTTGTTTTACGACAAATAAATTCTACCAATACATGCCAAATTCCCAAGCTCTAGAGTTTATTTATTATATTTTTTAACCAAAAAAGGTAGCTTTGGTTATATCTTATTCGCTATACTTGTAAAATACATTCCGGTAAAAATACATTGTTTAGATATCAATGTTAAATTTTATATTCCGTAAAATTAAAAATTTAGAGACTAACGAAAAAAGAACAATCGTGATTTCTATATATGAAATAGGCTTTTTTGGTTTCTTTATCCCAACAAAGATATATTGCAAATTTTTAAACCATTAATTTTGCTTATATTTACTTAAAAAGAATTCAAATATTTAATAGAAAAAAAAATACGCAAGCTCTAGTAATACAAGTATCAGCTTCGTAATATCTTAGCATATGTTACAATCTTTACAATTAAATATTTCGAGAAGCCTTAAAAATCCGTCTTTTTAATTTTATAGCAATGCAAAGTCATCAAAATCTAATGGAATTCTCTTTTACATAAACCAATTATTTTAAGAAAATATATTTTCATTCAACCTTTTTGTAATAAATTAATTAATGCAATTTATAGCAATCATAAATTTAAGCTTGTACATTTAAATTCATTATATAATATTACAACTATATACAAAATTCATTTCAATCATTCTTTTTAATCCGATTTATTACAGATTTTTTTTATTTTTATCTTTAGATTAATAGCAAGATTAATTAATAATTTGATTTTTTCATTATAAATAAAACTAATAAACCATCTACCCCTAAAATGGTTAAAAAATGGCGATTTAATTATTTATTATATCCTATTATAATAATATTTATCAGTTTAATGAGTTATGAATGGATTCAAACATATAAATATTCAAATCAATTGCACGAATATAAAAATTTATTTGAGAATAATAAATATTTAATATCGCATATTGAAGAGGATACTGAAGATTTTTTTAAGTCTCAAAAGAAAGCATCTCTTAAGAAAATAAATTTCATTCAAATGGCGATTTGCATTTTTTTAATGAAATTTTTATTTGTTCTATCGTTTCTTAATAAAAGCTTACGAAAAAAAGTTGAAAATTTTAATGAAAAATATAAACTTTTTAGATGTTCATTTCAAAGTTTTACATCAGAAGACTTGGATATAATCCTTAAATACAGTATTGTCAATACATTTTTTAATATATTTTTAGAAATACTATTTAATATGAACCGAAACGACAAAATCAATTTTTTGCTCTTGGTACTCCACATTATTTTCAATATATTAGGGCAATATGTTCTCCTGATAACATTAAATGCAATTATAGTAAAATTCGGTAAGAAGGTTTTTATTTTTGCCCTTATTATTCTGGTATTATTAATTTCACCGATACATATAAATTTTTTTGAGAATACTCAAATTTTTGAATTTAGAAATATTGATATCCATTTACTGGATAAGAAAATTCAAAATTTGATAGTTTCGATGGGAATGGAAACAAATATTTATAAAGAAGTAAATCCTGGGGAAACTTCAAATGCATTTACGATACTTGGATTTACACCCTGTAAAATATATTTGTTGGGCAGGCGTATATTGGAAAATAAATATATTTCAGGTACAATAGCTCACGAATTGGGACATATAAAGATTGGATTAAAATATAGATTTTTAGATTGGTTTTGCAGTCGATTATTAAAAGGCATCATGTACCTTTTTATATACTTCCATCTAACAACAAAAATAAAATCGGAAAAAACATCCAAAATGATTATATTTGTCATATTAGTAATGATATATAATAATTTTTTTAAATATTCATTTGTTTTCTTATCTGTTTTAATACAACAGTTAGAAGAATTCAAAGCAGATTCGTTTGCACATTCTGAGGGATTCGGGATCAGCCTTATCAGGGTATTGTGCATGATTAATTCATCAAATTGGCCTTTATATAATTCTAAGATATTTAGCATGTTTTTTATGAGCCATCCTACTTTGTTTGAAAGAATTGAAAATATCGAAAGAACTAATAGCTAAACATGGAAGGTGTTTATTAAATCGCACTCATTTATAACAAAAGATTGAATTAAGGGTAGTTTATAACCCGTTTTTCTTCGATTGATCCTCTTATTTTGTTTATTTTATACATTCAAGTTTTACATTTTATATGCTTATTATGCAATAGTTACAATTTTTCATATCTCGATTTAAGTACATTCTTCACTTTTTTGTTTCTTCTCACCGTGTTTATACTTGATCAGTATGCGAATTTGAGAATCGTTGTTTGAGCATTTGTTGTACTTTTTCATAAGCCCTTTTTAGCTTATGTCATAGTTTGGATTTAAATTCAATTTACGTGTCGTACAAAAAATTTTCCGACTTTCTTTTTAATTACTATGAGTTTTTAAATACCTTTAATGCGTGATACTTGGTGCCTTCAAGAGTAAATATTATACTTTCTACGAAAATAATGCAACATGTTCGAAAAAAATTATAAAGCAAAAGTAAACGAAGAATCAAATTATTGGTTAACTTATCGCTTTTCATCAATTTTTCTATTTAAAGTTTCTGATAGAATTTTGGGCAGTAATTACAAAATGAGTGTAAAAAATTCTATTTTCGTGTTTAAAATAAATATTTCTCATAAATTATTACTACGGATTTTTATATAACTCTTTATCTTGAGTTTCTTTTCTATTACATATTTGTTTACAAGGATTCATGAAAAATATGACAGTTTATCTCTTTTATAGACTTGAATTTTATAATATTTTAATGTGTTATCTTCTTAATAGCTAAAGTTAAAAGAAACTGGAATATGTAACTAGAAAAAAGCCTCTTTTGTAATAAATAATAAAATTATTTTTAAGACGGTTTTCACAATTAGTCTACTAATTCTCTGCCGATTTCTTAGTTTTGATATTCGAGCCATTATTTTGATATAACTTACGTTTCCATTCTGATGTACGGCACCTTCCGATCATTGTAGATTTTTGCATCTTTTACATGCCTTTTAGAGGAATATATGACGTGATTACTAGTTCTAGCTAATGTAACCTCTAATATATTTCCTAGATTCATTTTTTAATGTACAAATTCTCAAAGTTTATAACTTTTTGGGATATTTTTTCTCTTACTTATTTTATTTTTCTGTATTGAATTGAGATGAAGCCTCTGAACGATCCGAATCAGTTTTATTAAATTCCAGATAAGAAATGAATAAATAAAACATTGATTTTGCCCCCAAAATCAGTAAATAACTTCTTTAATCTGAAAATAAGTTCAGTGCCACGTATTTTCTTTCCTTCTATATTCGCTATTTTTATTTGTCTACATATAATATGAACAATGATTAAGGAAATCGTCTGTTTGAAAGTTTTTAATATATTGCATTAGATGTTTGTCACTTGTTATAATAATTTCTTCGTGTTTAGCCCATTTGACTATGGTTTTTACTATTTTTATTAGTGGCTTTCCTTTCTCCTGCTGAGATAAACCATCTGATATAGTTATATGTTTTTGCTCTTTCGCAATGACTAAAAAACCGGAATTTACGCTATTCTATGGAAGCTCTTTATAAGATCTCCGTATATAATTTTTATTTCATAACCTTAAATTTCTGGTTGAATAAGAGTCTATTTTTTTCGTTATAGCCGACTTTCCACTATTAAAATACAAAGCTAATCTCGCGAAGAAAATTTAATTATCTGGGAAAGGCGTACTGTTATTTATTGGTAACTTCTTATTACCAATTACTTCTGGGCTAAGAACTTCTTAAATCTACAATAAAATTGTTAAATTAAATCTCACAAATTTTCTTTCTATTGTTAGTCGACTAGTTGTTTCAAGTCTAGAGATAGATTGTTTGTTGATTTTTAGGCTTATGCTTAAAAGTTAATTTAAACAAGAAAATTATATTTAAGATAAATGTCAATAGATCATCTGGTTTTCTATCTAAATATGGTTCAAAATATAATTCAAAGTATAAAGCTGAATTGCCTGAGGCTTCATTAGTCCTTTTATTTTGTATATTTAACTTCTTTTTGCTCTCTCTCAAGTATTAGTAAGTATTTTATGGCTTTTTAGCCCAACTAAAGATAATTATATCTGAAAAGCATTCGTAAATTTTTATAGATCCACATTTTATCAATATTTTTTTAGTCAGAAACTCGTTTATTTGCTTATTGAATAGAATAATTGGTAAATATAATCGACTTTCGGGCTCCTAGATCATATATTTATAAAAACATCCTTTAGAATTGCGCCCCGTCGCAACTTTTATAGGTATTTAGATCCCCATATATCCGAGTAACTTTCGGATCAGGCGCTAACCTATGCTAATTATATCAAATCTTCAAATTGAAAAAAAATATGAGTTAAAGTATATTCGTAAGAAACGGAAGAGGATTTTTGGATAAATTATGTCATTTTTATGTCTAGAATTATGGATGTAGACTAATAATTTCTTTGTGATTAAAGAAGGTTGCGGATTGGAATTTCACAAATAAAACCCATGAATATTGAAAGGTAATAAGCCAAAAACAAATCGTATTTTTTCTATTGCTTCTTAATTTCGTTTTTCAGAGCTTTTTCATAAAATTTAAAGGATGGTTTTTGACTATAACTGTAACAAAGGAAGTGATTTTTATAACTTCAAATTGAGTGTTTATAAATAATAATTTTCATTCCAAAACCACATGTTTTCGGTTATTTGCTTTTATTAAAGGTGTTTTAAAATTCAATTTCAAGTTTTACGTATATTTCAATTCACACATGAAATTTGGCTTTTCGTTTCAGTTTTATCCGTCCGAAATTCCAAGTAATTCTAATTATATTCCCTTCTAAATCAGGATTGTTTGTGGCATTTCAATACTATTATTAAAGGCTATTTGTTCTATGGAATTCAATAATTATTTGCCAGCTAATTTAATTTAATGATTTTTTTGTTTAAAACAACCACCTTGGTGTCTTTAGGAGTATGTTTCGTTTATTCTAATCGGAATAAGATTTTATTTTGATTATACTGTGTAGGTCAGTCTAAAAGTAGAATATGTTTATCCTTTGATCACCCCTCGTTTACTGTGCTTTTTTACTGTTATAATCACATTTGTCCGTTACCTTCAATATATAAAATATTATTAAATGAAATAGACCATTAATATTTTGTTTGTAGTACACAAGAAATATATGTCTAGTCTTTATTATATATTCTTCAATATTAGTCTGTAATTCTAAAAAAATCGAAGATGTTTTGTTTATTAATTGTTTCTGCATAAGTAAATTATAAATACCAAAAGCCTGATCATATCCAAGCTTTTTTAGTAAGTTAAAAAATTTGCACCAGTTTATATGCAAAATCTTCATATAAAATGAAGATATATTCTACAGTGATGCAGTGTTAAGCATCCAAACAGATACTGTAAATGATTTGCATAAATTAAGATTATTTTAGTTGCGAGAAGAGAAGCTATTTATATTTAATGTTGATTTAAAGCTCTTTTATCACACCTTTTGTTCCCTAATTAGCGCCTTTTCGTTCTTTTTATCAAATCTACCTTTACACATCTGAGTTTTTTTTATATCCATAATTATTGGTGAGACACACAAATACCTTGCTATTTTTGAGTGTTTATTCGCTTGCAAAAATTTAATTTTATAATTCAATGATCTTTTTGAAACAGTAAAATACAACTTTATCACTGTTTATAAAAACTCCGAAAATGAATACTTGTTTCTGTGATAGTTTATTAATTTCATAGTTTTTAAGTCGCATTGAAAAGCGACACATAGAAACCCAAAACCTGCTTTAAAGAGTGAAAATGAGAAAGGTTGTGTTCAAAAATAAGTACCAAGAATACTGTACTTCATATATTAAATATCACAGCTAGGTTGAAGAAGGCAAAAATAAACGTAAATGAATCTTTGGATATCGGAGAATAAAATGAGGTAATTAAAAAATTTCATTAATTATTTAATTATTTAATAAAATTCTGGGTTAAAATATTTTTAACATTTTTATATGTTTTCTTCTATCTCTTTAACCACTATTGTCTCTTCTTCCAAATCCGACTCTTCATTTATGTTATTGGTCGGTTCCTCTAAAGTGGTTCCTCCTTGTGAAATAAGGGGTGCTTTATTTTTTGGTTTAAAATTTTTTGCATCATCTTCCTCTCTCTTCTCTCCTTTTAAAGAGGGTTTTGGTTCCTCATGCATCTCTGATCTCATAATAACACCCATTGACGCTCTCTCCCAGCTCTCTTCGGCATTTAGTCCTGACTCAAGTCCTCTTCGTCGAACAAAGGAAATCGTTTCGACTGTCTTCTTAGGTACAATAGATTGAATTTGTGCCTCTACATTCATGAGTATTTCTAGTCTTTTAAGATGAGATTTATGGTATTTTGTCACAATACCGTCCCAGGTCATCACATAAGGGATTATCTCAACACTACACCTATAAAAGAGACCCAACTCATTGGCTAGCAGGTCATACTTCCTAAGTTTTTCAGTTTCAACTATTTGAAGTGAATCTTGGGAAGTGATTCCTACTTCAATGAGTGTTATCTTATTCTTCTTCTTCTAAAATAAATCTGTCCGGTCTGTTATTCTGAATTTTAACATCAGTTTTAATTCTGGGTCCACTCTTATCTCTGCGTACTCATTATCAAGAATTTCTTGAACTGCGTTACTCCTAATTCGTTTTGAAGACTTAAACTTATATCTATTTAGGAGAAGTAAGTGTAGGCATCTAACCACTTCATTATGCCGTCTGGTGTAGTCATGGCCTAGCATTTTTTCACATCGAGTTGCTAGATGATCTACAGTCTTACCAGACTTCCCGCAATGTTGACACACACCATCTGCTCCCCAGAATACATTTCTATCCTGGATATAACAGAACACAGCTTCATTTCGTGGCCTAATATTTCCTCTCTTTAGCCATCTTGAAGAGTCACTAACACTCACAAGTTCATTTTTCCTTGCATTATATAACTTTGAATTGAGTTTTCGTTTTTCTATTTCGTTATATAGTTTTGCAAGTTGAGCTTCTTTTAAACTTTTCTTAATGACTTTTTCTACCAACCTGTACTTTACTTTTAAGAAGCCTTTTATTAGTGCAAGATGAGTTTTATTATTATTCTCCACCTTGAGGATTGCTGCTCGTCTAGTTGATATTTCTTTACTTTTTTCCAGACAATCCAAGAGTTGCAGAAGCATATGTTCGCTTCGCAACTCAACACTATGTAGGCCTCTTCCAAGTTCTGTTCTAGAAAGATACAAAAGCTTTTTACATCCTGGGCGAAGATGTATCTTATTCTTCACTAACACCGTACGAACTGCCTTATCTAACTTAGAGAAGTCAGCCGGTTCAAGTCGAAGTACTCCTATCTGATAGTTGATTAACGATATCGCATGTTGATTGATTGCAGAAAATAATTTTTTTGCATTTAATCTAGTGTGAAAAAGTCTTTCAACTCCTGATTAAAGTTTGCTCTGTACTTCTTCAAATGAGTTACGTGTTTGGATTCCTCTGCTATCTTCTATTTTGAATAATTCTAAAAATATATTCAAAATATTTAAAAAATAAAATGAAAACATTTAAAGTGGAAAATTAAAGGATTTATTGATTTTTAGCTACCGAAAGTGCTTCTTCATACAAAAAACAAGGGATTTCTGTTAAATTTGACTCAAAAATTCTTTTTACAATCTCAATTTGCAAATTTATGGAATTCAAATCATAACATTCAATATTTGGAAAAATAGTGGGAGTAAAAATTTTATATAGATTATCTGACCCCATTTTATTATCTTTTGAATACTCATCAACTTTTCGAAAGATTTTCTGTAAATACATAAGCATCTTTCGGTTCTCATTTGTAATCGAAAATATAATTAAAGGTACAATATATTCTATTATTGAAGGATCCGTCTGGTTTTTTATTATTTTCATCACCCTTTCTGCAATCTGAACTGAAATTATCCCATTCATTATCTCCCGAATATATGCTTTGAAAATTGAAGCGTTGTCATGAACTGATAACTCAGTATAATCATATCTCTTTCCTGCAGCTAAAACACCCGGCATAAATTTATAATAAGCATATTTACCGGAAATTCTAAACAATCCCTCTTTTTTGATCCCTTCATCTAAAATATGGTCACCAACGGTATAAACAAATGTATTTGCTTTTTTTATATGATAAGAATCTTTCTTAAACGAAGATCTGAATATATCTGAAATTCTTTCTAAAATACTATCTTTAAAACTGGATCTATATTTACGAAGCTTCTTAAAGCAAAAACAAGCCAATTTGATCTTTTCTTTATCACTAAGTAAATCATATTTTATAGTATCATTAGCTTTTTTTCTCTTGTTTTCTAATTTGTTAAATGGAATTTCTTGTTTTCTATCTCGAGATGGTTCATTTACCAGCTTTGATTGAAAAGAAATTTCATTTTTTTTGTATATCATTATAGGAAATTTATATTCCATATGATATTTTAACATCGGGAATCTCTTATCTTCATGATTCCAAATATTGATTTCATGTATTTTAACTGCTGGGTTTTCAAGAAAGGATATATCTGCTTTTTCCAAATCTTCTTTAGTTTTTATACTCTCTTCTTCTTTCTCCTTTAATTTCAAATTTTTAATGAGTTTAAATATACTTTTATGTATATTTCCCATATCATTAATATCTTGCTTGCATTCATCGATTTTATTTAAGATTCCAATCAGTTCACTCGATTCAAGTCCCTGATTTTTTGTTACTTCTGAAATATTAATTTTTTTAATATTTCCGCTGTTCTTTATTTTGCCAATCATTTGTTTATTATTGTTTTTTTTATTATATAGATTTGAAATCGAGTGTTTATTTATAAATCTGCATTGATTTTCTTTATCTTAAACAAAGTGTATCAAAATGAAAAAAGGTTATTAATATATCTTTTAATCTTATTTTAATTTCCTTAATGATATTACATCAGATATTAAATTAATTTTTAATAAAATTCATCTACCATTTATTATCATATCTTATATTGTTAACTTTAGATAAAATACTAAACAATTGACTATTTTAAATCATCAATTGAAGATGTTCTTTGGTTTTGTAAGAAAAGAGATTATTTTAAGCCGAATTATTTTAAAATCTTTTATTCTTTTATCTATTATTTTTTTAAATTAAAAAGTGTATTCGAGCAGAGTGATTGTAAATAGCTAAAATTATATATTTTCTCGAATTAGACGTAATTTAATAAAAATATCGACTTAATAGTACTTTATATCTGATAGAATAGAATTAAAAAAGAATTTTACATTCTATTTTAGTATGTAGATATTTTTTTACCCTTATCAGCAAGCAAATGAGAGTATTTAAGTCCTACATTTTATTTGAATTTATATATTTTAAAAATTTTTAGCTACTGAATGAGATTATAAGTCCGACTTTTATAATTAAATTTTCAATATTTTATTTAAAAAGTAATTTTCTTCGGATTACTCACTATAACACATCTGTTATATCAAGTCGCAATCATAGTATAATTTATAAACCGAAAATTTTGCTTTAATCTGCTATATTTATACTCCAATACGTGCCAAAATCTTTGATAGATTAAAAACACATGTAAATACAATCGTTTGATGTCTATCAGGCAACAGAGAAATACTTAGTAAATTAATAGCATAATACATTGTAAAATACTAGTAATCCACTGTATGTTTGCAACAGAATTTTTTGGGTAACACACGGGAAATAAAACATAATTAGATGCTAAGAATAATATTATATCGAGGATATATCCCATACTAGCATTCTATACACCTAAAGTATTATTTTAATTTAATATAAATGAAATTATGAATTTTTTGTATAAGATTTATTCTTATATAGTTTAAACTAAGAATATAATTCAAGATTAGACCTGTTATCATATTTATTTAAAAAAATCTTCTTAATACAGAAACTTAATTCTATTGTTTTGATCTTTAAGTTACTTGTTTAGTATTTAGAAGTTCTAAATAAAAATTAGGGACAAAAGTATACGAATTAAATGCCAAAACGATCATACAGGCATCATTTTATTAGATAAGATTTAAATTAAATCATCGAATAAAATTAAGATTGAATTTATAAGAAATTTATTAGAATGAATTAAATTAATGTGAAATTATATTAGGATGGAATATAAGATTTTAATTGTTAGGGAAATAAAATTAGATAAAAATACATTTAAAGAAGAAAGTGTAGTACAATAAATTGTTTTACTTATCTAATAGTATATATCTAAGTATAATTTTTTATTTAATAAACTTCTGGGTTAAAATATTTTTACCATTTTTATATATTTATTTCTACCTCTTTTAACTTTAAAAATCGTTTATAAGATTCAAGGTTAAAAATTTTTTACCTTTTTATATATTTTCTTCCACCTCGTTGAAATTTAAAAAAAATCCAAAAGTATTTGGTTTTAGCTTCGTATAAATATTTAAAATAACACATTTTTTAAAAAAATAATAGATTTACAAAAAAAAATTCGAATGAATATTTAAAGAAAATATAAAAGTAAAACCTTCGCCTATTCAAATCAAATAAATACAAGAAATAAAAATGAAATACTTAAACCTTGGACTAAATTCTAAATTCAATTAAATAATAATTTCCAAATTTTAAGAAACAGCAATAAAAAAAAACACTAAATTTAAAATTTAGAATTTAGAATTCATGAAACGAAAAAAAAATTATAGATATAAACAACCCAAATTGAGAAATAATAAAAATATTTCTAATTCATTTCTCTTATTTATATCTATAATTTTTTTTAAACCAATTATTTCATAGACTGATTATTATTCTTAAGTTTCCTAAACTTTTATTTTCTTATAATTTGAGTTGTTTATATTTTTTCCTTCTACCCATAATTTTATTTTAATTTATTTAATAAAATTCTGGTTTAAATTATTTTTACCATTTTTATATGTTTTCTTCTACCTCTTTAACCACTATTGTCTCTTCTTCCAAATCCGACTCTTTATTTATGTTATTGGTCGGTTCCTCCAAAGTGGTTCCTCCTTGTAAAATAAAGGGTACTTTATTTTTTGGTTTTAAAATTTTTGCACCATCTTGCTCTCTCTTCTCTTCTTTTAAAGAGGGTGTTGGTTCCTCATGCATCTCTGATCTCATAATAACACCCATTGACGCTCTCTCCCAGCTCTCTTCGGCATTTAGTCCTGACTCAAGTCCTCTTCGTCGAACAAAGGAAATCGTTTCGACTGTCTTCTTAAGTACAATAGATTGAATTTGTGCCTCTACATTCATGAGTATTTCTAGTCTTTTAAGGTGTAATCTATGGTATTTTGTCACAATACCGTCCCAGGTCATCACATAAGGGATTATCTCAAACCTACACTTATAAATAAGACCCAACTCATTGGCTAGCAGGTCATACTCCCTAAGTTTTTCAGTTTCAACTATTTGAAGTGAATCTTGGGAAGTGATTTGTACTTTAATGAGTGTTATCTTATTCTTCTTCTTATCCAAAATAGATATGTCAGGTCTGTTATTCCGAATTTTAACATCAGTTTTTATTCTATTGTCCCCTCTTATCTCTGCATACTCATTATCAAGAATTTCAAAAACTGAATGGCTGCTAATTCGTTTTGGCGACTTAAAATTATATTTATTCAGCAAAAGTAAATTTATACATCGTACCATTTCATTGTGTCGATTGTGTGATCATGACCCAGCATTTTTTCACATCTAGTTGCTAGATGATCTAGAGTCTTACCAGACTTCCCGCAATGTTGACACATACCATCTGCTCCCCAGAATACATTTCTATCCTGGATATAGCAGAACACAGCTTCATTGCGTGGTCTAATATTCCCTTTCTTTAGCCATCTTGAAGAGTCACTAACACTCACAAGCTCATTTTTTCTTGCATTATATAACTTTGAATTGAGTTTTCGTTTTTCTATTTCGTTATATAGTTTTGCAAGTTGAGCTTCTTCTAAACTTTTCTTATTAACTTCTTCTACTAACCTGTATTTTAGTTTTAAGAAGCCTTTTATTAGTGCAGGATGAGTTTTATTATTATTCTCCACCTTGAGGATTGCTGCTCGTCTAGTTGATATTTCTTTACTTTTTTCCAGACAATCCAAGAGTTGCAGAAGCATATGTTCGCTTCGCAACTCAACACTATGTAGGCCTCTTCCAAGTTCTGTTCTAGAAAGATACAAACGCTTTTTACATCCTGGGCGAAGATGTATCTTATTCTTCACTAACACCGTACGAACTGCCTTATCTAACTTAGAAAAGTCAGCCGGTTCAAGTCGAAGTACTCCTATGTGATAAATGATTAACGATATCGCATGTTGATTGATTGCAGAAAATAAATTTTTTGCGTTTAATCTAGTGTGACAAAGTCTTTCAACTCTTGATATAAGTTTGCTTTGTACTTCTTCAAATGAGCTACGTGTTGGAATTCCTCTGCTATCTTCTATTATTCCTAAATATTTGTAAACACTAACACCTTCTAGAAGAGTAGCAGTATCTTCACAACACGTATCATTTGTGGCTGACTTCTCTTTATTAATCTATAACCCAATCACCTTATAAAATTCCTTTGCCTCGTCTGTGATAGCACTCAATGTCGAACTGTCTTTAGCAAGGAGCTTAAGATCATCAATAAACAAGAGATGATTAGTAGAATGGGATTCTGCATCTGTTTGTAATGTCACTTTTGTGTATTTTTTATTACGCTTTCGGCTTAATGGATCTATACACAACACAAATAAAAATGGTGAGAAATTATCTCCCGGCAGAATCCCTTTCTCAAACTTCTTGCTCATGATTTTTTCAGGCTCTACTGATATATCAAATTTCCATTTTGATATAATTACCTTAATAAATTTCAGGATCCAATCAGGTAAATTTAGATTTCCAATGCATGAGTTAAATATGCATGATCAATTGAATCATAAGCTTTTTTAACATCAATCCATGTTGCCTTAAGATTATTTCCATATTCTTTATTTAAGGCAATATTCAGTAGAGCCTGCTCTTTCGCTCCCTGCACACCTCTAACTGCTCCCAACTGGTTCTCCGCAAGCAACCCTCGCCTTTCCACTTCAAGTTGAACGACTTTCGTTACACACTTTGTCGTTAACTTATAGAGGTTGGACATACAAGTGATTGGCCTGTAGTCAGAGCCTCTTTGTGGACTTCCTTTGGGTATCAAATAGGTAAGCCCGCAGTAAAACCAATCAGCTTGAGGTGTTCCTTCTAAACATATAACTTTCACAAAATCATAAAGATATTTGTGAAGAGTTGTAAGTTTCTCAATGAAAAAATTGTAAATGCCATCAATTCCAGCAGCTTTCCAATTAGGGAGCCAATTAATGATATTTACAAATTCATCAAGTGAAGGAAACGTGGTCGGATGATTATCTGATACAAATGGAATTAAATAATCATCATAGGTGACTGTGTCATCATTTTTGTTCCACATTGTAGACCAAAAACTCACAATTTCATCACGACTAACCACATGCTCGGATTCCACACGCTCAGATAACCCACGATAAAATCGACCTCGGGAAAGCTCAAACATACGATTCTCTTTTCGGAATTGCTTCCTACTTTCATGCATCGTAATTTTTTTCTCGTAAACACTCAACGACTCATTCTTCTTAACTAAAGCTTCAGAAAGATCAGTTACACTGCTCAAGTTTAAATTAAACTCTCGCATGATTTTCTTAAGGCTCTTCGTTTCCGAAGTAAAGAGCTTTTCCTGTTTACGAGCCTTCTCGAGGGGATTTTTGGAAAGTATTAACTTAGAAATTTAACTTTCTATGTTTCTTTCCAAGCGGATCTAGGCTTCTCTTTAGGTGTTGCCTAGTTATAGCATACCTGTGCTGCCTGGATTATCCGTGCCACTGCAGTTATCGTCATCGGTACATAAGAATCAGCATACTCACCGATAATTCGATTAATAAGGCCCCAAACTTTACTATCAACCAATTCATTTGAATGTTTTCTAGTTCGGACCACCACTTTTCCAATTTCGTTCTCCGAGATTTCTTTGATTTTACTCAAGAATTTATCTCTCAGGTTTATGTACTCCGTGGTGTCGGTCAAAGTGCATGTATCAGCGAGACAAGTGGCGATTCTACGTCGCTCTCTATTCTCTTCTGATTTTACTTCCTTTTCTATCTCACTTTGTGCCAATTTTTTTAACACTTCGAGAGTTTCAGTGCAGCCGAATTTCTCATTATAGTACCTGTGAAGCTCTGTCCAGCCATTTCTTGGCATTCTTTCAAACCTTGTCTGTACTGCAAAAAAAACAATTCGAGGCCATTCCTTCGGGTCGGCTGTTACAAAATCGAATATCGTCCGTAAGGCCATTAGCCTGTTACCTTCTGGAATAGCTAGAGTACAGGGGTTTGTCATGTCGTACGATGGCTCGCACGCAGGGACTTCAACCGAAGAGGGAAGTGGTATATTAGGCGAAGGTAAGGTGTCAAGCCCACTGTTTTGCATGTTACTGAATGTTTGGCATAGTGGTGGATGTGTGGTTTTTGTGTAGGAGGAGGAAGGTAGGGAAATCGCCAGTGGGTGTAGCTCACATTTTTGTATGCCACTCTCACTTTTCTTCACCTCATCGGCGTCGTTTGCATCTTTTATTTTATTATTTTTTAATGTTTCGCTGCTAACATTTTTCTTTCTACCCATTAGTAGAGAGTTATAAATAATATTTTTTATATTTCTTTCTCTTAAGTTTACAGTTTATTCAATATTTTCGAAAACGAGTATATTGTTATTTAGAAGTGTCTTTCGATATCTTTATAAGTTAAAAATTTAGATTTCAATAATTAAAAATGAGAAATAATTTAAAAAAAAAGAGTATAGAATAATAAATGAAATGTATAATATTTGTGTGTTTGATATCTAATAACTAAGTTACAAATTTACTTATTTAAAATTTTTAAAGAAATATTTAAAATTTTAGATAATTAATTCTAAAATTTGTGAATTAAAAGCAAAAATATTTTTTTACATCAGTTTTTATAACCCAGAATTTTATTAAATAAAATTGGAAATACTTTATTTAAAAGTATCACATCTTTTTAAAATAGTGGCAAGTGTTATATTTGTTTTTATGACATTAACGCAGTTCTAGGTTAACATATGACTGCTACACCCCATCGGTACCCGCGATACCACGTCCCAAGCCCATCATCAGGTGTGAGACCTAATTAGGCAGGCAGTTGCCCGGGTTCGTTTGTCCGTTGCATGGGTGGATCGAGGCCCCCTTCCTTTTTTTTTTTTTTTTTTTTTTTTTTTTTTTTTTTTTTTTTTTTTTTTTTTTTTTTTTTTTTTTTTTTTTTTTTTTTTTTTTTTTTTTTAATTTTTTTTTTTTTTTTTTTTTTTTTTTTTTTTTTTTTTTTTTTTTTTTTTTTTTTTTTTTTTTTTTTTTTTTTTTTTTTTGGGGGGTTTGTTTTTTTTTTTTTTTTTTTTTTTTTTTTTTTTTTTTTTTTTTTTTTTTTTTTTTTTTTTTTTTTTTAAAAAAAAAAAAAATATTTTTTTTTTTTTTTTTTTTTTTTTTTTTTTCCCCCCTTTTTAAAAACTTTTTTTTTTAAAAGGGGGGGTTTGGTTTTTTTTTTTCCAAAAAAAAATCCAAAAAATAACTCCCACCATTTTTCAAAAACTTTTTCCAAAGAAAAAAGTTTTTTTTTGGGTTTCCCCCCCCCACATTTAGTTTTTATAAAATCTATTAATTATTTATAAAAAACAGTAAAAGTTTCTTAAATTGAGTTACTTACAATTACAGACACTTAGATAACTTATAGTGGCATATTTATGTTAGAAGAAGTAATTTAGAAATTAAACCTCATATTTATTAGAATAACATTATAGAAGGTATGATATGTGTGTAAATGTTTTATTAGAGATATTTATTACAATAACATTAGATAAGGTATGATAGATGTGTAAAGATTTTATTAGTGATATTATTGTGTAAGAAAAAAAGAGAAATATTTTTGATGTAAAAAACATTTTAAAAAATACTTAAAATCTTAAAAAAAGTATTTTTAAATAATTAATAAAAAATTGCAAAAAACGGTTTAAAAAAAGGTAGAATTAAATAGTTAAGTAACACGTAATATAAAATATTAAACTTTGTTCTATACTAGTATAACTTTTAGAGAAATAAATTTAATGATAACTTTTAAAGAAGTAGATTTAAATTTATTAAAATATTTTCATATTTAATGATATCTTTTAGAGAAATAAATTTAAAATTATTAAAGTATTTAAAACGAATATATTTTAATTTCTCTTCAAATATATCAATACTTCTGTATTTTTTGTATTTGGAAACATATCAAACCCACCAATCCATTCTACTTTAAAAGATGGCAGATCTATAAGAGAAACGACTTCTAAAATATTATTAAGGGTTTTTTCATAAGCACACGAAATATAAAATATTTCTTTAATAAAAATATGATTTTTAATTTTGTTCATTAATTTATTTGAAACACCATTTCGAGGAGGATCTAATATGACAGAACATTCCTTATCCGGAAATTTGGCTTTTTCAACAGTATTTTCTACTAAAGTAATATTATTAATACCGTTTATTTTAATATTTCGATGTGCATCTGATATGCATTCTTTGCTTAATTCTAATCCAATTATTTCATTAAAGTCTTTGTTTAAACAGACGCTGAACATACCTGTTCCACAACAGAGATCTAAAAGTGTATCTGTGGTTTTTAATTTTTTGATTTTTTGAATTAAATATTCGGTTACTTCTGTATTTATTTGGAAAAATGAAAAAATAGAAATTTTGAATTTAAAATTTGATAAAAGACAAGTTTCTAAATCTGGATGTCCTTTTAAGCATATAACTACCGGTGAAATATCTAATGTTTCGTCTGGTTGTGTATATTTTGTTTTGATTTCATTTAGAAAGGAATCTGACAATTCTTTAGAAAGAATATTTTTTTCGGGTTTTATTCCTTCAAATGTATCGTTAGAAATCTGTAAAAAAGAATTATCAGTTAAAATATTTCTAGAAATATCGATAATCTCTGAAAATTCTTTTAAAGAAATGTCTTTTGATTTGATTTTGATTAAAGATAAACTTTTATCATTGAATTCTCTTACGGATAGAATCATTAAAAATCCTTTTTTGTTTATTCTGTCAAAAACCAAATCTTTTTTATCTTGTAAAATATTATTTAAATTCCCAACAATATTTTTCATATTTTCGCTCACATTTAGACAGTTAGAAACGTTATATACAAGATTTGGATATTCTATAAATTTATGTCCTCTAAATCCAACTATTATATCATTATTCTTATCGAATCCAAAACTAAATTGACAATTATTTCTTACTTTTGTATCGGAACTTTTCATAGAAATAAAATTTTTGTAAATATTTTTATAAAAAGACTCTAAAGTATTACTTTTATATGTTAATTGTTCCTCATAGGGCATTTTCCATAGAGTTGTTACAACATCTCGTATATCAATTTCCATAGATACTGTATTATGTGACTGGAAACAAATTTCCTTCGATTTTTTACCAAAGAAACCATCTTCTTTGTCCTCTAATCGTCTAAATTTTAATTTTACATTATTTTTTAAATAAAAATTTTCAAATTGTTCTAATTGTTGGGAAGAGAGAGATTCTTTGAATATTATAAAACCAAAATCATTTTTTTGTACGTAAGTAATTTTAAAATCGCTTACTTTTATCTTTAAATTTTTAACGAAACTTTTTTTCAGTTGAGAAATTGTGGCATATCTTGGTATCTCAGATATTTTGTATTGCAACATATAAGGGAATGTTTTTATTAAATTAAAATTTAATATTTATATAACGATTTTTTTTAGAATTACCTTTATAAAGAATTTTTAGAACATAAAAATTAAATTTTATAGTAACAGATGTTTGGTAGAGAAATATAATGAATCTTTAGAGGTCGTTTTTACATTTTTTAATTTAAAAAACCCCGAATGTTTCCGGTATCAAACGAATTTTGATACCAAAAGGCTATAAATGGTGTAAAAAACAACAATAGCATTATATTTAAAATTTGTCTTTATAAATTTTAAAAACTAATATAATATCTCTACTAATTCTAGCGAACAAATCAAATGAATCTGGTATTTGAAATTTGTACCTTCGTTGATTTCCAGATATCATTTATGAGCTATGGTTTGTGCATGTTGACCAACCGAATACGATGAAATATCGTAACAATGTTTTCGCGGAAGAATCAAGAGATTATCTACAAGCAAAATGAAATGAGCGCGTAAAAGCAGAATTAATTAAATAAGTAGATAAAGTTGACCAGACCAGAATTTAAAAAGAATTCTAAAATACTAGACGAGCTTCTAGATGGCCAATAAAAGTTTTTATAATTATTGCTTCACGTCTAATAAAGGCTTGTCATATAATAAAATCGTAAAGATAAAAACATAACTCGATTAGAAAAAGTCACAACCAAAAGAGCATTTGTATCGCTCACTCATGTTTTGTTTCGAACACTAGAATCTACTATATCTTACAAAAAGAAGTATTTATGTAAACATAAAAACAGCTCGAAAAATAATTTTTGAACGAAATGATGTGCATTCCAAAACTTCTCATCGAAATAATTTCCAGTAAGATTTTGTTTTCCTTGTTTAGATAAGGGGGAAATTCTTAGATGTTGACATATTTTTGTTCGGTTCAGATAGTAAGTTTCATATATGCAATATCATATGTTATTATTAAACGACGGAAAAGCTTGGATCCGCTTTAAGCAAACCAGGATATGTAAATTTAATATGTAAATTTATTGAGATAGCCCAGAAAGAAATCTTGAGATAAGAAAATCATACTTTCTATATCCGAAAGATAGAAAAAAACCTTACGGGCGCTTATTTTAATTAAACTACAAAGTTTTTAGTTTAAGTGATTTTTGAAAAAAGCTACTATTAAATATATGAATAATCAAAAGTTACATAAAAATAGCAGTAGATTCAAACGTAATTCAATGGTTTAGTTTCTATTGGTCAGTTTTATTGTAAGATATTATATTTGTAAATGTTACATCTAAAATAGGAATTTTATGCGAAATCTCTAACTTTTTGATCGAACTCGAGATTCAAATGCTATTTAAATTTTTTATAAGAAACAACTGATAATGTTTTTGGTATTTAAATATTTTCAGACGTTGTTTAAATCATGATGAAAATGCAAATCCTATTGATTCGTTTTATGTATATAACATGATAGAATCATTCTTTTTCATAATTTATTTAACAGGATGTTATTATATATAGATATAGTTATCTGTTTAAAAAATTTTTTTAGAGACTATTTACGTTAAATATAATTTATTGCGATACATTTATCAGATTTGAATCATGAAAATTCAAACCTTCAAATTTAGACAAACATTCAATTTGAAAAACAAACACATAAACAGCAAAATGTGTCAAATATATTTCCAATCAAAGTGCAAAGAGCATAATTATCTTTCGGAAATTGTTTGCCGTGTAAAAGCATAAAGATTAAATCACAAACCCAAAAAAGTTCTTACTTAATTTATGCTATACATAGATTCAGTTACGGAATTATTGATATTAAAAGAGCGTATAATTTATTTATTTTATCTTTTTGAAAAATAAATTGGAATTACCATCTTTCTAATTTAATACATTATATTTATCTTATAAATATCACATCATTTAGCAACAACAGCACATATTGCATTCTTTTCATAAATTAAAGCAGTTATATTGCCTAGATAGATAGTTTCCTACCATCTTTTCATGACAAAAACATAGAAAGCGCATAAACTGGCATGGAAGTAGCAAGGATTTCATTAGTTTTGTTCCCTGTTGCGTAATATATATTCGAGCCCTATTTTGGTTCCTTAAAATCCAAGAACATTTCCATTTACTCTTAACTTTATAAACAAAATAAATTTCATACTAAGATACCTCAAGAATCGAAATGGGATACCCCTAAAAAGGGCCTTGGCATACCAAGAGATATACCCAGCTACTTAGCTATCCCGGCTTTAAAGGCTATTAATTTAAAGCAATTAGGAGCTTATTCTTCTAACCCGAGTAAGCCACTCATGTTTTTCATACTTTTGCATGGCGATTGTCTACAAGTTCAGCTGTGGTCTGCAGACTCGCTGCATGAAAAACTACCAAATAATTTTTGAAAAAAGTTTCGCTGTTTCTTAGATCTTCTCCTCATATTAACCACATGAAAGACCGAAAATAAATGTAGTTCTATTTTCACTAAAAAGCAACCCTTGACTTTCATTTGCTAATTTCTCATACACACTGCCAACAAGATGGTTTTTTTTGGGATTATCGATCCTCTATATAGAAATTTATAAAATATAATTATATTTAAAAACAAAAAGAGGTACCAGAATGAACAGTAAATCAGGCATCACAAGAAAGGCATGACAAAAAGATAAATATGACCAAGAATAACATAATTAGAGACACCGCATTTACGTTTAAAAACAATAATTTATATATTAGTACAGTAATGATGAGCAAAAGCACCTTTTTGGTAGACATTTACTTCAAAATTAGCTGCTTTCCAACAAAAATACGGGAGTCAAGTCGTTTATATAGCAAATATAAATCGAACAATTTCATCTTTAACAATATAATTTTAGAAAAAATTAGTTAAAAAATGTAAGTGATTTCTTAGGATGACTAAATAAGAATATAATAGTAGGAAAAGGCTATCTCTTATATACCCGTGAATAGAAATGTATTCTAGATTACAAAAAGAAAGTGACCCAATAGTAGAAAGTGAAATAAGTCTATAGAGCCTTTGTCAAATAAATGGAGCAAGCACCAAATTATTTCTATACAAGGTTCCATGATAATTAAGCTTTATCTCCAATATATTTCTAAATAGTAAATTACCTTAGTTATAAATTAGAACAATCGGTCGCATTATTAATCAAAAACTCGAAGAAAAGTATCTGAAAAAAATATATTTGAATAAACTTTGAACTATAATTAGAGATAATACGCTAGTGATTTCATTTTCGATAAAAATAAATTATATTGAGCTTTTTAGGCGTATAGTTTTTCATAACATATTTTTTAAGCAATTCAATTAATAATTAAACGATATTTTGCTCACCAGTCGGTATATAGGATCTTATTTTTACTTATATTTCAAACAATATACAATAAACAAACATAGGAAGTTATTTTCGACAAATTTCATAAGATATATCTGTTTGGTTAATATCGTTAATTTTACTAATCTGGAAGTGATCAATATGTACTGAAAATTCATACTGACAATTTCTTTAGATTGAAAAAAAGGTTTTTAGTCAAGTTAGAGGCTACACCGAGCGGAAAACACATCCAGGGTTAGTAAGGCGGAGCAAAAATGCAAAAATCATGCAAAACCTGCATATATACATTGCATTTAACAATATATATTATTGTTGGAGAAAATGAAATTCAAGCGTACTAATGTGATTTTCAGCAAGTGTTATCCTTAAAATCTAGATAAAAACTAAATTTAAAACACGCTTTAAATAGACCAGTAAAATAAATAGAACTATAAAACATACAGAAAATGTAAAACTTTCTTTTATAAAATATTTTACCTTTGAATATATTTAAATATCTTGTTAAAAAATTTTAAATTTTTTCTTAGTATCTATACAATCAGAGTAATTCAAAAGCAACTAAATCTTTTCTTTATATAAAAGGCAAATGTATTTAACGAAAAAACAAAAAATTTATTAATTTTTCTTTAAGATAGACTGAGAAAACAATCACCACTTTTTTATGTTCTTTTATGTATGATCTTTATTTGATCGCATTTCAAATCATAAAATCAGACTAAAACCCAGATATAAATTATTTTTTCCTCTAATCAGCAATTTACATTATTATTTGTAGTATAATATTTCCTTATAATTGAATTTTAATTCTTGTATGAAAACCAAATAGTATCGAAAGTTAATCTTATAAGCCAATATTTTTTAATTTTATGTAATTGTTAGTCACAAGCTATACAAACAATTCGTCGTTTAAAAAATTATTTTTTATTAAGGAAAGATACGAATTATTTTGATTAAAGAAAAAATCTCAAAAAAAAATTCTAATAAAAGATTTTAATCAATTAAAATAATTAAAAAAACAATTTTATCTTTCATTTTAATATATAGGCTCAGAATTTTTTTATTTCTAAATGCCAAGGATTAATAAAATATCAAGATATTGCAAACCTGATAAAAAGAGAAAAATAAAAAACGAAACAGAAAAACATCATTTTTCAGAATACCAAGGTAGTATAAAACTTATTACATTGCTCATTCTTTTTCAAAGTTTATTCAAACCGTGCAATTGTTTTCGTATTGAAGTTATGTTTCCAAATGAAGAAGGAAAACGTCAATCGATTCGAAAAGATAGTACCCCTTATGTTTTACAAACCAATCGGTGAAAACCAATTAATACCATCCACAAGTAACCAAGCCTTTTCAAATACGACAAAAAATACCAATTATATTCAAGAAGTAAACATTGTTGATATAGATCAAGAATTTGATAAAAGCAAACAAACGGAACATACGCGCAAAACGAAAATTTGATGATAATATTATACCAAGTGGTAGCTGTCTTTCAGCAGAAATTCATTCAGACTTTGATGATTCTCAACCACTCGATTTATCTTGTAAAAAAAATTTAAAAGTTCACAAATAATCGAAGATAAGGATTCGGAATGGTTAAAAAAAAGCAATACGAGCATATCTTTTGATTACTCAGACAAATTTATAATCCAATCGAGGTATTTTAACAATTTTAGAGAATCAAAGCCTGATGATCATAAATTTAACATTTCGGAGATTACAAGCACAAATATTGATATTCAGACATTCGAAATTTTGCTTTATGTTTTACATTTTGGCTATCATAAAAAATGTTTAGATTTGAAAACAAAAAATTTCATCAATTTTTTAGAAGCTTTTACGTATTTAAGTTGTTATACAAATTCAAGTGTAATGTACACTCTATATAAAAATTTAACTCCGTTATTGGTATCATATATGAATTATGTGAAGTTAAAACTACCTGATGAAACAGTAAAAAACACTCTATTTAAGAATTCTATGCTGTTTTTACCATTTCTATCCACAATATTTCGGACAGTCGATGTAAAATTTGATAAAAATACCGATGAACTATTGTTCTCAAAGAAATCAAATCAGTTTGAGATATTTTTCTTTGATACAAAAACAATTCAAAAATTAATAATTCGCGCTACATTCGATGCACTTATTTTGATTACAAACGAACCTAATATTGATACCGAATTATTTTCATGGTTAATTCATTTATATATAATAAACACTGTTAAAATATCTCATGATAATATATATTATTCCGAAGCCTATGAAAATGATAAAAATTATATCTCAAAAAAATTACCAAGTGGAGAAGTACATTCAAATTTAAATATTTTCTCCTTCGATGTATTAAAAGATATTTTTTTAACAACTAAATACGATACGAAGTTCCTGGAGCTAGAACGCATCGCTTTATCTTTTTATGATTTGAATCTATTTACATCTTTCAGGAATTTAGAATCACTATCTTTAGTCAATTGTATTTGGCCGACTAATATTCACTTTTTCTCAAAATTGTATTTTAATTTTCCACGACTTAGAATATTAAAACTTGTTGGTCTTAAATTGAATGAGGTTTTTTTCAACAATTTAATCAAAATCAAAATAGAATACCTAGATTTAATAGACTGCTATTATAAATGTTGTAATGATAAATTAATAATATGGGACGATGACAATACACTGCGAGGTTTACGAATTGATTATTCTAAATTAGGTAATGAATGCACAAACTTTCTGATTAAATCTAAAAACCTTGAATATATAAGCCTTAGACATATAAAATTTCCATGTAATAAATCCGGATCCTTTTTATTGGGTAGAAAAAACTTTAATTCGTTAGAGCTTTCCGGATTTAATATATTAGAATATATTTCGAATTTTTTCTATGCTGATATTGAAGTTGAAAATTTATCTTTGACAGATATGAGCTCGATAGAGCTTAAATGTATATTAAAACAGAAAACTTTACATACATCTACAAAGAGTTTAGATCTTAGTGGTTGTCCATTGGATTCCGTAGAAATTGATTTTTTGAAACAGTTTGAAAAATTAGAAGCCCTGAAACTTTGTAATTTACCTTCTTTGGAACAAAGTTTGACCGGTTTAGATTTTTCTTTTAAAAATACGTTGCTTTCCATCGATTTATCAAATTCAAAATTCTTTCAAAAGGATTTGATGTTTCTATGCCAGTTTAATTGTTTAAAAGAATTGAAAATCGCGAACTGTGACTTTAAACCTGGATTTATGAGATTTATCAAATTCGGGTTTTCTTGTTCATCATTGCAGAAACTAGACATTTCCGAGAATCAATTAGATATCCACGATATTTATAGTTTAAGTCTATTAAAAAATCTTAATTATCTTTCAATTACACTTGATGATCGTATTTATATGCAATTTGTTGCTCGATACGGAAATATAAGTTTTTCTAAATTAAGTACATTGGTTTTGCTAAGCACTTCTACAACTAAAATTCCGATAAAGTTTATAACAGCACAATTATCGTTGATAAATCTTCATTTTATAAATTTAACTATAAATGATGGCATTCTTTCTGTAGAAGATATTTCATGCTTGAAATATTTAAAAAACATTAAATTTTCTTAGATTTCTGAGTGCTTTACTGAGGAGAGAGTGACTATTAATGTTACATTAAAAGAATGTTTGGTTTTATATTTCAAAAATGCTCTAAAATATTTGATTTAGTAATCTATTGTTTGAATCTAGTTTAGTATTGAATAAAATTATGTTCTTTGATATTCTTCATTGTTTAATTATATTTTTATATTTGGTTGGCTTCGAAATTTATGTAACAATTAAACATTACGAATCTACACTTTGAATTACTAAAAAACATGAATAATATGCTTTAGACGTTTAAATTTTTTCATATAAAAGAAATTTTGTTCCTTAGTTGAATAGATATGAATTAGCGTAATTTTTCAAAAAAACATAGAAATAATTATCTTTGTCTAATTTAGGCAATTTTAGGCTTTTTATTTGAATATAACTAAAATAAAGATATTTACAAGCGTAAATTTTTGTTATGAATCGAAACCTAAGGCTTTTTTATAGTGAGAATTATATCAATTTGTATACATAAAATGATGATTTTTATAAAACCATCTTACTATCAGAACGATTCAAACTATCATTTGTTGGCATACCACAAGCAAAATTCATTTAAACATGTAATTTTACTTGATCTTGTCATTATCTTTTTACGTAAATTTTTTTTCATAATAAAACTATTTATAATTATAGTGAATTAAGTTTTTATTATAGTATTTACATATCCGCCCAGGATGTAAAGAGCGTTTATATCTTCCTAGAACAGAACTTGGAAGAGGCCTACATAGTTTGTTTTTTTGGGAAAACATATGCTTCTGTAACTCTTGGATTGTCTGGAAAAAAAAAAAAATTAATATTTTTTTTAAAAAAATTTAAAAGGTGGAAAATAATAATAGAAACCATTTTTTATAAAAAAAATTTTTTTTAAAAGTAAAGTTTTGGGGGGGGGAAGGGTTTTTAAAAAAAATTTAGAAGAAGCACAACTTGAAAAACTATATAACGAAATAGAAAAACGAAAAATCCATTCAAAATTATAAAATTAAAAAAAAAAGAGGTTGTTGGGGTTAGTGATTTTTTAATATGGTTAAAGAGAGGAAATACTAGGCCACGAAATGAAGCTGTGTCCTGCTATATCCAGAAGAAATGTATTCGGGGAGCAGATGGTGTGTGCAACATGCGGGAAGTCTGGTAAGATGTGGATCATAGCAACAGATGTGAAAATGCAGGCCATGATTACACCAGACGGCATATGATGGTTAGATACCACACACTTCTTCTAAATAGATATAAGTTAAGTCTTCAAAACAAATAGAAGTCACTCAGTTCAAGAAATTCTTGATAATGAGTATGCAGAGATAAGGTGGAACAGAATTAAACGATGTTAAAATTAGAATAACAGACCGGACAGATTTATTTTAGAAAAGAAAAAGATAACACTCATAGTAGGAATCACTTAAGATTCACTTCAAATAGTGAAACTGAAAACTAGGAAGTATGACCGCTAGCCAATGAGTTGGGTCTTATTTATAGGTGTAGTGTGAGATAATCCCTTATGTGATGACGAGACGGTATTGTGCAAATACCATAAATTTCATCTTAAAGACTAATACCCATGAATGTAGAGGCATACATTCAGTCTATAGTATAAAGACAGTGAAACAATTTCCTTGATCGACGAAGGAGTTGAGTCAGCACCAAATGCCGAAGAGAGCTGTGAGAGAGCGTAATGTGTGTTATTATGAGAGCAGAAGCGAGGAACCAACACCCCCTTTAAAAGGAGATAAGAGAGAAAATGAGGCAAAAATTTTAAACTAAAAATAAAGCACCCTTTATTTTACAAGGAGAACCACTAGAGGAACCGACCAATAACATAAGAAGAGTCGGATTTGGAAGAAGAGACAATAGTGGCTAAAGAGGTAGAAGAAAACATATAAAAAATGATAAAAAATATTTTAACCCAGAATTTTATTAAATAAAATTATAGTATTCATATATTGTATTGTTTTTATTTCACTATCGATTTAGGCTTGTGTATTCTAGTTATGATTGTATTTCGTTTTTATTATGAGTTAACTAAGATTTTTTTATAGTATTTCACTATTTATTTAGAAACCGAAAATTTTGTGTCTTTTAGCAAGTACATCTATAGAGCCGGTTTATATCTAAAAATCATATTGTTTCCGAGTATGAGATATCTATATGTTTTAGAAAAATGTTTTTTTTTCTAATGTTTTACATCTATAAAAATCTTACTACATCCACTGTCTAGTTAAAAAAAGGATTCCGAATTTTGATTAAGACTATAAATACAGTACAATACCAACTTTGCATAAAGTCGAATTTTCATTGATAAATTTTTTCTTCGTCAGAATGTAGCAATATTTGTTATCTGAAGACTTTTTATTCCGGTCTTAATAAAATCCGATAGATTTGATATCAGCTCGCGTTTAGGTACAGGTGAGATGATTACAACCAAAGTGTGTGTTAAAAAAAATATCGTCTTAATAGAAAATTTCATATACTTGAAAGTTATTCTAAACAATCTTCGTTTGGATCTAAATTTTCAAGCCAGTTTTGTATTAAGCTGTGGACGCTTGTTTATTTACACTGCTTTTAGAATGTTACGAATTAAAGATGCATTGGTTGAAGTTGGAGTTGAATTTTATTAAAAGTGGATATAATCACCGAATGATCTATGTTTCTATCTAATACAGTAATCCATGAATATTATCTCCCTTCTTTTATCAAACGCTGATACTATGCATGGTATTTTGTTTCGAAATGAACATTCTGATTACTGTATACTTATTTTGGAATTAGATATGTCTTTAAGTGATTATGATTAAAAATCTTACAAGAATAATTCGTAATCTTCATCCTCAACACCCAGTTTCGTCCGCTTTCAGTAATATCCCTTCCGATATTTTTCTAGTGGGTTTATTTACTTCTCGGGTTTCTTAACAAAGAGTTTTTAAGGGGCGGATTTTTGGCCCGGGTACAACTTCAAAGTAGAGGTCCAGTCCCTTTTAATCGCCTCTTACGACCAGCAGAGAATACTCTAAGCCAATTTTGCTCCGCATGGTGAGGAAAAAACGATTTCCAATAGTATTGAAAACGGAATTGATAGTTTTTTTAGCTTTTTTATACTTGATTTAGTTTACATCAGGCTTATAAATCTATTTTAATTTTTAGAATAATTAATTTATTAGATCACAACGAAGCTTTATGTTACCCGAAGGAAAATTTTAAAACATCCAAGCTATTTCTACACAATTTTCGATTATTTAGATGACGACTCATTATTTTCCAAAATATTTACTTTTGGATACTCTTTTTTTTGTGTTTTATGTGTATATCAGATCCCGAATTAAACTTATAAAATATAAATTAAGGTGTTAGAAGCTAGAAGAAGTACAAATACGAAGAATTTGATAGCATTCTAGAAATTTTAAAGGTTATTATATTACATTAAAAAGCAAAAATTTATAAAAAATTCCGAAAAGGAACGAAAGATATATTTATAGAAAACAATTTCGTAAATGTAATTGCCAAAAATAAATTATAAAAATCAAACTGCTAATATTCTGATCCCAATCAATTAAAAGTTTTGAAATTCAACTAATCATTTGTTGATCTAGATATATTTCGATAATGTATCGACGGCTGTCTTAGAAGAATTTCCACGGCAATCATTGAAAAAAAGAAGGGGAATATCGAACATAGAAACAGAATATCCAGGCCTTTATGACAATATTTTCAATTTAAATTAATTGGCCGAAATAAAATAATAGGAAAGTTTTTTAAAAATAAAAAGAACTCTAGAAAGAATTTTTACTGGTTCTTTATAACAATAATATTGAAATATAATTTGGTTCTCTGTTTTTGATTTTTTTTTAAAAAAATTATCCATAAATGACGTAGGATAATTCATATAATATCTACTGTGTAAAATTCCGTTCGAATCCAACAAGAAATCGTCATTATTTTAAAAGCGATAAGAGACAAAAAAGAATTTCTTTAAGAGTTTAAATTATAGTAAATATATTATTCTCGGCCCTATGGTTCTGCACGGGCTTTTGCAGCTTTCACTAATACCGTAGAATGGTCTTTTTTTAGTGGTTTGTTTACTTTTTTAGGTTTCATAACAAAATGGTTTTAAAGAGTGGGTTATTAGCCCTACGCCCAACCTGGAAAGCCAATCCTTTTTAGTCGCCTCTTACGACAAGCAGAGATTTTTCAAATTAAATATGCTCCTTTGATGGTGAAGGAACAAATACAAATATATCACGAATCAAATTTAAAGGATTATATGGTAATAGATCTTGGTTTAAATAACAAATTTTGGCCTGTGAAACAGCAACCATCGCACAATATATATTTATGATATAGCACAATACAAAATATTGTTGGTCGCCTTTTGTCTTCTATTAGCTTCTGTCTTTCATTGTAGTTTTTTGATAAGAAACTTTAAATTGAAAGAAAAATTTACTTTTAAGAACTGTGAAATACTAAAAAAAATTGGTTTAGTAGATATTCTTAATATCAGTCACATAACATGTATTGCTTTTTTATAGATCCCATAAGATTCAAATTCGTAAAATATATTTTTTAAGAAACTAAAAAGGATTGATACATAGGTAATATTTTTGAATTGAAATAATCGACTAAATTATTAATGACTGAGAAAAAAAGCTCAATAAATAACAAGCTAGAAATTTAAAACAAGCAAACCATGTCATTTGCAAAGAAACAAATTTTAAAACATACCATGCCAAATCACATCATTATTTATAAAATATATATTTGAAGTAAATGATGTATTTTATCATAATTATATATATCAGTATAAATTGCCCCAAATAGAAACTATAAGAACCAATATTTAATTAAAATTTAATCACACCAAATCAACGTTCTGTTCAAAAAGATATTTACGAATAATATCGTAATTACCTTTTTGCTTTCCATAAAATATTTGAAGTTGGCAGTTCGGTAGAAGTATCAAGCAGTTTTTTAGTGGTATTAGATCAAAATCAGGCATTTTAATTGATAACTTTATGAGCTTTTTAAAATTTTTAATATAGTTTAAATCTTCAATATTTAGCTCGACACAAGATAGATCTAAAATTTTCAACGAATTAAAAAATTTGCAAAAATTTCCTAATTTGTGAAAATGAGTATAGATAAAACTACATTTAGAAAGATATAATTCATTTAACACCCCAAGCTGTCCCATCCTATTCATAATATCTTCATTTAAAATAGTAGATATATAAGAAAGTTTTTTTAAACTCAAATTGTATTTTTCGCTTAGATTTGGTAAATATCCAGGTAATAATTTATTATTTAGTATTTCTAAATATTCTAAACAATCAAGTTTGGTTACAAAATTAAAATACTTTGTGTAATTCGAATCGATACGACTTAAACATAATGTATTTAAACGCTTCGACGCGAATTCTAACAATAGATCATCCATAAAAAGTTCCAAGACACATGATTTCATTATGAATGTTTTTAAATGTTCTAATCTAAATATTTCCTGCAAACAAGACTGGGTTATAACGGTTTCTCTCAAATCCAATTCTGTTAATGACTTGTGATTTTTTATAAAATCAATAAGAGGTGCTTCTTTGTCTAATAAAACGTTATATATGTGCAAAACGGAGATTCTAGATTTTCCAGGCAAGAAATTATAGAAATCTGGATTGTAATTTAGTTGACTTATCTCGAGATATTCCAAGTCTTTCATACATTCAATTGCGTTTGGAATATGAAATTCGGCATTCTTTTCTATTATGTATCCATGAAGTTTTAATAATTCTAAAATGGTAAAATGTTTTAAAAATTCAAGAATTTTTTTTGATATAACTGATGCTCGATGAAATCTTACTTCAATGTATCTCACGCTTTTATATGGCGCAGAAGCATAGAACTCTTTCAAGAAACATGCTTCGGCCGACGAACTACTAAAACTAAGAATTATTTTTCTAACATTCGTCCTCGAGAAAAAATTATTCCAACAGGTACTATTTATATCCGCATAACAGATATTTATATATTCTAATGTTTCATTTGAATCATAAAAATCTTTTATAAAAGGAAACGCTCCTGTAAATTTCATTTCATTTAATACTAATCCTATAAGTTTTCTACTTTCTAAAAACGAATTGAGTATGTTCACTGGAACAACTAAATTTCTAAAACTTAAGAATTCTATATTGTTTGGGATAGCCAGATTTAGTTTTGATAAGAATAATAGCGAGGAAATGTCCTTGAAATTTATAATTACTATCGATTTAAATATTTTGGTCGATAGAATATGAAAATTAAACTGTTTATCAAGAATTTTATAGTTATCTTTATTGCTTATTATGAGTGATTTGATATTAAGTTCATTTAGTAATATTATAAATAAATTTGAGGCGTAAAAATTTCCTAAGATAATTTCTAATCTACAAAATATTTTAAAGCTATTAAAAAATAAATTTTTATATGGAATATGCTTATCGAAATTTTTAACATCATAAATATCCTTTTTTTTATCTAGCAGAATCAAATTTCCATCATAGAAATCATATTTTATCATAAAAAAATCTAAGACAGCTGAAATAAAATTGTCTTTTTTCATAGAAACATCTATCCTCGCCAAACTTTCTTGTTTAAATATTGTATCGATATTCTTAGAAATCAAATTTTTATAGATCAGAGCCCTTATAAATTCATCATAATCTTTGTTCTTTGTTGCCTTTAAAAGACTTAGACATGTCAACATTTCATCAAATTGAAAAAAATTTAGATATTCCGTTATTTCTGTTATATCTTTTGATATCTTTAAATAATAAGACAATTCGAAATTACACTTGATTATTCCATACACGTATTCATTTTTCAAGGGATTTTGCGATAAAAAATCATTTAAAATTTCAAATTTTACAAAATTTTCTTTATCGTATATAAACATGAGTTTTAGTTCTCCAAAAAAATTATCATGATGCTGCGTTAGATATGTTACTTCAAAATCATTATTCGATTCTTGACATATTAAAACTTCAATTTGTTGTTTTTCGAAAAATAAAATTTGCGAGTGTCCATTTCTTCTAAAAACATAAGTAAAACTATACGAATCAACGGAATTAAAGAATATAAACGTGGATAATATATTAATCCAACTAAAAATCACTTCAATATTCAAAACTTTTTTATTCATTCTATACGTAAACATTCCAAATGAAATATTCATTTCAAGGCTTTCAAATTGTTTAATATATAATTAATTGGTTATCTAAATATTATTTTATCTTAAGATACATTAATTAAAATATATTTTTATCTTTTTATAGATTAAAAAATTGATTGTATTGTAAGTTAAGTTCTGTAGGTGTATTTTTTAATACCTCCCTACCCTTTACCAATTTTAGATAATTAATGGTCATTCTTTTATTCTTATATATGTTAAGACTTAATAACTTTACAGATCAATATAATGTCAATAACAAAAAACTTTATTATTGATTTACAAATATTTCCATACTAGTTAAAGATGAAAAATTAATATGCGTATAGCTTCATTCAACATCATAACAAATTGCAAGACATCTCAAATATTTTTCAGCTTACAATCTAACATTTTATTTTATCTAAAATATTCTTTTTCAGTTAAAATCAATGTGCTATCTTATATTTGACCAAACAACACTTGACATACATTTCTATTCCAATAACACAAAGTGCTTATTAGTATAAGATTTACAATTATAGCCCTTATACATCAAATTATTTATTAAAAACCCAATTCTACACAACTTCAATAAAAAAAGTAATATTGAACGCCTTATCCAAAACCACCCGATTTAAACTACTCGAAGCAAATATTAAGAACTAATTCCCAATTCTATTAATTATATGTAAATACCACTAAAACAAAATAATATTAAGAATTTTTCACATGAGCTTTAAACCCTCATCGCAAACAGATAGTTTTTATCCTCAACCACATATTTATAATATTTTTTGAACCGAATGATTCATAATTCGTTTTAAAAACAAAAAAAATATTTAAATAAAAATTTAAATCCAATAGCCATAAAGTTTATCAAGAAATCTTCATAACAATCCATAATAGTTACATAAAAACGTCTTTTTTACAACATATTCACTAAATACATTATTACCCTACATTTATTTCCATAATGTTTATATTAGCTTCCCCCTTCTCAAAATAATTAATCATCTAAATAAAACACAATATACACATAACCTGTTCTCTTCTATAATTTTTAAACTTTTATTAAAATAACCAATAGTTTCAAGAATATAAGTACTTAAATTCCTAAATTATTCGAGTTTTTAATATTTTTATACACACATTGTATATATTACAACCACATCTTGAAATATCTCTAATTCTATTGATTATATATCCTCAATATTAAACCACTTTCTCTTATCCTTAAAAGAAATATTTTATTAGTATTCTCCACCTTTAGAATTGCTGCTCTTCTAGTCAATATTTCTTTGTATAAACACAAATGACTTATAACAAATGATTTATAACTAAATACAAATGACTAATACCAATAACAAATGATTATTACTAATAACAAATGACTTATAATAAGAAAATAATATTAATAATAAGACAATAAACCACCATATAATATACTTTATTTATAATAACTACTAATCCAAACACACATATTAATACATATAAAACATAAGTACTCCTTAATACAAACTTCTCCTTAAAAACACAGGGCTTTCTCCTAATTAAATTTTAAATTTTTTTTAATTAAATAAAAAGATAAGCAATAGTATGTTAATCTATACTGTCTTTAATGTCTATATATCTTTAATGTCTATCCTGACTCTATAGTCTATACTGTCTCTAATGTCTATACTGTCTCTAATCTCTATACTGTCTCTAATGTCTATAAACATATATTATTACTGTCTATAACCATAATAATATATGTAACCATATACATATAATATAACCCTTTACTAATATTACTCTAACTTAACCCTTTACTAATATTACTCTAACTTAACCCTTAAACTTAATCTCTATTCCCTATTTTTAAAACCTTTATTTCCACCCCCTAAAAAAATGCTCCTCAACAAAAGATGCATAGTTTCATTCTCTTCCTTCTCTCCCACAGCAGTACTAGCCACGAAATCCAGAACCTTCGATCCTTCATTCTCATCATGTTCCGACATATCACTACACAACTACAAAACAAACAAAACCACCACTCTCGACCAAGACCTCCGTTTTAACACAGTACTTTGGTGTGAATCACCTTCCTACTCATTTTTATCCGCCGGTCAAGAAAACGGTACATTTCAAATATTTAAACATTACGATGACACTTTACACCCGTATTACACTAACAGTACACATCTAACTGGTGATATAACTGGTATGTCATATAATCATTCCAAACACCTTTTATCCATTGGCGGTTCTTCTTCAAAAATAATTTTATATGATATTAACACCCCCGACAAGCCATTTCTAGCCCCTCAAATAAAACCCGACACTTTTCATATTTCTTCACTTTCTTTTAACCCCAAAGTGTCACACATCCTCTGTGCAGGCACCACCACCGGAAGTATTGTTGTTTTAGATTTAAGACAGAAAAAAGAAGTACTTCGTATTTCACATCCACATTTACAACACATCACTCAGATACTCTGGCACCCTCTCTCCACCACTTCTATACTTGCCTCTTCTCCCACCTCCATCCTTTCCTTTGACCTCTCCACTGATACAACCACCACTTTAGTCACCACCAAATATCTCAACACATTCTCCATACACAATAGTAATAGTGATGACCCTTTCCTTCTATACACCACACCCACCTCCATAACCACACAGCCACTCAGCATATCTACTAATAATAGTAATAGTAATAATATTAATCCCTTTACTACCTCCTCTAATAATATAAGTGACTTACAACTCTCCACTTATACTCCTCTTCTCTCTTCTATATCTTATACAGATGGTAAGACATTACTAACTAACATACTTAATATACATAATACTCCTTATATAACACCTTATAATAATTCTAATTTAACTGTTACTTCTTATAATTTATATTCTTATAATAATAAGTGTTATAATATTTATAAATTACCTAAGATTTATATGTCTAGTGATATTAATAAGAATACACTTATATATCGTATATATAGTATTATGGTAGATAGTGATAAGGGTAGTAATGTATTAGATAAGGGTAAGGGGTTGTGTAGGGATGTAAGGAAGAGGATTGGGGATTTAATATTTAGTGAGTATAACAAGGATAGATTAGAGGGTGATAATGATAAGGATAGATTGGAAGAGGGTGTTAGTAATAGGGATAGATTAGAAGAGGGTGATAGTAATAGGGATAGTAGTAGTAAACAACAGGGTGATAATGACAGTATTAGTAAACAACAGGGTGATAATGACAGTACTAATAAACAACACCCTCTTATTAAGAGTACTAGTAAACAACAGGGTGATAATGACAGTACTATTAAACAACACCCTCTTAGTAATAGTACTAATAAACAACACCCCATTAGCACTACCTTTATTTCCTTTGATTTAAAGGATGTTATTACTTTGTCTTTGTTAAAGGGTGACTTTATAAATGCTTATGACTTAGCTTTAAAATCCAAAGAACAACACCCTTTAATATATACAATACTACTATGTATGAATAAAGAAGAAATAAAAGTAAAAATAAAAGAATTAAGAAATAAAACTAAAAATGATAAAATACATTTATTGTTATGTGTGTTATGTAATGAATATAAGTATGTTGTTGATAATGTTGTGTTAGAACAGTGGTATGTTGTTTTATATTTGTTGTGTTATATTGATGTGTGTTATGATGAGTATAGTGAGTTACTTACAATATTAGGTGATAGACTGAGTAATAGTAGATTAGAGGGTGTTAGTGATAAGGTTAGTAGTGTAAAGGGTGATAATAACAGTACTATTAAAGAAGAGGGTGTTAATAACAGTACTAGTAAAGAAGAGGGTGTTAATTATATGGATAAGGAACAACACCCTATTAACAACAGTACTAAGGAACAACACCCTATTAACAACAGTACTGATGAACAACACCCTTTTACTAACAACACTTATACTTATTACTCACTTATATGTTATTTACTTGCTGGTAATTTAAAAAAATACTTTAAGGTACGTAACAATGAATTTGAAATACCTAAAAGTGTATTTAAAGTAATAGAAACACTTAAGAAATATGGTAGTGTTGTAGGAGAGTGTTATACTATGGGAGGTGTTAATGATAGTATTTTAATGAGAGAGTATAGTAAGTATAACAAGGTAAGTTATAAGGATAGGGTAGAGGGTGTTAGTAGTAAGGTAAGTAAGATGGAAGTAAGGGGTGTTAGTGGTAAGAATAATATATTAGAGGGTGTTAGTAACAGTACTGGTGGTTTAAAGGGTGTTATTGAGCCTACTAATGCCTTACATCCCTTTAACAACAATACTTATAAACAACAGGGTGTTGGTAACAATCCTTATAAACAACACCCCTTTACTCCTACACCCCAACACCCTGTTACTCCTTCAATTCCTAAACCATTAACTAGACAATACACACCCCCTATACCCAACACTAGTAATACTGGTAACATACCTACTTCCAGCATACCTTCTATGCCCTCTACTAACACACCTTCTATATCCCCCTCTAACATACCCCCCATACCCCCTACTACTAATATACCTACTAAGCCACATACCTATGGACAGTTACGTAACAGTAAAACCTATGGACAACTTAATAGTAAAATAACACCCCCTTTAAATACTACTAATACAACACCTTTTAATAATAAAGAAGATAATATAAGAACAACAGGATATACAAAGCCAATAGATACTAATATAAGTAGTAGTATGGGTAGTGGATATGTTAAACCATTGAATAGAACAGTACCTTTATATAACAAGCCTATATCACCACCCTTATCTACTTCTAGTAATATTGGTGTTAGTAGTACTAATACTTATCCTTCCCCTCCTCCTACTAACCCTAGCCCTACTACTAACACTACTACTAATATAAATAACAATCCTCCCCACACTAACACTAACACTACTGATATTATTAATACTATTGATAAAAGGGTGTTATTAATTAAGAGATTAGCTAGTAAAAAGAAGGGTCTTATTTATAAGAATAAAATAAATGAATGTTTACGTAGATTAGAGTGTTATAATAATATTAATAAGAATGATATACCTATTGATATATTAAATAAATTAAAAGAGGTGTTATATATAGTAAGTGAGGAAGAGGTATTATTATGTGAAGAAGAGAAGAGGTTATGTGATTTAAGGGATGTATGGTATGAGAAGGTTAGATGTGTGTGTGAGGATATTGTTAGGTGTTATGGGGGTGTTAAAGGTGTTGATGTGTGGGTTGTAGGGATTGTAGGGTTATTACAAATAGGACTGAGTGATAGGGGGTAGTTAATTGGTAGTGATAAGGTTAATAGGGTGGGGTTTAAAAGGCGAGGAAGGGGGTAGTTAATTGGTAGTGATAAGGTTAATATATAGGTGTTGTAGGGTTATTACAAATAGGACTGAGTGATAGGGGGTAGTTATATGGTAGTGATAAGGTTAATAGGTAGGAGTTGTGGGGTTATTACAAATAGGACTGAGTGATAGGGGGTAGTTATATGTTTGGTGGTAGGGATAGTAGGTGTTAGTAATAAGGTAGATATTATTAGTAAAGATAAGGTTGGTGTATTAGTAAAGATAGTAAAGATAATATTTTATTATTTTATTGGTAAATATAAGGTTAGTATTAAAGGTTTATTTCTTTATATTTATTAAATAATTATTTTATTTATTTAGTGGTGGAGGGAGGATAACCACAATAAAAACTTTTTGCTTGGCAATGAGTGTGTGAAACTGGTGTGAAGATCATTGCTTAAATTTTTTTTTCTTGGGGGGAGAATAATACCCCACTACATTTTTGGTTATTCCATGGGAGTTTTTAGGAGGAGGAGAGGTCTAAGAAATGGAGAAACTTTTCTACAAATTTATTTGTAGTTTTTTATGTAACCAGATTGTAAACCGCAACTGAACATGTAGGTAATTGCCATGTAAAAGCATGGAAACTTAGCCTTGCTCACTCGGGTTAGAAGACTGAGCGCCTGAGAGATATAAAAATAAAACCCATTAAAAGCCGGGAAAGCTAAGTAGCAGGTTATACCTGTTGGTATGGCATTGCACTGTCTGGGTGGACCCCATGTAAGTCTCTGAAATATATCTTAGCTAAAAGTTTATTAGATTCAGAAAGTGTAGAGTAAGTGAGAATGCCGCATAATCTTGTGAGGGCCCAGAGGGGTTGGCTCTCTGATCACACTCCATCATACGGACAGTAACGAACACCGGGAAACTGCTTCGTCTATTACTAAGGTTCTACTCACCTGGTATATGAACGGCTTTAAGACGTAGGCATTGCAGGAGGTACCGATGGAATGTTGAGGTAACAGTTATT